>JAQQAC010013566.1:3300423-3512017 GCA_029783875.1 Phataginus tricuspis | reverse complement strand
ACACACACACACACACACACACACACACACACACACACACACACACACCAAGGTTTGGTGAAAGCAATGAGAAATGGGAACCCCTGTTGGAAACCTGTGCCCTGTTCGTAGGATTGGAAATGGTATAGCTGCTAGGGAAAACAGAACTGAGGTCCGTGAAGAAATTAAATATGGAATCACCATATTGTCTAGCAATTTCACCTTCAGGTATATACGCCAAAGAATTGAATGCAAGTTCTTGAAGAGATATTTGATATCCATGTTCACTGCAGCATTATTTATAATGGCCAAGAGGCAGAAGCAACTCAAACGTTAATCAATAAATGGATGGATAAAGAAAATGGGTATACATATACAATGGGATTGTTTTCAGCCTTTAAAGAGAAGGAAATTCTGTTAAGTGCTTCCACATGTATAAACAACAAGGAAATTATGCTAAGTGAAATAAGTTAAGAGAGAAACAAATATGTCATGATTCCAGTTACATAAGGAATTTGAAGAAGTGAAATACATTGGAACAGTGTAGAATGGTGGTTCCAATAGCTTGGATGAGGAGGAAATGGGGAGTTGTTGTTAATGGGTTTAGAGTTTCTGTTTCTGCAATGAAATATTTTAGAGATCTGTCACTCAACAATGTAAATATAGTTAACATTACTAAACAATATACTCAGAAATGTTTAAGATGGTAAATTTTTTCTTATGTATTTTACACAATTCTCTAAAGTTCATCTTTAATTTATCCCCATCTTAGAGGAGAAAACTATTTTTTAAAGTACAGTATTTAGAAAGATTTAAAATCAAAACTTACATTCTGTCTTCATCCAATAGCTATGATTTTTTTCCACCCTCCATATTAATAGATACAAGATGTCTCTCTAAGGCAAAAGTCCAGGTTTATAGCTGGATCAATGTAATTTTTTGTTGTTATTTTGTTTTTTGTTTTGTTTCCATAAGCGAAGATAGGGCAGGGTGCTTTAAGATCGATGTGACTCCAGAGATTTATAGGTACTTTTGTTGTACCAGAGATTTTCTATCATCTATTTCTAGGTAGTATATATATGCTTATTAGTAATGCATCACCAGCATATAAATTTTTGAGTGTCTGAAGTATTTTCTAATGTCATTAATGGAGGAAGATGATGTCACTCATGTATTCTTTGGTGAATACTGATTCCTCAGTAGAGGCTAGTAGATATATAATACCAATAGGTCCTTATCTTAAGATTTAAGGACACAGAGGCAATGAAAGAAAGGCCATAGCTGACCACAGATAGTGTCCATTAAAATCCAGATTTATTGCCTAGTTCATAATAATCTCTGTGATTATTGATTATTACCTAAAAAAATAAATGCTTTTCTTATCTATTATGCTCCCCTTCCACCGCACAGAATCCAGCCAACCTCAACTGCATGATCAGAGCCACTTCTGATGTTAACTACTAGGCAATAAAAAGTCATTCTTCCCAGGTTTAGCATCATTTTCCTCACCTTATACTCAGTTTTCTCCACTGAAAATCATTCTTTCCTTTGCATTTTCCTCAAATTATTGTGTTTTCCAATTTTCCTGTTTTCAGTTCTTCTCTCTTCCTTTTTATTCACAATTTAAAAATTATATTTCCATTTTTTCAGTAAGGCTACAGTTTTCTCTGTCTCCTGATTCAACCATGACTTCCATGAACTCGACTCTCATTTCATCGTCCCTCCATCTCTTAAGCAGCATTGTTATCCGGAGCTCTATCCTTCCTGTTGTTGTGATTCCAGATACAGACAAGTAGCCACATGGTTCTTGGCAAAACAGAACCTAAAGCCAACTACTCTTTTTCTTTTATTTTCTTTTCATTTTCCCCAAAATACATTTATAATGCAACTTAGCATTTATCTTTAAAATATGGAATGTCTTGGGAGAAGAATTATGTAATGTGTATGTGTGTGTATATGTATTATATTTTCCAAGATTATATTATATTTAATAAATATAGATCAATATCTACAGTAAAGTATATAATGCCCAAGAAACCTTACTACTGAAAAAGAAACAGGAAAAACTATTTAAGCATTTGGTGGGCCAGTTTGTTTGCTCTCATTTTTTTTAACATTAGCATGATACTCTTTGGATTTCTACTCCACATGCATTTCCTACAGTATCATACACTCTCACTCTGCGATGAAAGTGATCCTGTTTTTAATTCAACTGAAACAATTCCTCAATATTTAATAAGTATCATGTTCATCCTAGCTCTTGGCATTCCACCCTTCTCATATTAGTCTGACTACTAGGAGTGCTATAGGACATGTAGTGCTAGTATTGCACTGTACAAGATTCATCAGTTGTTTGCTATTTCTTAATTGATCAATTATTGTTTTGCAATAAATGCCTCCTTGACATCTGGTGAAAAAGGCGATGAGAACACTGATATTACACAGATGCCTCTTAGTTCAAGAGTATACAGTTAGGCAAAATAACTCTGACAAATGGAAATTATTTGATATTGATATCTTTAAGAATGATAAGAATTTATAGAAACCCAGTTAAAAATACATTTTTTTGTTTCCTTCAAAATTTTATAGATTTTTTTACAGAAATTCATAAAATTTGCTAAAGCAATTTGATTTTAAAGCAAAGGGAATCAGTCTTGATTTTTTGTACTTGGATATCTGTAACTGAAATGTTATGATCTGTGTTCTAAGCATCCATTTGTACATAGGTAATACATAGCATAGTCTTTGACATCCCTGGATCTTATAATAGGATTTCATTATATTTAAATACATTTGAGATATTGTACATTTGAGAGTAGCTGTTAATTTTCTGCTGGTAAGAATTCTGTTATTCAGGGACCTGGGTAGGACTCTCAAGTTGGGTAGTATGAGGAGAGTTTAATAAAGGGATCATTTACGATGCTGGGGGAAAGTGCTGTGGATTGAACTGTATCCTCAGAAAATAAAAAAGGTATGTTGGAGTCTTGAACCCCCAGTACCACAGAATTTGACCTTATAAATGGAATCAAGTTAAAATTAGTTCATTAGGTGGACCCTAATCCAGTATGACTGACATCTTTTTAAAAAAAGGAAATTTAAATATAATCAAATAATTTCCATTTGTCAGAGTTATTTTGCCTAACTGTATACTCTTGAACTAAGAGGCATCTGTGTAATATCAGTGTTACAGTTCTCATCGCCTTTCTCACCAGATGTCAAGGAGGCATTTATTGCAAAACAACAATTGATCAATTAGGAAATAGCAAACAACTGATGAATCTTGTAGAATACAATACTAGCACTACATATACACAGGGAAAATACTATGTAAATGTGAGGACAGAGGTAGAGGCGATGTGTCTACAATCCAAGAGATCCCAGTAGTTCTAGCAACCAGCAGAAGCAAGGAACAGATTATCTCCCACAGCCCCAGAAGGAACCAACCCTGTAGAAACCTTGATTTCAGATTTCTAACCTCCAGAACTGTGAGACAATACATTTTGTTGTTTAAGGCACCCAATGAGAGATACTTGTTAATAACAGCCCTAGCAAACTAATATGAGCAGTGTAGGAAATGCACGAGGCATAGTGCCCCTGCTGCATCCCCATCAGCTCAGAAACTCTCCTAGGTCTGAAGGGGAAGGTAGGAGGGCGAACAGTTATTGGGTCTTAAAAAAAGAGGCTATAGGGAGATACTGCATTATAGAAGGTGAAACTACTTAGAGGGATGCAGCTAGTCAAGGAAACACCTCAAGCTGGGAACAGGGGGACAAATACTTTGAACCTGCTTTGTGGGTTCCCATTGCAAGATGTCCTTTCAATACCACTCATTCACTGAACTCAAGTGAGAATCCCACTGATGCAACCCACCAATGTCTCAGCCTCAAGGGGCACAGAATAGGGTGGAGATGGATAGAGATGCATGTGGAGGCAAAGTGAAGGTATTTGGCACGTACTTGGTAGTTTTTAAAGTACACTTCACTTCCTACTAAACTTCTATAATAGAGTATTAAGAGTTAAACTGGTTTCTATTAAAAGATGTTATTTTTAAAAACATCTTAAATCTATGTAATTTTATGCTACCATTAAAGTTCTCCACAAAAAATATTAATCAGAAATCATAGTAAGCACAGATGATAGAGATGATAAAATAGCAAGTAACACTTATTTATTAAGCAATTGAAAAGAAGCCCTGTCTGTAATGTAAACATTTTTACACAAATATATGAGAAAATATTCATTTTATCTGAAAGTTAAAATAAAATAAGATCAGTTTTCTTTATATTTCTATACATCAAGGCATGTTTTCTTTATAAGATAATTATATACATAAACAGCCCCAGTAGAAGGTTGAGAAACAATTAATTTAATTATCCAGAAATGACATTGAGATATTGCTTTGTCAATGCAAGCCTACCAAAGTGTAATCAAGCTATATGTGATAAAATTTTCAACCATTATTATTTTAGAAATTTCCTGAAATTCAAGGTCTGAACTACTGAACTGCTTTAGAGAATATGTGGGTTCTGAAGGTAGTGCACATTAAGGGTACAGTCTTCACTGTGTGATGCCAGAGAATAGAGTCCCCAAACTTCTATAGTAGAGAAGATGTCAGCAAGATGTAAAATCTTTGTAAGCCTCAATTTTGTCATTTGTAAAATGGAAAAGTTGATGCTGTTTCTTAATGTTACTATGATACTGTAACATTATACAGTTTGTGTAAATTGCCTAGTACATCACCTGGTACAAGATTGTAATAGAAACAGTAGTTATAATAATGGTGGTAGTGTAATTATTTTTACCACTGAATGAACTCAACACATAAACACTAGCTTATATGATGATACTGAAGATTTATCTTTTCTTTGAATGCTGCCTCCACTCATTTCATCCACTCACAGGCCATTCCACTTATTGCCAAGATGTTCTAAAATAATGGCACCAACTAAAATCTTGAATGAGATGTTTCTTCCCATAATAGACAGAATTTCCTCATAATTGTTTATAGGATTTTTCTTGCTTACATCTGATGAATTTCACTGTAGATATTTGCTTTCTCAGAGGTTTGCATATTTGCAAATTTTTAAAAATCTGCCATCTCCCTTTACTTCCTGCACAAATAACTCAAGAAAATATCCACTATCCATTTGCTTTCTATTACTTTTTATCCCATTTATAAGTTAAGATTAAAAGCCCTAAAGTTTCATTTATACAAGAAGAATATACCCTAGAGATTTACTGCTCTGTACACAGTCCATAGTTAATACTGAATTGTATACATAAACATTTGCTAAGAGAGTAGAAGAGCTTATATTAAGGGTTCTTATCATAAATAAACAAAGAAATCAAGAAGTAAATAGATAGGGAGGAAATTTTGGGGGGTGATAGATATGTTTGTGGCCTAGATTTCATTTCACAGTGATCATTTAACAAGTGTATAGTAATCTTCAACCTCATTGGGTATATTTATACATAAAGCTTTTGTTATGTCAATCATAGTTTAATAAAGCATCATAAAAATTCACAGAAGCCAATCTGCAAAGAGGGCAGATACTGGATTTACCAAATGTAAAATACAATATGCAAAATATTTGTATTCAAAGAAATAAAAGACTATAATTAAATCATGAAAAAAATGTAATCCTAATTGATAAATATGAGCAGAACTAGTGATAGACTTATACAAACCCAAAGGGAACACACATAGAAATTCCAAATAAAAAACAATGCCAATTATTTGATTCCATTAAAAGGCCTCCCTTGCCTTCACAATTCTTCTGTCTTCATTGGCCTCATCATTATATTCAGGTATCAGTTTTCCAGAAAAAAAATATTAACTTTATATTTAGATGAATATATTACTATCATCAGAACTACCTTAAAAATGCATTGATACATAGGTTGGTCATGGGGATGGTAGCCCAGCATGGAGAATACAGTTAATGATTCTATAAATGATTCTGTAGCAGCTTAATACATTGATGGAGAGTGAATGCACTGGAGGGAGTGAGGATTTGATAATATGGGTAACTGCTGAACCACTCTTGTATATTGATGATATTTTAGTTTTTCAAAATGCATTGATACATTTGGCATTTCAGTAATATTTACTGTTAGTATAATTTTTCTGACTTCTCTATGCAATAAAGTATATCAGTACACTTTACCTTGAATACAGTAACCTAGGGTTTTTAACCTCCACTGTATAAAATGTTGATTGTGTGGGAAAATATGGTAGACATCATAGTAACTCTAAAAAATGTTTGTGCTATGATGGGGAGCTTGCTATGCAGGATAACATAAACAACGCAGGAAAAAATCAATTGTGAAAATACTGGAGAATGTGTTTTCATGTTAATATAGTTTTTTAAATCAATTATATTCATGAGTGACTTATATAGCTAGAAATTCTGTAGACAAATATAAATTGGCATCTTAGTACTTGAAGAGGAATAATTTACAGGAGAACATTAAGCCAGAGAATCCACAATAATTGAAGCAACTTTCTCAAAAACATAAGAAAAATGTTCCCAGGCTAAGAACACAATCACGGCGGCTTCTACATGTTAGCGGCATCATATTGCCCGTCACTCAGGACCCACACCTTGTAATCAATTCCTCACTCTCTCCAGCCCTGTTTATGTATATGTGTACCTGTAACATTGCTGCATTCAGCTTGTAATGTATATTCTCCTTTCCTTTCCATTGTCCCTGTCCTAGTTCAGATTTTCGATACATTTCCTGAGTTGATTAAAGGTGGCACCTAATTGGTTTCTCTGCATCAGATCTTTCTTATCTTCATTCCTTTCCACACATTTCTTTCAGTTTAATCTTTCTGAAGCACTGCCCCATCATGTCATTACGCATGAGAAAGCCTGTCATGGCTCCCCATTGCTTCAGTGATCATACAATTTGTTATCCAAACTGGAAAGTATTTGAGAGGGAAAGAGGCATGACTAATAATCACTCCCAGGCAACAGGTGGGAACCAGGAATTGTCGGGATGGAGAAGTCTGGTGATTCTACTCATTGCCACAAACCACCCAGGATCCGCCCCGGTTTATTTTCTATTCAAAATCTCTACATCTCTTTCAGACTAACTGAATTACTTTACATCCTGTCTACTCACCTCATTTTTCGTCAGTGAATTGTGGATGGTTAGCTCAAAGTTTTTGTGAGAATAAAATTAAAGGGTACACAAACACATGGAATATATCAGGCATTCAAATAATAATATTACTGTTCATCTTCTTATCCAATAAACGTCATTTAAAAATACAGACTACCTACTCTCAACACAGAATGCTGGCAATCAGTATCATGTAGGACATTTTACTCCTGCTGACATTATTAAATAATAATTAATTGACATGTTATTTAAAATTATTTGGATAAATTTCTGTAGAAATTTTCATTATTTATTTTTATCTTTTACCTATGGTAAATCCGAAATCAGCTTAATAAATGCTGTAATTTCTGTATAAATGCTCATATAATCCCATTCTAGTTCATTGGGATATATTTTTTCATTGTTACAACTTTGGAATATGCACATGCACAATACTATTTTTAACAGTGTTGTAGGCATAAGGTAAAAATGTAAATTTTCATTTAAATTAAGTTACATCATCATTTTTTTTAAGAACTTAGATCTTGGGTTCTTAAAGACTTACCTTGTAATAAGGTATGGTATTTGATATCCCCATAATCAAACAGTATAGACATATGAAATTATATCTTGATCGTCAAGGAAGGAAAAAATAAACTCCTGCCTAGAGGAGTATCTCTGGCATATGTCAAAAGGATATTTTGCTACTAATCCTATAATTAATTCATTATTTCACAAATAGATGTATTGAAAATAGTCTCTAATGCAATAAGTTTGATCTAATTTGACTTACATCATCAGCATGTTATGAGTCTGGCCTATATTCAGATATTCTCCATAAGTTAAAATCAAATTAGTGGAGACTGCTTCCTATAATTTAGCAAATTAAATTTAAAAGTAGTAATATTTTTTCCATATTTTCTTGTTTCTTTAGATATTTGATATAGTAGAATAAAATTTACTTCTAAAGTGTCATTTATTTTTTTAATTTTTATCTTGTTTTGTATGTATTAGTGGAGCATTAATCCACAATATTACAATTCTGTGTTTAGTAAAGAGATTTTTGTGTATTTTATTTTTAAGAATTGTCCCAATTATGTTTTATATTTATGGTTAATAAACTATAAAATACAGTTTAGATTTAAGTAAGATTTATCACCACTCATCTATAATGGATATTCTTCCCTTATAAATGAGGTATATTGTTTATGTATTATTTAAACTGTGACAGCCTTTAGAACCTGTAAGAAACGTGTTTTGCTTCACTAAAGAAAAGTATAATATATTATAATTTCTCATCAAATCTACTCTAATTTATATGTAGAGAATTTTTATATATATTATTGTTTCTGTGACTTTTAAAATACTGTAATGCTTTTAGAAGTGTTCATTTGAGCCATTTAATACAATTTTAAATACTATTTATTTGTTGAGAATCTTCTCTTGGTAGCAAAGCAACTTTAAAGCACTCCTGTCTTCATTATCACACATTCCAAATCAGTGATGACTGAAATCTTGTCAGTTCCTCGTAATCTTCTAAAAAAAAGTCTAAAATCTCTTGGATCAAACTATATTCTTGAAACTCAACCTTCACTAAGTAAGGGTCAAATTTAGCACAAAAACTTGAATGAGTATAGAAAGACCCCTTAACCTAGAAATTTATTAGTTGAATTTCTCCATGTGAAAATTGTCAGGCTAAGAATTATTGAATTTTGTAATACACTTTCTGAACCAAAGTTTATAATTATTATGATTAGTATGTATGGAGTAACATACTTTCTGGCCAAAGTTAAATATAAGGTGTTATCCTAATATTTCGTAATTTCACAGAACTGTAAAAACTAGCTGTGGTGGGTACCATAGAGATCTTTTGTAGAAGAAAGCTCCCTATTACACTTTGGAAGTATGGTCATCTACCTTCTGCTTAAATAGTTAAGGAGCAAGGCCACAGAAGATAGTTTCATTTAGAAGAACATTTTATTTAAATATTGAAGGTAACCATAAAAATTAATTAAACTGACTTGGAGCTCATAAGTCACCAGGCTTCTCTTGCTTGGAATTTCAGAGTATGGCCATACTTTAGAGAGGGAGTATGTGGTATATAATCTGGTCTCATTTGTCTCATTCTGATCACTTTAAAAGACCAACTTCCATACCCCAGCCCAACCAAAAAATTCACAGGAATTCTAATAATAGCTGCAAGATGTCCCTATTGATCTATCAAATCTAGAGAAACCAAGTCTCACTTGGATGGTCCCTTTTGTCTTGTTGAGGTCCCCAATCCATTGTTGGGTCCGTGGTCTACCTTTGCAGTCTCTACTACATGTCTGCTAACAGTTTGGATACATCATGCTGCTCAACCACAAAAATTTCCCTATATTAATTTCGCTATTTGATTCCTGTATCCACAGAACCCAGATCTCAATAAAAAATAATCTAACATTGTGAAGGAAACAGGGCCAGTCAGGACCACCTCACCTGGCCTTCTCAGATAAAAGGCATTAAAAGGTCCTCTTGTAATTCTGTAAAATAATATTTGATTTGTTAGTAACTTCCTAAGTTGTAGCAAGTAATACTTTCTAGGATAGTATTTTCTGGAAATTCTTTATATAGAAAAAATGGTAATATTACTAGTTTTCATTATTGCATGTTCAGAAAACAAATGTGGTTATACTTTAAATGGGAGTGAAATGAAAAACAAAACTAGAATTCTGTAGGCAATACTCTTTGGGTCTTACTGCTTTATTTGATAACTTTAAGATTACTACTACTTTGCTAAAAAACTATTTTACTAAAGAGTATTTTGTTAATAAATAAAATATTACTACTTAATTTACTAAACTGATTTGAACTTTCCAGTTACAATGCTAAGACATTTTTGTTATTAGTAGGTAAAGAGAAATGTATTCATTAAGGATATCAGGTTGATGAAGAAGTTTTCCTCTACTGGTATATTATTCCCAGCCATTCAATAAGTGCTTCTTCAAAAACTGGAATAGGAGCAATTAAAATCTATTCTTGAAGCTATGCTCAGAATTAACATGAACTGATTTAACTTCTAAAATAATAAAAAAGTCACATTTAAATTTTTATTTCTTGCATTCTCAATTTTATATATTAAATAACATTTATCACACAAAATACACATAGATTACTGGATCATATTTTAGGATATTGGGGATTTTATGAAACACATTGATTACCAGAAAAGAATTCAGTCTTTAAGTGGTTCAATACAAGCTGATAGCAACTACTGATTGTTTTGCTCTCTAAATGTCCATCCTGTTACTGATTTTATTGTTATAGTTTGCCTTTTGTTGCTCAAATATTTTTTTATTAATGTGTCATTGATATACACTCTTATGAAGGTTTCACAAGAAAAACAATGTGGTTATTACATTCACCCTTATTCACGAGTCCCCCCCATACCCCATTGCAGTCACTGTCCATCAGTGTAGTAAGATGTCACAGAGTCCCTATTTGTCTTCTCTGAGCTACGCTAACTTTCCCATGACCCCAGACACACCATGTGCACCAATCATGATACCCCACAATCCCCTTTTCCCTCCCTCCACACCTGTCCTCCTCCACCTCACCCCTTTGGTAACCACTAGCCCCTTCTTGGAGTCTGTGAGTTGCTGCTATTTTGTTCCTTCAGTTTTCCTTCATTGTTATACTCCACAAATGAGGGAAGTCATTTGGTATTTGTCTTTCTCTGCCTGACTTATTTCACTTAGCATAATATCCTCCAGCTCCATCCATGTTGCTGCAAATGGTAGGATTTGTTTATTTCTTATGGCTGAATAGTATTCCATTGTGTATATGTACCACATCTTCTTTATCCATTCATCTACTGATGGATGCTTAGGTGGCTTCTATATCTTGGCTATTGTAAATAGTGTTGTGACAAACATAGGGGTGCATATGTCTTTTTGAATCTAAGAAGTTGTTTTCTTTGGGTAAATTCCTAGAGTGGAATTCCCAGGTCAAATAGTATTTCTATTTTTAGTATTTTGAGGAACCTCCATATTGCTTTCCACAATTGTTAAACTACATTCCCACCCGTAGTGTAGGAGGGCTCCCCCCTTTCTCTGCATCCTCACCAGCATTTGTTGTTTGTAGTCTTTTCTATGTTGGCCATCCTAACTGGTGTGAGGTGATATCTCATTGTGGTTTTAATCTGCATTTCCCTGATAATTAACGATGTGGAGCATCTTTTCATGTGCCTGTTGGCCATCTGAATTTCTTCTTTGGAGAAGTGTTGGTTCATATCCTCCGCCCATTTTTTAATAGGGTTATTGGCTTTTTGGGTGTTGAGGCATGTGAGTTTTTTAATATATTTTGGATATTAACCCCTTGTCAGATATGTCATTTACAAATATATTCTCCCATACTGTAGGATGCTTTCTTGTTCTGCTGTTGGTGTCCTTTGCTGTACAGAAGCTTTTCATCATGATGTAGTCCCATTTGTTCATTTTTCCTTTTGTTTCCCTTGCCTGAGCAGATGCATTCAGGAAAAACTTGCTTATGTTTATATTCAAGAGATTTTTGTCTATGTTTTCTTCTAGGAGTTTTATGGTTTCATGACTTACATTCAAGTCTTTGATCCATTTTGAGTTTACTTTTGTGTATGGGGTTAGACAATAATCCAATTTCATTGTAGCTGTCCAGTTTTGCCAACACCAATTGTTCAAGAGTCTGTCATTTCCCCATTGTATATCCATGGCTCTTTTATCATATATTAATTGACCATATATGCTTGGGTTTATATCTGGGTTCTCTAGTCTGTTCCATTGGTCTATGGGTCTGTTCTTGTGCCAGTACCAAATTGTCTTGATTTGTAGTAGAGCTTGAAATTGGGGAACATAATCCCCCCAGATTTATTCTTCCTTGTCAGGATTGCTTTGGCTATTCAGGGTCTTTTGTGGTCTTTTGTGAATTTTAGGACTATTTGCTCTAGTTCGTTGAAGAAAGCTGTTGGTATTTTAATAGGAATTGCATTGAATCTGTAGATTGCTTTAGGCAGGGTAGTCATTTTGACAATATTAATTATTCCTATCTGTGAGCACAGGATGTGTTTCCATTTATTGGTATCTTCTTTAATTTCTGTCATGAGTGTCTTCTAGTTTTCAGAGTATAGGTCTTTCACTTCCTTGGTTAGGTTTATTGTTGCTCAAATATTTTTAAAAATGATATTTCAACTTATTCCTATGTGTACTATATTATTCTTTTGTTCATTTTGGAAATCTTTTGGTGAATTATTGAAATGTTTACAAATCCTTGCAATGTTACCTATCAAGGTGATTATATGTAAACTCTTGAACTGTGAACATAAATGACCTTTGTCTTCATTTGCTAATGCTAGAAAATCCTATTTTGACTTGGTGTTTCTTTAGAGAAGAGGTAAATGTGCATGGGTGTGTGTATGGAATCACACCTACAAACTTGATGCTTGGGAGTTGTACTGGCCAGGAAGGCCATACCTTAAATTCAAACATTGGCTTTATGTAAATTCAAAGTTTTCTGAGGGCTGGTGTGATCATTTTAATATCTAATATTCAGAAACCAACTCTTGACATTTTCTGTGTGGTAAGAACAAATAGATCAGAAGAACTGATAAATCATTTATTAAACAAACATTTATTGAATGCATTCCCTTTTCTAAGCATTATGCTGAGATAAGAAGATAACATTTTCCCTCAGTCAGATAAAAGAAAAGAGGAACAATAACAAGGCAATATTTTAATGAAATAATAGGGATGTGTATTTAAACCTAAAAAAACTAATATTTATTTAGTGTTCTTCCTAAAGAATGGGTGCTTGCTTATCAGTGGGTACTGATCTATTCCATTCACATAAATGAAGAATTGAAGTCAAATAATCAGTTTAATTTGCCCAAGGTCACACATCATGGAGCTGAGATTTCAGTTTATACTCCAAGCACTAACTATTTACACTTTAACAAAAGGCAAAGAGAATCAGGGTTAGCAGATAATATCACTGTGACTGATAGGAAGTAAGTCCATGGATAAAGAATCTCATCTGTGTATAATGGAAAATTTAACCCAAATGAATTTAAACACACATAAAACAAATACTAACCACACAATATCTTTTGACCTATAAAACTAGTGGGGAAATGTAATTTTTAATTTTTCCAAATCTTATCATGTCTCTCTATTTATATACATATTTCCTTTATGCGACCTGGAAGGGACAAACATCTAGATTATATCTCTCCAGAATTGGCACGAAGTTTGAATTGCTAAGAGAGAAAACATTCTCCTGAGATATATGGATATTTTAAATTTAATCACTTGTCACTCTGTGGTTAACATCCACAGTTGTTTTTTTCTTCTAATTAGGTTGTGATAGACCAGTAATAATTTATTAGGCAACACATATTTTAAATAATAAAGAACCATTTTTTTCCTTTTGTGCTGTAGTTTTATATATCAAATCCCATTTTGTTCAATTTTTTCTACTAGCAGTATTGTAACACTCTAAGAATGTAAGGAAAATGATATTAATATTGCTATCTCCTTGAAAACAATAATTTGTTAAAATTATATGATATGTAAGTGACTTTAACGAAATAAATTTTACAGGTATGAAAGGTATATTAAGTTGTATTACGTTTTCACTGGTTTAGTCCTATACAATTTTTAATTCATGAATATCTCTATAAATTATCAATGAGCATCTTAAATTAATAGAAACCAATAGATTAATTGATTATAACTGGTATGCCTATTCCTGCTTGTGACTTGGAAGAAATTTTCTTTTTCCTTTTGGTATGGAGCATCAAATAATATTTTTCAATCCTCCATTTAGTGAATTTCAATTATACTTAATTTTTATTGTAGATGGTTTGTAGGCTCTGAAGATTATTTTTAAGTGTGCTAAGTTATGTAACTACCTTCAAATTACTTTTGGTAGTTGTTCATTTTTAGTTCAGTCCTTGTGGGTTCTAAATAAACATCATAATCCACAGAGTTAGTTATCAATTCTGATTGCCTTACAATGAGTAAATATAAAGGCTAAAAATACTCCCTCTGCTTCTCTAGTAGTAAACAGCTGAGCTCATTCATTTGTTTCATCATCAAGTAGCTGATGACCACCTGAGCAGTAGTAGTTGCCACAGGACGAGAAAAAGGGAGAAATACCTTCACCGCTCCTCCCAAGCCCCAACGCCAACACACACATGAATAGTAGGTGCTGATGAATTATATGGCGAGAACTAAAGCAGGGAGAAATATGATATTATTTTAGAAAGGGTAATAGGGGAAAACCTTTTGAAAATGAAACATTCATTTAGTAGAAATCTGAGAGTTGTAAACAAGAAAGCCATGTGATCTCTTGAGGACAAAGGCTCCTGGCAGAGAGAAAGTTTTGAGATAGAGTCTGCTTAGCACATTGCAGAAATAGAAGAGCTCAGTATGAGTGACAGCACAGCACACGGTGAAGCAGACAAAATTCTGAGATGCAGAAAACTAGAAGGCGGGAGGTGGGAGATGAAGCAGAAGACACAGAACACTATTTACCATCCCCAAAATTTCCTTCGGTCTGATTTTGAAGTTCAGACCAACAGCATCATAAAATATTTAGTCTTTCCTGTCTGTTTTCTTTTCCTCATGATAGTGTTTTTGAGCTTAGCCCATGTTGCTTATTATATCTGTAATGCATTATTTGTTATTGATGGGAAATATTCATTGTAAGATTATACCATAATATGTTTTCCATTTTTCTGATCATGACTTTTGTTTATTGTTTCCTCTCTGACGTCTGTCATGAATAAATCTGATATAAATATTCTTGTTCAAGTATGTTTGTTGGCATATATTATTATTTTTTAGTTAAACGTAGCATTCCTCTTCTAGGAAGTACCACAAATGAGGCATCTGAAAACAACAGCAGTTTGTTGTTTCATCGTCCTGGAGGCTAAAAAATTATGAAATCAAAATATCATCAGTAGGACCACGTTTCCTCTGAAGCCTGTGGTGGAGTCCCTTCTTACTTCTTGCTAGTGTCTGGTGGTTTGCTGACAATTTCTGACATACCCAAGCCTGCAATTGCATTGACTCCAGTCTCTGCCTTTGTCATCCCATGTCTGCTCTGTGCGCCTCTGTCTTCACAAGTCACCTTCTTATAAAGACATTAGTAATACTGAATCAGGAACCAACTCTCTTCAGTATGACTTCACCTTCACTTTACTAACTAAATTTGTAACAACCAAATTTCCAATTAAGTTCAAAATCTGAGCTAGTGGGAGATTAGGATCTCAATGTACCTTTTTTTTATAGGGAAACGATTCAACCCATAATGAGCCCTTAGGAGTGGAATCGCTGGCTAATAAAGCAGGTGTGTAGGGGTGTGTGCATGTGTGTATCGTAATATGAATAGACAGGTTGCACCACTTTACTACTCCTTTGAAAAATTAATGTATTAAAATTCCACATAGCTGTTCTGACAAGAGCAAAGTGATATCTAATTATGGCTCTCTCTCCATGTACTGTATTCATTCATTTCTTACTGTAAAATTTTATAGTTTTTTCCATAAAAACCATGACATATAGTATTAAATTTTAAGTAAATGAAGATAAATTTTAGCTATTGGGGTTGATGCTCTTGTAAATCGAACTTTTATTCTATTTAATTTTCCAAATGTTTGCTAATAACAGAGAGATGGAATGGATTTTTTAATATATTGACTTAGTTTCCTACGAACTTGATAAATTCATTCTATTAGTTGTAGTAGATATATGTACATATTTAGGATTTTCTATATAAACCACATATAAGCAATTTTTTATACTCTATTCATTCTACTATTTTTGTTGAATTACTGCTCATAAATGATTGAAGAAAAGGTGTAAGAATAAACATTAAGGCACTTTTTCCCCCTGATCTTATAGAGAATGTGCTCAATATTGTAGCATTAAGCAAAATGTTGGCTGTAAGATTTTGTAGATACCCTTTGGGAAATTGGGGATATTCTCTTTTACTCCTGCTTTGTTGAACTTTTTATATGTCATAAGTGGATGTGGGTTTTGTCACATGATTTTGTGCATCAGTTGAGAGGATTATGTAGTTTTATCCTTCCTTCTGTTACTGTGGTGAAGTATTGTAATTAAATGTGAGAACCTAAAGTACCATTCAGTCCCTGGATAAACTCCATTTTGCCATATTGTATCATACTTTTGTGTATTGTTGAATTTCATTTGCTATTACGCGGTGAAAACTCTGTATCAGGGCTTCTGAAAGCTGTCTCTTTGCCCTCCTCTTTTCTTGTAATGCCCGTCCCGGCTTTGAACAGAGAACAAGAGTGGCTTTACAGTATGAGTGAGTTTGGTAATACTCTTTTCCTCTCAAGGAAAATTCTTATGAGTGTGCCTAAAGATAATGTTTTGTCATCCTTAAATATTGGACAAAAATCAACATTTTAACCATTTCATTTTCAAGTTTTCATTGTGAGAAATATTTTTAATACAATTCAATAATTAAACAGATACAGCTCCAACTATACTTTCTATAACCATTACTAAGTACATTTACATACCATTCCTTTTCAGCCTTTATCCAACTTTCTTTCCCTTCATGATAAAATTTTTGAGATGGCCTTATTCTTCTGTAGTTTAAAGTTAAATATGATAATAAAGTGACAGTGAAACAGTGGTTTTGTATTGCATGCCGATGATCTTGACATCTTTAGGATTGGCATGATAATTTCTGGGTGTGCAGAAGTAGTTTTATCTGCATTTCCTTTTTAACTAAATCACAATTTCATTTTTTCCTCATTTGAATCATACATTTCTGGAAGGTAAATTATATCTGTTCAAAATGAGCAGGAATTTTCTAACAAAATTTGTTTCCTTGATAGAGTGATAGCCAAATCATAAATTGTTCAAATCAATTTTTCATTGCTTTGATTTTTTTTTTTGCATCTATTCCAAGAAGTTGGTAATTTTTCTTGCCTTTAGTTGTACTAAACAGCTTTTTTAATATGTAAATGACAAACTATAACATATTTTCAAGTACTCGTGTGTTTATTATTTTCTAAGTTCCCATGGACCATTGTGTTCTTGTCGTTGCAAGAAAATATAAAGTAGTAGACATTTCTCAAACAACAAATACCTGTTTTACCATATCAAATGCAAAGCCTGCACTATTTCTAAGCCTTTTTGTGTACAGAATAACATTATTTCAATGTCAAATCATAATGTGCTGTTTATCTTAAAGGAATATTAACTAGCATTTGAATTCAGCATGTATAGTACCAAAAATATACATAACTCAGTTGAAGTAAGGACACCATTAACAGCTCTGGCCAAGATGTTGCATACGTAAGCATTTGAAATTGTATTGTGTTTGAGATAGTATCTGTTTGGTTGACTATGATTATAGTATTGTAATATACAGCCTGATTTTATCTGCTTTTTCAAATGCATAAATACTAAAATGTTATCTTATAATATTAGCAATATAACCAATGCTAAAAGTATTAGTAATAACTGCTATCAGTATCTTATTGTTCAATGGAAATCTCTTCAATGTAATAATATTTAATAACATATTTCCTGTTATTTGAGGTAATTAGGCTTCAGGGTATGGAATTAGTTTCCTGAATAGGTTTCTTATTTTAGTTTTTATTTTGTCAGAATGTCAATATGTAACATGTATTTACTTTAGTGTATTAAGTAATTCAGTGAGATTTGTTAAGAATATGTTCACTGATCCCCTCTATTTAGAATTCCCAAAAGCATTTCATTTCTACTCTTTTATCCGATGTTTTAGTATTAATTTCTACATCGTTAAATATGTTTGTGTTAAATATGTATTTATTGAATTTCTGTCCATTTAAAATTTCTTTTGTTTTTGTTCTTCACTTTTCACTTTGCAGACTGAGATCGGGCTCACCATTCCTCAACACGCACACGCAGCCTGCACACACACACACACACACACACACACACACACACGATCTCCATCTCCTCAGCACGTTTTAACCATAGTATTCATAGATCGAAATTCAAAATTTGGTGATTAAAAAACGAAGTCAAGATTTCAGAGAAAAAATACTCGGAGATCCGGAGTTCAGGCATCTGAGAAGGGAGCACATACCGTCGATGCTGGCGCTTTGAGAGCTTATGGGAGCCTAGTTCCTGCACGTCAAATGAAGCCAAATGTTGGGGTGAACCGGTGGTGCTGGAATGATGCTTACGAGAACAGGGAAACATTAAAAGAAAGGACGGCGTTTCTCCTGCCTTTAACGTCCTGTGCGCCTGAGTTTATAAAAATAACTGGAACCGCCCTGGCCCTCTGGAAGTGAGCTGCAGCCGACTGGTTCCCCACAGGCTACACAGGCTGCTGTTTCTCCCAGGTACAAAAGGTGCTGGGAAGCTGTGCTTCCAAGAAAAAATGTCTAAAGAGGTAATATCTAAATCCTGACTGCCTGGCCCAGTAGTCTATGTATACCCTGCTGAAAAGGCTATAAGTAGAAAATAGAATAAAAGGGCTAAATTTTTGCAACTGCAAATCCACTGAGTGTCCGTTTCCAGTTCCTGACTGCGGCACATCCATCTGTGGGATAACAGGAACGTGGAAGAGCCTTGCATTCTCCTCTTGATCTTTCACTTATTTTCCCAACAATTATTATCTGTGATCATATATCATGTTGAACTTAACCCAATCCTAATGTGTTCCACATACTTGATAATAATGTATTAAAAATGAAACAATTCTTTTTATTAAACATTTCTGTATATTGTTTTGTAACTGACATAAAAGAGCTTTTTAGTACTAAAAATATGTATTATATGAAGAGTTTCAATTATTATGTTCATATTTTTCATGGCTAAGTTGATTGCTGAGAGGAGAAAACAAGGAATACTTACCAACTGTTGCATATTTAAGAAAAAACCTCATATGACCAGTGCCTTAAATTGAATTTTTCAGTATGAGCAATATGATTTATTTAATTCTGTATATTGAATTGAAAAATGACTCAACATTTTAGTGTCAATACATTCTCATTCATGGAACTAGAATGTAAGAAAGCTGTTATCAGTGTTACCAACATTTCCCAGTTGATTAGTCATAGCAGGCAGTTGTAGTCTTTGTGTTAACCCATTTAAAAATAACACTGGTGGTGTCACAGGGGAAAGCAGTGGGAAGATGGGTGAAATGAATAAAGAGGCTAAAGAGGTACAAATTTCCAATTATAAAATAAATTACTCGTGGGGATAAAAGTACAGCATAGGGAAAACAGTCACTAATATTGTAATTGTTTGTTGACAGATAGTAACTACACTTAGCATGGTGAGCATTAGTAATGTATATAACTGTTGTACCACTATGGTGTATATTGGAAACAAATGTACTGTATATCAACTACATTTCAACAAAAATAGATCATTTTTAATTTTTATGAGTTGAATACCTGCTATTTTTAGTAATATTTGACTAACTGTAGTAATCTTATTACATAAAAAATCAGGTAATCAAAAAACATGGTATTAATTATATTCAATCTCTGAAATCACCCTTCTGAGCTCCTGAGGCATAGAAGAGCATATATTATATACCAATCTCACTAAGATTCTATGGATATCTTGTTTATTAATCCCTACTGGAAAATGTTTATGAAAGTGACATGTCTTACTTATCTCACATACTATCTGTTGTAGAAATTACAGCCAATACTTACTTGCTTTAAGTGATTCTGGTAAGCATGAGTTTTAGTTACTGTGGCTTAGTTAAATAATACCAGTCTTCCAATAGCATGGTTCAATATTTTTAGTTACCATGGACTCTTAACTAAGAAACTGTGTGAGGTACACAATTCACTATGACAGCTTTAGTACACAAATTACTAAGTAAATAATAGATATGCATAGTGATCTATCACCAATTATGTCACTTTTTTTCAAAGTCTGAAAGAGATCATTAGCCTCTGCATGTTACTCAGGTCACACACAGTCAGCATGGCATGTAGTTGTGTTGTCTCCTTCCCTCCCAGTAATAAACCTACATGACGTTTTGCTAACATAGATGAAATTTGCTAACATGGATAATGAAAAAAGAAATTGACCAACAAAGATGAAGCTGTTGAAATTCAAATAATGTCCTTTATCTGTTCAGGACCCTATCAGGACCCCATGTAACTTGGTTTCTTTCAGCCTATAACATGTCTTTAGTCTTCCCACATCTTTTCTGTTTTTTACATTTTTAAAGAGTGTTGTTCAGTTACTTTAATGAATGTCCCTTGACTTGCCTTTGTCTGATATATTCCATGATTGGAAGGAAGTTATGCATTTTTCAAAAAAAGACCACAAAAATGAGGTTGTACCATTTCTGAGCATCATGTTTTGAGATTGAATATATCAGTGTATCTTATTACTGATGATGTTAACCATACTGAGAGAAATAAAAGTTCTACTATATTTAAAAAGTAATGCTATTTCTATTTGGAAAATTCTGCTAAATGCTTTCAGGGAAAGCTTCTTAAACAAGACAATGATTTTAATTTCTAGACATAAAACCTCATATACAATATCATCAACCAAACAGTGAAGTGGCTATGTTTAGAGACTCATCAGAAGTCATAAAACAGGTTTGTTCTCTTAATTGTGTACCATGTAATTTCTATTTTCAAACAATATGTGACAATGAATGCTTTTAGTTATTTTAAATAGAAGTGTTATTCTCATATGCTTATGCCTTATTAAAACTATGAAGTGCTAAAAAGTGACAGCTTCAAATTTCCAAGTCAAATTTTATGGACTTGACTATTTCTTTGTGGAACACCGAAGCTATTCATCTCTCACCTGCAATTTCTGATTGAAAATATTGTCATCAAGTTGACTAGGAGGAAAGTGTAAGAAAAGAGAGATTCTTTATTTTCTCACTATTTATCTCCTTTCAATCTTTTGTTCCTCAACTCCAATTATAAAGCTATATTCTCAATCAAAAAGAATGGTATACAGACTGAAAAATGTATAATTAGCATAGATTAGTGGGAATTGATGCCTACAATTATAAAGGGGTTTTGAGACAGAATCAATTCTTCTAAATTAGTTTGAGTCTCTAGTTTCACAAAATTATACTATCCTTAAAAAAAGTTGCAAGTGCTATCTATTGCTAGATCTGTGTTCACTATGTTTTAGATATTGTGGAGAGGCAGAAGAAAAATTATGACAGGCAAATATAATACCAATTCTTAAAAAAGACATGAGAAGAATTGGTATGAAATAAATTTAAGGGTTTCAAAATTGAGTTAGAAATTTAGAAGTACTTCTCTGGGAACTGAGAAGTATTTCTGCACTGTGAAAGCAAAAGGACTGTTGAATAATAAATAAAGCCCTAACAATTTTAGGAATATACATTTTTAACTGAGTAAATCAATGCAATTACAAGTATTTGTTAGGCAGTTTGTTTACTTTTATAATAGTCTAGCTGAGAAAAATAAGTATATGGTTTATATACACTTGAGGTTTATGTCATAACAGCTGTAGATTTAGAAGTTTAGGTTGCTGAAGAATGGATGTAAAAACAAACCATATTAGATGCTATTCAGAGGATTATGTTGTAAACTGAATGCAAAAATTATTTCAAAAAGCATCCTTGCTTTGATCCTCCAAAGAAATATAGCAACACCCATTGCCAATGACTGCATAGTCTTCCAACCCATTATAAAGTATTAACTTCTTTTAGCTTTGACATTATGAAAAAGACAAATGCACAATTTAATAATAATAATTAGATACTTAAACATCCCACTTTCAATAATGGGTAGGAACTCTAGATAGAAAGTCATGAATAGAAGAAATAGAAGACTTGAGCAGTACTGTAAACCAACTAGACTTAACAGAAATCTATAGAACACTCAACTTAGAAATAGCAGAAAACAAATTCTTCCTTCTTCCATCAAAAAGAATTATATGAAGACTGAAAAGTGTAGAATTAGCATAGATTAGTGGGAATTGACATCTACAAATATAAAGGGGTTGTGAGACAGAACCAATTCTTCTAAATTAGCTCAAGTCTCTAGTTTCACAATATACTGTAGAAGGAAGGGAGGGATGGAGAGGAAGGGAGGGAGGAAGGAAGGAAAGAAACTGGATATATATTCAAAATATGTAATGTATCTAAATGTAGATGCTAAAACTATCAGACTCTAAGAAGAAAACTTAGGACTAAATCATCATGACCTTGAATTAGGCAGTAGTATCTTGGATATGACACCAAAAGTTCAAGTGACAAATAAGTAGTTCAATTCAACTCATTCAAAATTAAAACTTTTCTACTTCACAGCATAAAATAAAGTGAAACTATAACTCATAGAATGGGAGAAAGTATTCACAAATCATAAATCTGGTAAGGCTCTAGCATCCAGAATATATAATGAATACTTAACAACTCAACAATGAAAAGACCAATCAGTTCAAACATAAGCAAAAATTTTAAGTTGACAGTTCTCCAAAGAAAATAATCTATTAGAACACAGAAAGATGCTCAATACAATTAGTCACTAGGAAATATAACCCAAAACTTCAGTGAGATACCACTTAACACCACTAGGATGAATTATAAAGAAAAAAAAGGCAGACAGTGTTGTTGAGGATGTGGAGAAATTAGGACGCTTATATATTGCTGATAGGAGCATAAAATTCCCAGTCATTTTGGAAAATAGCTTGGCAGTTCCTCAAAAAGCTAAGTAGAGTGTTACCATATGATGGGGCAGTTCCAGTTCCTAAGTATATAACCAATAAAACTGAAAACATATGCCCAAGCAAAAATTTGTACACAAAATTCACATCAGTGTTATTCATAACAATCTAAAATGGGATGAAACCACATGTTCAAAACTGATGAATGGATAAAAAAATGGTACGTCCATATGATAGAATATTATTTATCAATAAAAAGGATGGATAAATTCTACAACAATGATGACCCTTGAAAATACTATGCTAAGTGAAGGAAACCAACCCCAAGAAATCAAATATTGTACAATTACACTTATATGATATATCACGTATAGGAAATCCATCGACAGAAAATACATTTGGGCTAGGAGAGGAGGAAACAGGGATAGACTGCTCTTATGGGTAAGATTTCTTTCTGGAGTGGTGAAATGCTTGAATAGATAGTAATAATGGTGATACAACTCTCAATATACTGAAAGCCACAGAACTGTACACTTTCGAATGGTGAACTTTATCACATGTAAACTGTACATTAATAAGGCTGTTAGAACAAAAAGAAAGAACAGCGAAAGAAGTTTTGATTATATGAAATGAAGTGGATTTGGAAAATGAAGCAAGTTTTAACTGCTTACGTGAATAAGTTTTTCCAAGAGTGGAAAAAATAAATACCAATTCCTTCATTTTAATTGGGAGGAAATTTTAATCATTATGATCAATATAAGACAATGATCGAACTTTCCTTTCTTTGTTTTCTGATGCCCTTTCCTGTTTTATTTAAAGCTGTTCAAATTAGGATTTTGTTGCTGCTAATGAGTGTTTTGCTCATATTGATCTTTCTAAAAGATTTTTTTTTGACATACTGGAGGTCTTATTCAGGCCTTCATGTTCCCAGGGTAGTTGTAAGGCAAGCTTGGAAACCCAGCATTTATTATCAATCATTTTTCCTTTGATATACTGTGAATTATGCTTATCATTGAATTGCATGTATACTACAGAGTCTGACATTAGTTAGAATTTACTAAAGATTTTTTTACGATTGTTAAATTTAAAAACAGACACTTATTTAATCATTCTGAAGGAATAAAATCAGTATGAATAATCATTTAAGTTTTTGTGATTAAAAGGTTTTTTTTAGACATTTAAAAAATACATTGTGATGTATTGATGCAAAGCTTCAGTGCAGATATTTTCTTAAATTCAAAGCAGAAAACAATTTTTGGAACCTATGCTACAATTAACATATCATGTAATAAATATCCATAAATTGAGATATCCTACGCAGAGTAAAAAGAAAATTCTGTGCTTAATGATTGCCAAATTTCAACTTTCATTAGGCACTTCATGTGATTAACACTGCTGTTTACCTTTGACTAATAGACATGTTCCCTAAGATACTTGTCCTCTAGGAAACTCAAACACTCACATCCACAAGCAATGATCCTCTCTGTTTCCCCATCTCTCCTATCCCAGACAAGATAGTTTATTTATTCGTGGCCTCACATAAAATTATTTGCACATATTAGTACAGCAGTTCTTAGTCTTTTATGGGTCATCCTTACATTTGAAAAATAAAGACACTTATGGAAATTTCTCCAGAAATAAAACGTTTATGCGTTCATGAACACACGTGCAAATGCCAAAGCACTTCTGGCGGCACCGCAGTGCTCCTATTATGTCCCTTATTAGGTGCACCTAGATTATGACTCTGTAACTCCCTCCCTTTCTTGCTTCTCGAATCCAATTTTTTTAAACCAATTCAATTCTGCATCCAGTTTCTCAAATCCCTCTATTTCCTTGCTGTTTTAGAACTTTCCTATATCATCTCAACTTTTTATCATTTTGACTTATTATAACAATCTCCTAATTGATTTTCCTGCTTATCTCATTATTTTCCAATCATTTTTCAGATTGTAGCCAACTTATATTTTTAATGTACATATCAGACAATATCACTGCATTTAAGACTCCCATTGTTATGTGTATCAGAAAAAGGCTGAAATCCAATCACAATATTTTTTCATTCTCCTTATGCCCTTCACCTCCCAAAATTCCCTTCTACAAAATTCATATGAAATTCCTTAAGCCATTGTCTTTTTAACCTTTTTTGTACTTTAAAAAATAAACTCTAATTTCAGGATTAATGTAATACTGAAAAATAGCCTGTCATGGTTTAAACAATCACAGATAATGGCATCAAAGCAAAAAATTTAGTTATTCTAATCTCTTGAACTTACACTTATAATTAAGTTTCAAAGAAAACAATATGTTTCCCACTGTTTTCTAGAGCACATCTTTATTGAACATCTACTTTGTGCTTGGCATTGTCCTAGGCACTACTCTCATCAATGAACATGACAGGTGAAAATACCTGCCTTCAAGGAATTTTAGATTCCTCATGGAATTTTGTACAAATATGGAGGTAACAAACAAAAGAAATCTGTAAAGTCTATAGCAAGCCAGATTCAATATGTTCAGTGTGTTATTGAGAACAAAAAAAAAATATGTGGCAGGAAAGGAGGATAGAGAGTATGTTCAGGGTGGCATTGCTCATGTTAAAATAATGTAGCCATGAAAGCAGTGCTGAGAATGTGGTGTTTGAGTGAAGACCTGAAGGAGAGTAAAATATCCATGTATCTTACAGAGAAGAATTTCAGACAGAAGAATATCAAATACAAAGAAGCCAAGATAGAGTGTACCTGGTTGTTGTAGAAAAGCAAAGAAGCAGTTTGTATAGAAAAGAGTGAATGAAGTAGTAAGAATAGATTAGGTCATAGATATGGGATGAAATTTATTGAGGCTTTATAGTCCAAAAGGTGGAAATTAGTCCTACAGAGAGTCAGTCGGTACTTTCCTATTGTTTCAACATAGTTTCTAAAAGAACATATCAGGATCACATTACAGATACAAAATAAGTTTTTCTTCAGTGTAATTGTTTTCTCATCAGCCCCCAAAATCATTCTTCTTGTTTTCTGTACAAAGATTACCAAGATACCCAATTGCTATACTGCACTACTTATTAACAGTATTTTAGTCCAAAACAGACCTTTGGTTTCCAAATTCCTCCCAGAATCTTAAAATAAGGTTCTCCCCATAAATCTTGTCTTTCAGAGACTCTCCAGGATTCCTCTGATGCGCACTTTCTCTTCATGCAGCAAGCTAAATAAATCTAACATTGACTACAAGTGTATTACTGGTGGGCTTAGATAGTCTGGAACAGAGAAGTGATAATATCAGAATTTATGTTGTGCAGATCATCCTGGCTGTTTTGTTAAGAGCAGGCTGTAGTTGCACAGGGCAGATGAGCAGAACCAATTAAAACGTTACTGCAAGAATTCAAAGGAGAAATAAGATGGCTTTGGCCATAGTGTTAGCTCAGAAGTGCTGGAAAGTGTTGGAAAGCCGATGTATTTGAGGCAAGAGCTGACAGAATTTCCTGACAGATAACATATGATCATACACAGAGAAGAATCAAAGATGACTCCAATGATTGAGCATAAACTGTTGGTAGAAAATACTGCCATTTACTCAAATTGGGAAGACCGTGGTATAAGTAAATTTAGAAAGGAGTTCTGCTTTAGAGATGGTAAATTGAGATAGCATTCACGTGAAGGTAATGAGCAAGCAGTTGAATATGAGTCTAGAGTTCAGGGATAAGTTTTGGATGAAGATACAAATTTATGAGTCCTCAGTCCCAGTATAGATGGTATTTAAAGCCACGAGACTGGAGATCAATAAGGGAGTGGCTGCATTTTTCTTGTTTTCATATTTGCCAAGTTGATTTGATGCATTTTTATTGCTTCGGCTAGATTTGTCTTTGTATGCGCTAGATGTTGTGGTCTCTGCATGAGATCGTGGGTTTTCAGAATATCTAATATTTACTAATGTTATGAAATTACTTGTAAAAGTCCAGAGTATTAGTTTAGAAATTATAAGGATAAAAACATAAAATCCAATTTCAGAATATTTATGTCAGTTTCTTTTATCTTCTATATTCAACTGTATGCATTATTTTGACACTGTTCAGCCAAATAGTGCTGGAGCGATCACTGAAAACGTCTGGGATAGGAGAGAAATTAATTCTCCTTCAAAATCTGATATTTTTTCAACTGAATTAAAATTTTTTATTATGAAAGACAACAAGCACATTATAAAGTACATTTTTTTATTCTGAAAAATTGCAAACGTAGACTATAAAATGAAACCCTACTTATATTTATCACCTGGATTTAAGGGTTGTTAACATTTTGCCATAATTGCTTCATTTTTTTCCCTAAAATATTTTAAATAGAGACATGATATCTCACTTATAAATATTTGGGGTTGCTGTTCTGAAATGTAAGCATACCTTTAATTTCCACAACTTCATGATCACACTTAATAAAATGAACAATAATTACTACTATCATCTAATATCTAGTTCTTATTCAAATTCCCCACATTGTCCCCAAAATCAGTTATGTCATAAAATAAGCCAGTTAAAAATCAGGTTAATCACTGATTTAAAAAAATTTTTTTCAAGTTAATTTCACAGCCATTTTAGGGATCTTTGTTATATCATGTACCAAAGCTAATTGAAGCAAATGTTTATAAACATTTAACATCCTAATCCTAGATTTTTAAAGAGAACTTTTGCCACATTATCTCCAGGCAAAACAGATATTTAGGTGGTTTCACTTAACTATGTGAAGTTTTCCATATAGTTTCATTAAAAACTTTTGATTTTTAAAAATTAGTAGTATTTATAAATGTGAAATCTAGTTTAGGTGTTTTTTTTTTCTTCCATGACTTTACAAATAATATTTTTTCTTTTCTCTCTCTTTTTTTCTTTATGAATAGGTAATTCATTTAATCTGGTTAAAAACCAAAGCAGTAGTTTAATAAAAATGTATATCCTGATAAGTCCTACTCTCACTCCATCCCCATTTAGCCTCTTCCCCCTCACCTCCTAGAGCTGACCATTTTTATTCCTTTATGCAGATACTAGCAAATCTTACCATATATATTATTTTTATTAAAGTATCATTAATATACAATCTTATGAAGTTTTCACATGAAGAACATTGTGGTTTCAACATTCACCTATATTATCAAGTCCCCACTCCCCGCATTGCAGTTACTATCAATGTAGTAAGATGCTATAGAATCATTACCTGTCTTCTCTGTGCTGTACTGACTTTCCCCGTGACCTACCTATATTGTGATTGCAAATTATAGTGCCCCTTAAAAAAAGCTGATAGACTTTTAAATCTTTTTTTAAATAAAGTCTGGTTGTTATACACTTATATTGGTTTCAGGTGTACAACATAGTGATTCAACAGTTACATACTTTACAAACTGCTTACAACTCTACTTACCAACTGTCACCATACAAAGACACAATATTATTGACTATATTCCCTTTGCTTTACTGTGACTAATGTTTCAGATAAGAAAACAGTCAATCATTTTCTTCAATCAGTTATTTTGTGAAATGATAACTCTAAGAATACATTGATACTGTGATAGAAATCATTCTTTTTACTTTCTGATGTATTTTTTAAGAAATCAGTTGTTTACTTTTTAATAGAATTAGGTCCAAGTTTGCCACATATTTGGCATATATATTTGAAAATGTGAAGTGGAGCCTAGTAGAAAGTTGAATGTCAGTAGTCTATCATGGATATCAATAGTGACCATTTTTATTGTCTTCTGAATAGTCTAATACAACCATGGCTCTACTACTTTTGTGTGATCATTTACTCCAGTAGTTTTATGCTAATTTAAGATCAAGTGAAACTTCTTCAAAATGTTATTCCCCTAATTTGAAAAATTACTGATATGTTCACTCTTAAGAAAAAATAAAACAAATTCGTATCTAAAAACTCGATTGCCTGATAGTTTTGTCTGATTACAGGACTTATGTACATATCACATACATTATTTAAATGTTTTAGGATATAATTTAAGTTTTAACTTGAGCATATGAAGAATGGAATTAGTATTCCCCCTGTGCCTTGCATATAGTGGAGGATGTCATTTTTTTATTTCACTCAAACTTCTTAAAAATATGGATACAGTTATTTTCAAGCTCTTAATGTTAAAATTAAAAAATTGTGTCTAATAAAGTATAAGCAATTTGTTCAAGGTCAACCCAATAAGAGCCATAACCAAAATTTAAATGAAATCAGTCCAATAAGAAGTTAATTCCTTTTAACTCACAAGAAGGGGTTGCTTCAACTTGTTAAAAATTGGGTATATTGTGAATGACTGTATTTATAAACCTAGAATAGATATTTTTGGGGGGAGTTCACATCCTTTAAATGCTAGCTTTCTTACTGAGAGCATCCAGAAGAATTTATTGAATGACCCATTTCATTAGGTGTAGTTAATATCAAATAAAACACAATACTGTCCCTTATCTTAGCGAAAGCACAATCCAGAAGGGAGAGAACTGATAACTCAACAACACACAGTGCAGTACATAGAGGCATGCATAAAATTATATTCTGGAATCATAAATGGGAAATTAAGTTAAATTCCGAAGCTTCCAAAGCAGAGGAGATTCAGAGAGTGCATGAGTCTGTTAAATATTTAGAAATCATTCAGATAAAGAAATGGAAAATAGAGTCATAACATTCAGAAAGAATAGCATGTGTGAAGACATGTAGCAAAGCATATGATGAAAGGTCTCCTTTGGGCAGCTGTGAGGGGCTGCAACATGCATGACTATGAGGAAGAGCAGACCGCAGCTTGGAGATACAGACATGGGCCACATGATTAAAAGCCTGGGTACTAAACAAGGGGCTATAAATATGTACTTATGTTTTCTATGTAACAGAGCTTTGAGTCAATATGGGATATTTAGAACTATAGCTTTGGAAAAAGCTGTCTCTAAAACAAACCCTGTGTCAAGAGCAAAGTGTTCAGTGATTTATTGAGACGTCACTCACTAAACTGTTCTGCAACTTCTGCTTGTTATTTCCAAACACCTTTATGGTGTAGTATGAGACTGAGAATAGTTATTCTAGTAAAATATATTTCGGTTACTGAGTTGTCTTGGGAGTGGATAGCATTTTGATTAATAATCAGATACATATTCAGAATTAAAATTATTATTTTACATTGTCAACTAATACCTATGTAGGTTTTTATATTTCAGAGACAATAATTTTAAAATGAAAGGAATTGCTATGTTTTTTTCCCACTTGATTTCTATATAACTTTGTTCTGAGGAGGCTTGTTACATTTTATATGTGTTTATGGGAATACCTAGAGGAATACGGAGTGGGTAGGGAAGCCCCCCCAGCCAACTTTCCCTATTGTTCTATGAGGACAGCTGTCCACTGATTCACCACAGATATGTCTGGCCTTGAGAAACCTGAGAACACAGCTTGTTGTACCCATGAGAAAGGAGCTAGATAAGGGCCTTGAAGGCTGGACACCTGGCCATGAAGGCCACACCCATGCGCGTCTTCAATATTTATGCAACCATGAATTAGCACTGCAGCAGTATAAGAAGTATAACTTTATGCAGAATAAGGTGGCTCCTTTTGAACACCCTCCATGAACACTCCATCTGCCTTCTTTGCTCTTCACATTGCCTCAAAACATCAGAGGTAACCCCTGGACCCTGACAGAGTGTCATATGCACTTTTCATAGATTACAAAATCCAGTAGAGTTCATTTAATCCAACAACTTTTAAATGAAGAAGCAGAGACACAAAGAGTTCAGGGAAGTGCTCAAGGTCACGAGCAATTTAGAAAAATCCAGTCTGGGGCACAGATCTCAGCTATACAGTAATGGTTTTATATTTTTCCAGCTATATAGTTTGATTCTTGGGTTTCTTACCCTCAATATTGTTTTTCAAGAAATAATATTTCAGTATAATTATATGACAAAGATGGGTGCTGCTGAAGAATTTTTTTTATTAAGGTATCATTGATATACAATCTTATGAAGGTTTCACATGAGCAACATTCATCCATATTATCAACTTCACCCCCACAGCCCATCCCAGTTACTGTCCATCAGCATAGTAATATGCTATAGAGTCACAACTTGTGTTCTCTGTGCTATACTGTCTTCCTGTGACATGTCTACATTTTGTGCATTAATCATAATGCCCTTTAACCCCCTTATCCCTCCCTCCCCACCCTCCCAGCTCCTTCCCTTTGGTAACCACTGGTGCCTTCTTGGGGTCTGTGAGTCTCCTGCTGTTTTGTTCTTCAGTTTTGCTTCGTTGTTATACTCCACAAATAAATGAAATCATTTGGTACTTGTCTTTCTCCACCTGGCTTATATCACTGAGCAAATACCCTCTGGCTCCATTCATGTTGTTGAAAATGGTAGGATTTGCTTTCTTCTTATGGCTGAATAATATTCCATTGTGTATATGTACCACATCTTCTTTATCCATTCATCTACTGATGGACACTTACATTGCTTCCATGTCTTGGCTATTGTAAATACTGCTGTGATAAACATAGGGGTGTATATGTCTTTTTGAATCTGAGAACTTGTTTTCTTTGGGTAAATTCCTTGGAGTGGAATTCCCGGGTCAAATGGTATTTCTATTTTTAGTTTTTTGAGGAACCTCCATATTGCTTTCCACAATGGTTGAACTAGCTTACATTCCCACCAGCAGTGTAGGAGGGTTCCCCTTTTCCACATTCTTGTCAGCATTTGTTGCTCTTAGTCTTTTGGATGGTGGCCACCCTTACTGGTGTGAGGTGATATCTCACTGTGGTTTTAATTTGCATTTCCCTGATAATTAGCGATGTGGAGCATCTTTTCATGTGCCTGTTAGCTATCTGAATTTCTTCTTTGCAGAACTGTCTGTTCAGATCCTCCACCCATTTTTTAACTGGGTTATTTGTTTTTTTGGATGTTGAGGCATGTTATTTCTTTCTGTATTTTGGATGTTAACCCATTATCAGATATGTCATTTATGAATATATTTGCCCATACTGTAGGATGTCTTTTTGTTCTACTGATGGTGTCCTTTGCTGTACAGAAGCTTTTAGTTTGATGTAGTCCCACTTGTTCATTTTTGGTTTTGTTTCCCTTGCCTGAGGAGATATGTTCATGAAAAAGTTGCTCATGTTTATATTCAAGAGAATTTTGCCTATGTCAAGAGTTTTATAGTTTCATGACTTACATTCAGGTCTTTGATCCATTTCGACTTTACTTTTGTGTATGGAGTTAGACAAAAATCCAGTTTCATTCTCTTACAAGTAGCTGTCCAGTTTTACCAACACCAGCTGTTGAAGAAGCTGTCATTTCCACATTGTATGTACATGGCTCCTCTATCATATATTAGTAGGCCATATATGTGTGGGTTTATATCTGGACTCTCTATTCTGTTCCATTGATCTATGGGTCTGTTCTTGTGCTAGTACCAAATTGTCTTGATTACTGTGGCTTTGAAGTTAGGGAGCATAATCCCCCCAGCTTTATTCTTCCTTCTCAGGATTGCTTTGGCTATTTAGGGTCTTTTGTGGTTCCACATGAATTTTTTTATATAGGAATGCCACATATTTCTCTGTATTAATTTTGAATCCTGCAACTTTGCTGAATTCAGATATTAGATCTAGTAGTTTTGGAGTGGATGCTTTAGGGTTTTTTGTGTACAATATCATGTCATCTGCAAACAGGGACAGTTTAATTTCTTCCTTACCAATCTGGATGCCTTTTATTTCTTTGTGTTGTCTGATTGCCATGGCTAGGACTTCCAGTACTATGTTGAATAAAAGCGGGGAGAGTGGGCATCCTTGTCTTGTTCCCAGATCTTAGAGGAAAAGTTTTCAGCTTTTTGCCATTAAGTATGATGTTGACTCTGGGTTTTTCATATATGGCCTATATTATTCTGAGGTACTTGCCCTCTATTCCTATTTTGCTGAAAGGTTTCATCATGAATAGATGTTGAGTTTTTTCAATTGCTTTTTCAGCATCTGTTGAGGTGATCACGTGATTTTGTCCTTTTTGTTGTTGTGGTGTCTGATATTGAAGAACTTTTGAATATTGTACCATCTTTGCATCCCTGGAATAAATCTCACTTGTTCATGATAGATGATCCTTTTGATGTATTTTGGTATTCATTTTTGCTAATACTTTGTTAGGGATTTTTGCATCTATGTTCATCAGGGGTATTGGTCTGTAATTTTCTTTTTTTGTGGCGTGTTTGCCTGGTTTTGGTATTAGAGTGATGCTGGCCTCGTAGAATAAGTTTGGAAGTATTCCCTCCTCTTCTCTTTTTAAAACTTTAAGGAGGATGGGTATTAGGTCTTCACTAAATGTTTGATAAAATTCAGCAGTGAAACCATCTGGTATAGTAGTTTTGTTCTTGGGTAGTTTTTTGATTACCAATTCAGTTTTGTTGCTGGTAATTGGTCTGTTCAGACTTTTTGTTTCTCCCTGGGTCAGTCTTGGAAGGTTGTACTTTCCTAGAAAGTTGTCCATTTCTTCTAGATTATCCAGTTTGTTACCATATAATTTTTCATAGTATTCTCTAGTAATTCTTTGTATTTCTGTGGTGTCCATAGTGATTTTTCCTTTCTCATTTCTGATTTTGTTTATGTGTGTAGACTTTTTTTTCCCTTTCTTCCTTTTTATCTCCTCCACTCTTTATATGTTAGGTGTCATATTCTGTATTCTTTGTCTATCCCTTGACTGACTTTGTGGGTAGTTGATTTAATTTTTCATTTTATTAGTAGTTAATTGGTCTACATTCTTTACTGTGGTTTTATTTTCTCTGGTGACAGCTATTTTTAGCCTTAGGAGCACTTCTGTGTACAGCAATCCCTCCAAAATACACTGTAGAGATGGCTCTAAGGAGGTAATTTCCCTCAACTTTTACTTATCTTGAAGTTGTTTAAACTCTGCTTCAAATTTAAATGATAATCTTGCTTGGTATATTATTCTTGGTTTGAGGCCCTTCTGTTTCATTGCTTTAAATATATCATGCCACTCCCTTCTGGCCTGTAAGGTTTCTGTTGAGTCTGATGATAGCCTGATGGGTTTTCCTTTTTATGTGATCTTTTTTCTCTCTCTGCTGCTTTTAATACTCTTTCCTTGTCCTTGCTCTTTGACATTTTAATTATATTATATTTTGGTGTTGTCTTCCTTGATTCCCTTGTGTTGGGAGATCTGTGCACTTCCATGGCCTGAGAGACTATTTGCTTCCCCAGACTGGGGATGTTTTCAGCAATTATTTCCTCAAAGACCCTTTTCATCCCTCTTTCTCTCTTCTTTTTCTGGTACCCCTATAATATGAATATTGTCCTCTTTGGATTTTTCACACAGTTCTCTTATTATTATTTTATTCCTAGAGATCCTTTTTCTCTCTGTACTTCAGCTACTTTGTATTCCTCTTCCCTAATTTCTATTTCATTTACCATCTCCTCTACCTCATCTAATCAGCTTTTAAATCCCTCTATTGTTTGTTTCATTTCATATACTTTATTTTCCAAAGTTTCTATCTCTTTCTTGAATTTCTCCCTGAGATCTTAAATATTTTTCTGTGGCTCCGTGAGCATGTTATAATTTTTATTTTGAAATCTTTTTTAAGAAGATTTGTGATTTCAGTTTCATTTAGCCCTCTTTCTGGCTTTTGAGGGATTTTGGTTTGTACAAGATACCTTTGCCATTTCATATTTCTAATGATTACTTTGAAATAACAACTTTGTGTAGGTTGTGCTCTCTAGAGCCCAGAACCTTCACTCTCTGGAGCTGCCCAGCTCCTGGAGTGAAAGTAGGGGTTACAGTGAGTGGAGCCAGTGCCTGCCAGGAGGAAAGCACTCTTTTCTGCTTCCCAGCTGCATTGCCAGAGCCAGTGGGCTGAGCATGCAGGAAGGAGCCTCTGCAGTATGCCCTTGTAGCTGCCATAAGTGGGACCACCCTCTAGCTGGCCTGACACAGTGGCTGAGGCAGGAAGTTTGCAAGCCAGTGCTACCTGGGAGGAAGGGGCATCAGGTGCTGTATCACAGTAGGGGGCCCTGGCACTGTGTTGCCAGCCAGGGGGTTAGCACCTGAAGCTCCTGAAGTTCCCAAACTGCTGTGCTGAGTGTGCTGGGATGATTTTGTCTACCTGTGCTTTTTCCTGAGCAGCAAGCTCTGTGTAATCCTGTCCCATTTAGCAGCCCTTGCACTGTTGAGAAGACTTTTAAAATGTCCACTTTTCTTTTGTCCCAGAGCAGCCGGTTGTGGGTACCTGTTCTCCACAAGCAGCTGGAATCTCAGTCTCTCTTAGTATTCTGCCTGTCTTTGCTTTCCAACCTCACTCATCTCCAGGATACCATATAACATGCATTCCTGCTCCTGGAGCAGATCTCCCCAGCAGTCCTGAGCTTCTACTGCCTCCCTCACCCATTTCTCTTCCTCCCCCTAGTGGGATGGTGGGGGGAGGCCTGGGTCCTCCCAGACTGTGGCTTTCCACTTTACCCTTTTCTGTGAGCTCTTCTTTTTTCCCCAGATATAGGCAGTCTGTTACAGTCTTCTTTTTGTTGCTATTTCAGGATTAGTTGTATTTTCGTATTATATGTGGTTTTGGGAGGGTTTCTACCTCATTTCTCATGCCGCCATCTTTTTCTGCTCTCCGAGGAAGAATTTTATACTACTGAAAGCAGCAAATTTCCCAGTGTGCTTAAATGCCTACAATCTTATTATACTTACTTTCAAAGTGTTCTTGTTGAAAAGGTGCATTTCTTAAATATTATGAAGTGATAAAATATGTATATTTTTCTCATTTCTATGTGTAGACTTGTTAACAGTCACTAGGACAGATCTTTATTCACAGAGGCATGGTATTTGACTAATTTAGTAGTGCCATCTCAGAAGAATCAGTTGTTTAGTTTTTCCAAAATGTTGAGTGGTAATCTAAAAAATGGGATATACAAAATTTGTCTGGATATACCATAACTTGGTTTTCTTCTCTCAAGACAGTTGGTATTTAGTCCTTAGCTGCAAAATATCTTAGAAACAAAGTTATACCAAAATTTTAGCAGAAAGTCTAAGTCCCCAATGCCTTCTTTAAAGTTTTTCCAAATAATTCAGATAAATCATACTTAAGTAATTACAAAATTATTTTTTCCTACCAAACACAATTTTAAAATAATACTAAATAAGTACATTACATGAATAGTTAAAATATTTTTTTGCCTTTGAAAAGAACGTTTTATGATTGTAGTTATTCAACCTTTTTTAAAAAAAAGTACTAATCCTTTGTATGTGGATATAAGAATTATTTTAAAATAATTTTTGTTAAAATATTAAAGTCTATACAAATAAATTGACCCCACTGAAGGGGATGTGGGAAAAGGTGCTAGCCTCAGTAACTGAATATGATTAAAATCTGTAAGACTAAAGGCATAATGAATTGTACATAAACAGTGTACTCTAGTTGATGTAGTGGTTTTCCACAGGGATACACGTTAACAATTCTGCTATCATTATACATGTATAGTGAAATTGAACAACCACAAACATGGAAAGTGGATAAGTGGGAGGCTAGATTTTATTGTTGGATTGGGAGATTACAGTAAAATGATAAGAGAAGGCTAGAATAGCTTATGTGGTAATGGATTAGAGTTGGAAATATCAATATAAACTCATGTTTAGCAAAATATTGATGCAAATGATTACACATAGAAATAGTTATAGGTATGTGTATATAAGCAGATCAGTAAACACTCACATTTTATTGCTCTATCATCTGAGAGAATGTAGAAGCAATAACATCCCTGTATCAATGAACACATGTAGCATTTAGAATTGGTTTCTAATACAATTTTTCAATAAAAGGAACCAGGAATCCTTGGGAAATGGCTGTTTTTAGGACTGAGGAAGGAAATACACAAAATGAGCCTGGAACATATTATAGGACCAGAAAGCAAAGATGTGCTTAGAGAAACCCCATGAATGAGTCCATACTGACATTAATAGTAATACGATAAGTAGGTAAATGGGGAGGAAAGACAAATATCTCATGCAGAATTCTGTGATTTCTGTGGATCCTCTGCTCTTAGGAAGAAGCATAATTTTCACACGTTAAGTGTGGGTTCTTCATAGTGACTTCAGGGAATAAATAGGGAGTTACTTACAATGAAGAAACTGCAAACACTACAAGCCAGGTGATCAAGTCACCATCGACACTGAAGATCATGCTGAGAGTGCGCACCCTTGATACGATACGATGAAAACTGCACTTTACCTCTGGTCTTCCTCCCCAAACCTCATAATTTTAGTCTATTCATGTGAAATACATCAGACAAATTCCAACTGATGGATAATCTACAAAATATCTGAACAGCATACCCGAACATGGTCCAGGTTATCAAAGACAGGAAAGTCCTAGAAACTGTCATTGTAAAAAAGAGCCCAAAGAAACATGACTATAGGAAAAGGATATTAAGAAAAAACAAGGAAATTTTATAAATCATCAATTTTCATTAATAATAATGCACCAAATTGATTCACTATGATAAAGGTACCAAACTAAGATTTAATAATAGTGAACACTGAGGATGAAACATGGAAACTCTTTTTACTATCTTTACATTTTTTCTATAGATCCAAAATACCTAACATAAAACTTTTCTTAAAAAATATTTGGTCTACCAAACTAAAATCCTGTCAGACTTGCAGAAACTAAGTATATGACATTTAAATCAATGGTGATGATGGTTATATTGAGAGCAAACATTTCCTAAGATATTTTTATAAACTAGTCACAATTCTAAGTGATTTCAATGTATTGTTTCATTTTAATTCTGTAAAATAGTTTAATTTTGACATACAACACAAAAAAGTGTCTTACTTGATGCAGCACTGAGTGCTTTCCAAGCCTTTTGTCCTCCCTCCTCTCTTCTCCCACTCCAGGAGCACGGAGTGGGTGTGGAAGCAATGGCACTTCCACGGCAAGAACCACAGAAAGCCATCAGAATCCTCAAGGATTCACTCATCACTTACATCTGATGACTTTCCTGAACTCCAGGTAGTATATACAACTGCAAATGAAATGTTTGTTCATTAATATATTCTCCAAATCTCAAGGTTTCCTTGTATAAAACTAAAGCCAAACTGACTGTATTCTTCCATATTCCCTGCCTCAAATCTACTCGTCCTATATCCTCTGTCTGTGGATGAATATCACCTTCCACCTAATCACCCAAGATGTAAACTTTTGCATCCAGTTTTTTGCATCCCTCCAGCAGTAGTTGCAAAGTACCCATCACACGTCAGGGAATCAGGCACTTCTGGATTGGCTGACAGCAGCCATCAAGGCAAGGTGGTTTGCCATACTTACCCACTAGCTGGAAAATGCATGCAGAGCTCCAGCAGGTGTTACATTAGTTGGACCACTAAATCCAGCTATAATATGTACCACTAGGGCCCTGATGAGGAATTGTTCACCATAGAAATGAGAAATCTGGTGCTCTGTACAGCTCCCCCATCTCACTTTGGTCCCTAGTGACTATTCTTGCCTCCCACATAGGGTAACTGATGTGAGACTACTCGTGATTTAGCAAATCTGGGGGAGGTTGAACCAATAAAAGCACAGAAGGAATTATGGCCTACGACTGAAAGGAGAGGTGCAAAAGTCCCCATGAATGTCTTAAGGACCCGATGTGGGTTGATTTGATAAATTCTGGGGTAGTGAAAGAAAAACTTGAAGGGCAGCCCAGTAGGATCTTGTTAGAACTGTGGCAGCAATTAAAGCCAGAGCAGCAGTTCCAAGTGCTGAAGTCCAGGACTTGAAAGCTGGAGTCAAAGCCCTATGTCTGGGTTGTATCCTTGCAAGACTTCCTGAAGGACAGTACTCAGGCTCAGGCTGGGCCCTCACCCTCACAGGAGGATGATTGGGTGTCATGGTTTGATTGAGGGGGAGTCAAGGTCCCCACCTTGTGGGACACAGTGGGGACCAGAGGCCACATGTATAATTAGCAATTCATCAGTTCCCTGCGAATGTACAACATGTCCTAGTGTTGTGGACACAGAAGATGAGTGTTCTTTGATTAATGGCAACTTCTGAGCATTTTCCTGAGCCCCCTGCTGTGACAGATGTCTATGGGGGTAAGGCAATTGGAGTGAAGAAAGCCTAAATCCCATTGGGAATAGGGCATTTACCTCAAAAGCAGTATACTGTATACATGTCTCCCATCCCTGAATATACCTTGGGGGTAGATATCCTGCAGGGCCTGTGGTTACAGACCACTGTGGGTGAGTTCAGACTGAGGGTACATGTGGTAAAGGAAGTTCTGAGGAGACATGTTAAACACCCATCTGTCACTCTGCCTGCACCTTGGTAGGTGACAAGTACTAGGCAGTAGAAATTGCCTGGCGATCACAAGGAAATTGGAGAAACTCTGCAGGAGTTGGGTAAGGTGGGCATCATAAAGTCCACTCCTTTTAATTCCCCAATGTGGTGAGTGAAAAAGCCAGACATCTCCTGGCATATGACCGTGGATTACAGGGAATTGAATAAAGTCACACCCCGCTTTGCATGCTGCTTTCCCCTCTGTAGCAGCCTTTATGGACACCCTTAGTCATGAACTAGGGGCATTTCATCATGTTGTGTAACATGCGAATGCTTTCTTCTCTATTGAAATAGCACAGGAGGAGATTCAATATAGTGGCTTGAGAGGTGAGAGAAAGAACTCTTCCTGAAACCACAGATAGTGTAAAAATATAGTTAATACAACTAACCCTAAAACAGCAACAGGAAAGAAGGCTGCACCAGACTGCATACAGACCTCACGAACAGAGAAGACCTCACAAAACAGGGTAATGCACGATAGCTTTGATCCAGTGGGACCCAAGCCCTTCCCCCACCCCAGCTCACTGACGGGAGGAAGAGAAATGGAGCAGGGAGGGGGTGGAAACCTGGGACTGCTGAATACCTAGCCCTGGAGATCTTTGCAAGCAGAAATCTACATTGTGCAATACTCTGGAGGATGGGGAGCTGGGACAGGTAAAGTGCTTGAGAGAAAGATTCTGGCCATTTGTGGAAGACGGTATCCACACCCAGCTACTCTGAGACAAGGGAAAGGCAGGTGGTCTGAGAGACTTCCTAGCAGTGAGAGGGCTGCTGAAGGTGCTGGGTTTGCACAGAACTTGCTGTGCAGGAGAAGGGATAGGGAGACAAGATTGTCTGGGTGCAATTGGCCCAGCAAATTGGGAACTTTTGGGACTTTCAGGTGCTCCATTCCCCTGGCTGGCTACTCAGCTCTGAGGCCCCCCACTGTGATACAAACCTTGCTGAGCTTTCCTTCTGGCCTGACAGCACCAGCTTGCAAACTGGCAGTCACTGCACTGGCGTCAGGCCAGCCAGAGAGAGGCCTCACCTAAAACAGCTAGAGATGCCAATTAAAGAAGCTTACACCTGTGTACACGGCCCACTGGCTGTGATACTGGAGACAGACAGGGCAGACAGCAGTCAGGAAACAGAGACTGGAGCTTCTGAGCAATAGAGGGCACCACACAGAAATATGAAATGTCAAAGGAACATAGTACGGACCAAAGTCTCACAAACCCCAGAAAAAGGGCAAAATGAAACTGAACCAACCAATCTTCATGAAGGAGAGTTCAAAATAAAAATCATAAACATACTTATGATTTTTGTGGTAACAAAAGGTACAGAAAAATATTCAAGAACTCAGGAATGAATTTAAGATGGAGATTCAATCATTAAGAAATTCCATATCTGAAATGAAACATACAATGGAGGGACTTAAAAGCAGATTAGATGTAGTAGAAGAGACGGCAAATGGAATAGAAATTAGAGAAGAGGAATACAAAGAAGCTGAGGCACAGAGAGGAAAAAGAATCTCTAAGAATGAAAGAATATAGAGAGAACTATGTGACCAATCCAAACAGAACAATATTCGCATAATAGGGGTACCAGAAGAAGAAGAAGAGAGAAAAAGGGATAGAAAGTGTCATTGAGGAGGTAATAGCTGAAAACGTCCTCAATCTGGGAAAGAAGATAGTCTCTCAAGCCATCGAGATGCACAGATCTCCCAACACAAGGGACCCAAGGAAGACAACATCAAGACATAATAATTAAAATAGCAAACATCAAGGATAAAGACAAACTTTTAAAAGCAGTTAGAGAGAGAAAAAAGATCTCATATAAAGGAAAACCCATCATGCTATCATCAGATTTCTCAACAGAAACCTTACAGGCCAGAAGGGAGTGGCATGATGTATTTAATGCAATGAAGCATAAGGGCCTTGAATGAAGAATACTCTATCTGGCAAGGTTACTATTTAAATTTGAAGGAGGAATTAAACAATTATCAGATAAGCAAAAGCTGAGAGAATTTACCTCCCACAAACCACCTCTACAGTGCATTTTGCAGTGCATATTGGAGGGATGCCTATAGATGGAAGTATTCCAAAGACTAAATAGACAAAGAGTACTGAATATGACTCATAACGTACAAAGAAAGGAGTAGGAAGAAAAAGGAGGAAAAATAAAAGAAACTTTAGGTTGTGTTTGTAATAGCATATGAAGTGAGTTAAATTACACTGTTAGATACAAATCTAAAGTCTGCAATGGCAGTACATACATGCATATCGATAACCACCCTAAATGTAAATAGTCTGAAGGCACCAATCAAAAGGTTTAGAGTTACTGAATGGATAAAAAAAACAAGACCCATCTATATGCTGCCTACAAGAGACTCACTTCAAACCCAAAGACATACACAGACAGAAAGTAAAGGGATGGAAAAAGATAGTTCATGCAACTAATAGGGAGAAAAAAGCAGGAGTTGCAGTACTTGTATCAGACAAAATAGACTTCAAAACAAAAAAGTCACAAGAGAGAAAAAAGGACATTACATAATGATAAAGGGATCAGTCCAACAAGAGGTTATAACTATTATAAACATCTATGCATCCAACACAGGATCACCTACATATGTGAAACAAATACTAACAGAATTAAAGGGGGAAATAGAATGCAATGTATTCATTTTGGGAGACTTCAACACACAACTCACTTCAAAGAACAGATCTACCAGACAGAAAATAAATAAAGAGATGGAGGCACTAAACAATGTATTAGAGTAGATGGACCTAACAGACATCTACAGAATACTCCATCCAAAAGCAACAGGACACACATTCTTCTCAAGTGCACAGGGAACATTTTCAAGAATATATCATATATTAGGCCACAAAAAGAGCCTCAATAAATTCAAACAGATTGAAATTGTATCAACCGGCTTTTCAGATCACAAAGATATGAAACTAGAAATAAATTAAAAGAAAAGGAAAAAGCCCGCAAACACATAGAGGCTTAATAACATGCTCCTAAATAATCAATGGATCAAAGACCAAATAAAAACAGAGATCAAGCAATATATGGAGACAAATGGCAACAATAATTCAACAATGCAAAATCTGTGGGCCACAGTGAAGGCTGTGCTAAGAGGGAAATATATTGCAACACAGGCCTACCTCAGGAAAGAAGAAAAATCCCAAATTAACAATCTGTACTCACAATTAATGAAACTAGTAAAGGAAGAACAAATGAGGCCCAAGGTCAGTAGAAGGAGGGACACAATAAATATTAAAGCAGAAATAAATAAAATTGAGAAGAATTAAACAATAGAATCAGTGAAATCAGGAGCTGGTTCTTTGAGAAAATAAAATAGATAAACCCCTAGCCAGATTTATCAAGAAAAAAAAGAGACTCTACACACATAAACAGAATCAGAAAAGAGAAAGGAAAAATCACTACGGACACCACAGAAATACAAAGAATTATGAGAGAATACTATGAAAAATTATATGCTAACAAACTGGATAACCTAGAAGAAATAGACAACTTTCTAGAAAAATACAACCTTCCAAGGCTGACCCAGGAAGAAACAGAAAATCTGAATAGACCAATTACCAGCAAATAAATTGAATTGGTAATCAAAAAACTATATAAGAACAAAACTCCTGGACCAGATGGTTTCACTGCTGAATTTTATTAAACATTTAGTGAAGACGTAATACGCATCCACCTTAAAGTTTTCCAAAAAGTAGAAGAGGAGGGAATACTCCCAAACTCATTCTACGAGGCCAACATCACTTTAATACCAATACCAGGCAAAGACACCACAAAAAAAATATTACAGACCAATATCCCTGATGAACATAGATGCAAAAATACTCAACAAAATATTAGCAAACGGAATTAAAAAATACATCAAAAAGATCATCCATCATGATCAAGTGGGATTCATCCCAGGAATGCAAGTTTGGTACAACATGTGAAAATCCATCAACATCATCCCCTATATCAACAAAAAGAAGGACAAAAACCTCATGATCATCTCCATAGATGCTAAAAAGCATTTGACAAAATTCAACATCCATTCATGATAAAAACTCTCAACAAAATGGGTCTAGAGGGCAATTACCTCAACATAATAAAGGCCATATATGACAAACCCACAGCCAACATTGTACTTAACAGTGAGAAGCTGAAAGGTTTTCCTTTAAGATCAAGAACAAGACAAGGATGCCCACTCTACCCACTTCTATTCAACATAGTACTGGAGGTCATAGCCATGGCAATCAGACAACACAAAGAAATAAAAGGCATCCAGATTGGCAAGGAAGAAGTTAAAGTGTCCCTGTTTGCAGCTGACATGATATTGTACATAAAAAACCCTAAAGAATCCACTCCAAAACTACTAGATCTAATATCTGAATTCAGTAAATTTGTGGGATACATAATTAATACACAGAAATATATTGCATTTCTATACACTAACGATGAACTAGCAGCAAGAGAAATCAGGAAAACAATTCCATCCAAAAGAATAAAATACCTAGGAATAAACCTAACCAAGAGTGCAAAAGACTTATGCTTTTAAAACTACAATACGCTGATGAGAGAAATTAAAGAAGATACCAATAAATGGAAACACATCCCATGCTCATAGATAGGAAGAATTAATATTGTCAAAATGGCCATTCTACCTAAAGCAATCTACAGATTCAATGCAATTCCTATCAAAATACCAACAGCATTCTTCAACTAACTGGAACAAATAGTTCTAAAATTCATATGGAACCACAAAAGACCCAGAATAGCGAATGCAATCCTGAGAAGGAAGAATTAAGTTGGGGGGAATTATGCTCCCTGACTTCAAGCTCTACTACAAAGCCACAGTAATCAAGACAATTTGGTACTGGCACAAGAACAGACCCATAGACCAATGGAAAAGACTAGAGAACCCAGATATAAACCCAAGTATATATGGTCAATTAATATACAGTAAAGGAGCCATGGATGTACAATGGGGAAATGACAGCCTCTTCAACAGCTGGTATTGATAAAACTGTACAGCTACATGTAAGAGAGTGAAACTGGATTGTTGTCTAACGCCATACACAAAAGTGAACTCAAAATGGATCAAAGACCTCAATGTAAGTCATGAAACCATAAAACTCTTAGAAAAAAACATAGGCAAAAATCTCTTGGACATAAATATGAGCTACCTCTTCATGAACATATTTCCCCAGGCAAGGGAAACTAAAGCAAAAATGAACAAGTGGGACTATATCAAACTAAGAAGCTTCTGTACAGCAAAGGTCACCATCAATAGAACAAAAAGACATCCTACAGTATGGGAGAATATATTCATAAATGACATATCTGATAAGGGGTTGACATCCAAATTATATAAAGAGCTGATGCACCTCAACAAACAAAAAGAAAATAAGCCAATTAGAAAATGGGTAGAGGATCTAAACAGACACTTCTCCCAAGAAGAAATTCAGATGGCCAACAGGCACATGGAAAGATGCTCCACATTGCTAATCATCAGAGAAATGCAAATTAAAACTGCAACGAGATATCACCTAACACCAGTTAGGGTGGCCGCCATCCAAAAGACAAACAACAAATGTAAATGTTGGCGAGGATATGGAGAAAGAGGAACCCTCCTACACTGCTGGTGGGAATGTAAATTTGTTCAACCATTATGGAAAGCAGTATGGAGGTTCCTCAAAAAACTCAAAATAGAAATACCATTTTATCCAGGAATTCCACTCCTAGGAATTTACCCTAAGAATGCAGCAGCCCAGTTTCAAAAAGACATATGCACCCCTATGTTTATTGCAGCACTATTTACAGTAGCCAAGAAATGGAAGCAACCTAAGTGTCCATCAGTAGATGAATGGATAAAGAAGATGTTGTATATATACACAATGGAATATTATTCAGTCATAAGAAGAAAACAAATCCTACCATTTGCAACAACATGGATGGAGCTAGAGGATATTATGCTCAGTGAAATAACCAGGCGAATAACAGCAGCAGACTCATAGAAACCAAGAATGGACTAACAGTTACCAAAGGGAAAGGGATTGGGGAGGATGGCTTCGAAGGGAAGAATAAGGGGGATAAAGCGGCATTACGATTAGCACACATAGTGTAGCAGGGAGGGGTGATCCGGGGAAGGCAGTGTAACACAGAGGAGACAAGTAGTGACTCTATAGCATCTTACTACACTGATGGACAGTGACTGTAATGGGGTATGTGGTGTGGATTTGATAATAGGGGAAGTCTAGTAACCATAATGTTGCTCATGTAATTGTACATTAATAATAGCAAAAAAAAAATAGCACAGTAAAGTCAGGAGCAGTGCCTTCACATGGGAAGGCTGGCAGTGGACATTTATTATATTTCCACAGGGATACCTCCACAGTCTCACCATTTTCCACAAACTTGTAGCCCAAGACTTGACTACATGGAACAAACTGCAAATGGTACAGTTGTATCACTACATTGATGATATCATACTCACATCCGATTCTCTTGCAGATTTAGAAGGGGCAGATCCTAGACTGCTGCAACATCTAAAGGAGAAAGGATGGGCTGTGAATAGCACCAAGATTTAGGGATATCAGTATGCCATGACTTGTGTGGACACAGCTACTGGCCTGTTGGTTGATTTTCCTGCATGTCTTGCAGATCAACAAACCACTAATAGGCACCTAGAGTGCCTCTTTACAACATATGGATGGCTACAGGTGATTGAGAGCGATCAAGGCACCCACTTTACTGGACATACATTACTAGAATGTGTGCAGCAATTAGGAATAAAGTGAAACTTCATGTACCATATAACGCTACTGGGGCAGGCATGATAGAGAGATACAATGGTTTGCTGAAATCTGGCCTGAAGTCAGACACCAATAGTCCACAGAGCTGGCCAGTTCTCTTATGGACAGTGCTGTGGTGTTTGAATGAGAAGTCCTGAAAAGGAGCCTTGAGCCCTGTGGACATGCTAACACACTGTGTGTACAAATCAAAGAGAAGTCATTGAAGCCAGGATATGGCCAGCAGAGCAACATCCTGCTGCCAGCCCCAACTGCATTAAACCCTGGAGACAATGTTGACTGGATATGGACCTGCACATTTCAACACATGGACCAGAGATGGATGGCCCTTCTGGCACCTTGGGGAAAAGGCCTGGAAGCTGGCTTCCTGTGTGTTCCTCAAGTAATAGCAGAGTGGCCCCCAAATATCACGGAAGTGTACCCAAAACATCTTGGAGATAAGAGCATCTTACAGGGAAGTTTTTTATATCTTTATGGCCAGTGCATGTCCCTCCTGTAGCCCTATATATTGATCCATCTGTAACTCCCCCAGGGAGGAGGGTTAAAGTCTGGTATACTAGACTAGGACGAGATCCCATTCCTGCCACTGTTCTATCACAGGACCACTCTCTTGCATGTATCCTACCTGACTGACAAGATTTGCCTATGCTGGTGTCATTAAAACATGTATCTCATCGCTATTAAGGTTATTTTCCTCTACAATCCCTGTGGCCTGGACCAGCCCCCTGGCTATTGCTCTGGACTCCCTACCCATTCAGCTACCGACTGCCTGTTGAATGGGCGAGGTATGGACTTAGTCTGCATAGGACTTTGAACTTAGCTGAATCGTCTGACCTGAGGGTTATCATGATTTTATTGCTGTTGTTGTTGTATGTTATTTGTCTGGGCACAGTTTTCCAGCTTTCTCACACAGGTGCCATTGTGGAAGATGGAGACCTTATGTATTGTAAGTGAGATTTTTGAGGGGGTGGCCTGTGAGTAAAATTGCAATATTTCCAGAATCTCTCTCCTGGATTTAGTGCATCTCTATACCAATAGGTGTTTCCAAGTGGTGAAGAGAAACAGTCCTTCTCCATATCAATAGGTAATTACAAGGTGGAGCAAGGGCATATCTAGACCAAGAGTTTGGGTGGTGTCCCTTTTTGCAGCTGGGTCATGAGAGACAAAGGTGAGTAGAAGTTGATGACTGCTTGTAAGCAATAAATATTTTTTCCCACTTTATTTCTCCTTTTGACTGATTTTGGTTCAAAGGTGTTTTGTCCCTGGCTGGGAAAATATCCCTCCTGCCCTGAGTTACACCCTCCCTCCAATTTATCTTCCACAGGTCCAACATTTAGCTTTATGAAACAAAAATTAGCACTTTATATATCTTGCTTAAAATCTTTGATATTCTCTAATGCCTCAAAACCACACTCCTTAGAATGTTTTATTAGCTTTTTTATATTTGTTTCCAAAGATTCCTTGCTGGAACTCTGTTACAGGTTGAATTGTACCCCCAGAAAACATTATATTCAAGGTCAAATCCTGGTGCCTATGATTGTGATATTGTTTGCAAATAAGGTCTTTGCAGATGTTCAAATTAAGATAAAGTCCTACTGGATTAAGGTTGGTCCTAAACCCAGTGACTGGTGTCCTTAAAAGGATAAAGGGATTGTGACATAAGAATGGGAAGAACACAGAGGAATGACAGCGATGGGAGTTGATGCAGCTACAGGCCAAGGAATTCTGAGGATTTCTAGCAACTTCAAGAAGCTAAAAAGAAGCAAGGAAGGTTTTGGAGGGGGCACGGCCCTGCCTTGATTTCAGACTTCAAGCTTCCAGAAACGTAAGAGAATACATTTCTATTGTTTTAAGCCACCCAGTTGCACTTTGTTAAGGAGGCCCTAGGAAGCTCATTCAGATTTCTTACTATTCCCAAGGCATATTAAGGGCTCCAATGTCTCTGATTGTCATCCCCTGATAGAAATGTCACTCTTCACATTCTCCACAGTATAACCAAGTTATCAGTCCTAGACAAAGTTCCATGACACTTTTAGGTGGAATTATTTGCTTGTTTTTGTTTCTTTGAGACTTTACAGTCTATACAAAAATTATTGAAAAATATCTACTTGTTTCTATATTTCACTGTTAAACTGTCACCTTCTCAAGGAAATATTTCATTACTAACACTTAGCTAAGTATCTGGCACAAAATTACTATCCAATAAAATTTATAAAATGACTGAATGTATGGCATTCTCCATGTATTTTCATATGTATTATATAATCTGACTATATAGAGACACAGCTTTTTGAAATAAATATGTATATTTAAAGAACATGTTTTAAAGGAACATGTAATAATATGAAGTGGTATCTATAGTTTAATATTTTTCAGTATTTAATTTTAAGATTCATATTAATTTAATGTTTAGAGCATTAACTATATCTATCTCATTAAAATTAATCAATTTTTATAGTAAAGTCCTGAATATTTTGTCAGTTTAAACATGAAATGGCATATGTTTGAATGAATAATAGTGTACTTCTTATTGGAATTTCCAAGGGAAGTAAAAAAGGCTTTCCAATCTAAATAAGCTATATTAACATATAACCGTAACCAGATGTTAAGAGAAGTCAGAAAGTTAATTGCACTTTGTTACCAATCTTTCCTGTTCTAATTAAAAGAGAAAAATAAACGATCCTATGAGGGAATTTCCCAAAGTATTAATAGTCCAAATGCCTAGTTTAAATTATCTAGATAAATGCTTTATTCCATATCACACTTAACAATCATCACAAGTTTAGTCAGAATCTAAATATATTGAAGAAAATCACACTCAAAGGAAATGTTGTTTACTATTGCTATTAAGTGGAAAAAAATGAGAGGAGTAAATTACACGAAAATTTTAAGTTATGTGCTGTTCCTAATCTAACCAGTAATAAGAAAAGGAGTGAAACAAATAGAACAAGGACACAATTTGTCAAATGTTTTATCAACAAGAATAGGAAGTGATACAAGGTCATTCTTGAGATAATCAACCAGATGTCAGATATGGGAGGGGCACTGCTAGTCTCACTGCTGTGACGTAGGATTGATTGTTCAGGACTCGGCAGGGAATTGCCCAGCACAGAAAGAATACGAATGAGATCTCCTCATAGTTCAGACACGTGCAAGACCCTCTTTCACATGAAGGAAGAAGCCATGAATTTGAAAATATCTGTAAGTTTGTTATTTCATTCTCTGCCCAGTAAAGCAAATCAAGGAACCATCCTCAGTACCTGGAGTTGGTGAATAAAATGATAATAGTAGGTGGTGGTTTGAGAACAGATTAGAATGAGAGAAAGGCACTGATAAACAGTGCATAATAGGTGTATGAATCTCCAGAATTTTAGGAAGATAAACAGTAATTGGAAGAAAATGTAGGACTCTAATGTGAGTTGGATGTTTATAGATCCAGTCATTTTCTTTAGTCTAAGACTAGGACGTGTGAGGAAAAGACCATTAAAAAAAATAATAATAATTGGCACTCTTCTGAATGGCTGTTCCTTTGTGTAAACCACAGGAAAAAAAAATATAGGGAAAGTATACCATGAGGCGATTCTCCTGGTGCATTTAAGACAGTAGGGTCATATCAAAGCTCTACAAAACCTGTAATTGAAAGTGGTTTGGACCACTGGAAAGGCTCTGGAATCCAGGGAGGCAGCCTGAGTTTGTGAATGCCACCAACAGCGTCCTGCACAGACATGGGGAGTATTTTTTTTCTCTCAGTGATCTTAACAATATTACATCATGGAGGGTTTTTTTTAAATCTACAGAGGGTACTGACTCCAATATATACATTCCCTCTATGTATGATACAGGATGGCAGCAGAAAAAATATTTGGACTAGACCAGAATGTGAACACTAATTCCATTATTAACTAGATGTTTCCCTGGGCAGTTCTAACTTCATGAAATGCAATGCCTTCATTGGTAAAACAAGAATGCTAAAACCCAGGCTTATATCTGCATTAGCTTAAGTGATATATTTGTAAAGGATAGTATCATTTCTAGCTTGTTGCTAGCACTCAAAACATTACAAGCAAATTAGAAATAAACTCATAGACATAGATGAGAGACTGGTGGTAGCCAGTCTGGGGGGATGAGTGAAATAGGTGAAGGGGAAAAAAACGAGTGAGAATGTTAGATATCTTGATCTGGATGATGGTTGTAAGTGTATATACATGTCAAAATTCATCCAGCAGCACCCTAAGATCTGTGCATTTACTGTATGGACCTCAGTTTAAAAAACAAAACAATAGATTCTTTTATGGTTCCACCTGAACTATAAGGATCTGCAGCGCCCCCCTGTGGGCAGTACTTCCTTCAAATGCTCAGAAGCTGTTTAAAATTTATTTGGTCTATTTAGTTGTAGTCAAAAATCATTACATAACCCAGTAGATTAAAAAAAGAACATGATATATATATATATAAAAGAAGGATACCAAAAGTCCAGACCAGAATCACTGAGGCTAGTTGTAAGGCACCAGTTCTGAGAGAAGCAAGTTTCACTTAACCAGGGTACAGCTGGGACACTAGAAAATCATGGTTTTTGACCTGGAATGGCTTCACAGATAATACAGTTCATCTTATCATTTACCTGTTTCTCTCAAATTTTCTCCAGTTGACTTGGATAAAGAGTTTCCTTCAGTTATCTCTATTTAGAAACAATCTCTCATTTGGTATAGAGTCGTATCTATCTGCCATGAAAACTGAGGAAAGTAATAAAAAGTAGGTTGAGACCACAAGTTTTGAAAATGGGCCCTTAAGAACATTATGATATTGGGTCTGTTAACTACCTTCCGTGTGACACAGTTTTCTCATTTGTAAAATGTGGATATTAATAGTACCAATCTCATAGTTGATGTAATAATTAAATGTGGAAAAGCTTAAATTAAATAGCAATAGTTAAAGCAATAATAGTATACACTCCAAACAGTTGTATTAGTACAACTGACACATTGTAAGTGTTCCATAATTATAATTTTATTCTCATTGTTATTATCTTAGTAATAATGATTTTAATTCAGAGAAGATATATATTTACTAACGACAAGATAGGATAAGCAAAGACCTGAACAAAAGGATAAGAAACAGGTCCTTCCCTATATATTTCAAGGAGCAGATATGAATGGGACACAATGTTTAGACATTCATTGATTTTGAAGAGGTAAGTCCTTTATTCAGAAATTTTTATTTTTTATTATTTTATTAATTTGCAAAACTAGCATAACATTAACCAAAGTTTATTGTAAAATTAAAAGAATTACATCATTTGTCGGACAGTTTTGTTTTTATTTTAATGGCTATATAATTATTATGGAGCGCTACTGTTGGAAATCTAGGTCACTACCAATTTTAGTTATAAAAACAAATGTATTTTACACAGAAAACAATATATTACATAGAAATTGTCAACTATATCAGGGGTAGACTACCCTATTTTCATCGTTTTATTTTCATAAACTCTACTTTATTAAAATATTTCTGTTTGTACTTCTTGTTCTTATTTTCTAGATTAAGCTCTGAAAGTCCTAATATACTGTGTATTTTTATGAAAACGAGATTTTAGATGTATTCATTATAATTTCCTTTTGTGTATGTGTGTATTTCTGATTTTATCTTTATCACATTCATATTTTCATTTGTTTTTTTTTCAATTCCATTTGCAATATTGCAGTTGCCAACTATGTTTAATGCTTCTTTTTAAAGATAATTTGTGACTGAATCTGCTTATGAATTCTCATGTCTGAAACTCATAAGATGCCGTAATACATTTTCATTTACATTACTTTCTAAATTTTCTGTTTTTTGTGTTTTTAATTCCTTCTTTGATTCAGGTATTATATGAAATAATACTTTGTGTTATGTTTTACTAATTGCTAATTTTTGGCATTGAGATTAAGTAGTATACCTTGAAAAAATCAAAAATTTTGATATCTCAACATTTTCTTTTTGGAGATAATTCATATGTTTTTGTAAATAATTATGAAATATTGAATGTGTTAATCCATACATTTTAGTATGTATATATACATTGACTATACCCTACTCATTACAATTTTCAATGACTTCAATTTTATCTGTGAAATGTGGTTAATGAATAATGAAGATTAAAAGCCATTTCTACGTTATGTGAATTTTAAATATTTAAAAAATATTTTATGGTGCTAGTTGCTATTTGTAATTTTACTAATACCTCTTACATTCTATAAGCTTTTTGATGTTGGGACTGTGTTAATTTCTTATTTTTACTTAGCACAATAGTAGACATAGATTCTTACTAAACCTATTCTGAATAAATGGATATACACTTAAGCTTTAAATATTACATTTCTGTTTCTTTTGAATATGTAAAATTAAATTAAAAGAAAAATAAAAGAACGTTTAGAAAATAATATCAATAAAAATGCTACACAACAGCTTATAAATTCACATATACCAAAATTAAGGAAAAAAAATCCCTAAATGCAGTTTATGTTACTTTTTGTTTAAAAAGAAAGCACTAAAAAAATGAGGCAGTCAACTCCGTCATGGAAATTGACTAGAAACTAAAGAAAAAGAAACTAAAAGAGTTTTTTTATCATATCATTTTACTTTCCTTTTGTATAACTTTGAAAAAAAGAGTCTTTCTTTACTTTTAACCCTTCTATATATTCACCTTTAGGTGGCCGACTTTTAAATGAGATCTTAAGATGATTCTTTGCTTTATATTTTTATTAAATGTGAAGTTTTGTCTTCTCTAAATCTCTTCACAGTTCCAAAGATAAAAAGTTTATTAGGTCCTTGAAAGGAGGTAGTTATTAGAAATATTATGTGAGCCATTCCTTGAGTCATATAATTCATTTTTACATACCTCCCCACCCAATAATGTACATGTGACTATAATAGAGAGTTTATATTAAAAATTAGGAGGCTGTCTTTCTCTCTTTGGTCCAACAGCATCCTTATGTGAGTTTGAACTTAGTCCCTGAACAAAGCAGGGGTTGATCGGGACTTGCAGCTCTTTTCCTCAGCTTCCTTTATCTCAAGTACTGTGGTTTCCAAGTTGCATTCACCATAATGCCACTTGAGCCTTGAGTTTTCTTAGTCAGTAATTATGGATTGTGTGAGTGCATATTTGCAGGTATTTATTACATTTATATTGTTCAAATTTGTTCCATGTGTTATTTGTAGAACTATTTTATTAACATCATAATAGCTGTAGGTTCTATTATGTTAACTTTTTAAAATACAATATTATATCTGTATGAGTTTATGTATACTTTCTCCATACATTTTTTTATTTGCTTTTATGGATACATGAATTTTATTAGTCTCAAAAACCAACTTTAGTTTAATAACTCTCCGTAGTACACTTCTTTATTTTTTCTATTTTCTTTATTGTTTCATTCTTTCCACATTTTACTTTAATTTGCTATTTATTTTTCTAAATTCTTAAGAAGAATGCTTACTTCACTGATTTTCAGTCCGCTTGCTGTTACATGCTTTAAAGAGATTATCTTTCCACTAACCATTAGTTAGCTGCATCAGTCATTTTGACATGAAATATTTTTAACATTCCTTTTAATGTATTATTTAACACCCATTGTGATTTGTTCTTTAAACCATCAACTACATAGAGCTGTATTGCCTAATTTCCAAGTATTAATATTTTTTAGTTTTCTTTTTGCTGCTGGTTTCTAGCTTACTTCTACTGCAAAGACACACTCTGTATGCTTTATGTCCTTTGAAATTAGTTGGAAAAATAAACAAGAAAATAAAATTCAGTGGAAACAGTAAGCTTCTAACTTCTCAACAGAAGAAGACAGCATAACAGTTTCAGAATGCTGAAAGAAAATAAGCTATCATCCTAGAATTCTAGTTCCAGTGAAAACATCCTTCAGACAAACAAAAGCTGAGAAAAATCCATCAGGCTCACACTAAGGTAAATTCTAGAGAATGTACTTCAGGCAGAAGAAAACTCTCAGGGCCTTGTAGAGGGCTTGATGCTCTTGTAAGTTGCATGTTCTCTAAATCTTTCTGGCTGTGTCTATGTCTGGTATTTGGAAGAATAAGTTGCAGTGCCTCCTTGCCTTTTAGGTAGCCCCCCGTTCTACCTCTGTCCATGGATTGTGAGCAGAAAGTATGTATATAACTGGTTGGACACAGCATTTATTTAACAGGTAATAAGACCTCATTTGGCTTCTTTCATGCCTTTTTTTATTTACAAATATTGGAAAAAAATAAGATTTGTAGATTGTCAAGCAGCTTGTGTCAAAATGACTCCACCGAGGGGAGCTTTCCATGATGTCATTTAATAGTTTTGATGATCCTGTTTCACTCTCTAAAAACTGCCAAATTTTTTAAAATTAAACATAAAGAATATAATCAGTGGTTTCTGGTTTCACGTTTCCCTTGACCACTATACTTGACGACTTCATGTTTGTTGTGTACTTTTTAAATTTGGAATTTTTCAGTGGCATATACTTAATGTTATTTTATCTGAATTTTTTTTTGATCTCTTATTTTGCTAATCTTAAGAGAATGAATCTCATGGGAGGTGATTTTGCAGATATGTTCTTAGACGCTGAGTAAAAACATTCTAGATTAATGGTTCCATAGTGGGTGCATCAATCCTGAGCTGTCCCTTTGGAAAATAATGAGACCAAAGGAGCAAAGACTTTTCCCTTGGTGTTACATGCCTCTGTACCTCTCCCTGTACACATAAAGACAGATTGTTATGCAGAATAATTATGATTGTTTTGGAATAAAAAACAAATTAACCTGCATGCCTTGTTTCCTACTATTGTTGCTTATATTGGTTAGGCCTTATTTCAAGAATCGAAACCATTACAGGCATTTTATACAGAAAGACATTTAATCCATGCATTTTATAAAATGATCGTAAAGGCTAGATGGGTGAGAATCAGGCGGCCACTACCGAAGCTTTTGATCTAGGGCTAAGAAAGCTAGGTCAGGAAGCTGTCACTGCCTTACATATCCATGGGGGCGCTGACTGAAACTGGGAGACATCTATGTCCTTACAGGCTTTTTTACTTTTTGCTCGATAAAAGAGCAAAACACCAAAAAGATATCATCAGCCTTCCTTCTGCCTCAGAGGTCTTTTAAGTTCATAAAGTCAGTAAAACCAAATTTGTATCTAGAACAGCTAATAAGAGACTTTGGGAAATGTAGTTTTTTAACATTTCCATTTTTGCACTAGTGCCAGACGCCTAAGAAAGAAGAGCGCATGAGTATTGAGAATGAAGCAAACATATGGTCAAAATGTCTCAAATTTAAAAGAGGATATCATCATGTTCAAAAGTGTTGTTAGCAATTTTTTTCCCCCATTTTGGAGGGAAAAACACACTCGAGGGTATGATTCGTCTGTTTTGTTAATTGCTGGTAAGAACGCTTACCAAAATCTTCCCTTAGATACACAGTGGACTTTGGTCTAATTGCCAGGTACATTCTTACTAAGTCCTGGTTGCTATTACCTTTGACATGCTCCACTCAGGTCAGAGGCTTGTGATTAGTTTCATATTTCAATTTATACATAGTACTGTTACACTTTCCATGCAAACAACCAAAGACTCTGAGTCTAAATGTAGTTGAGATGATTCAATCTTATTCCTAGTCTGGCTAGCTGTCCCTCTTTTTCCTGGTATAATTGAATTTTTCTTTTAAATCCCATGGGCATTTTTATGAATGCTCAAGAGAGCATTCATTGTCTTACTTTTACTCTTTTCCTTAAAATCTACTTTTCTGGTTTTGCAGCAACTATTAGAATGACCCATGGATTTGCTAGCTAAAGATGCAGAAAGACAGAGGACTTCATTTGGAGGACAGACTGGCTTAGCATGCTTGATGATATAGACCACTCCCAAGAGCCTACACTTTTAACTGAGCTCTAAGGCTTTTCCAGATATTTAGAAAATATTTCTCCATCCTAGCCATTCAAGGATTCATTTTGATCTAGATGGGAAGCTTAATGAACTAAAGGTGACAGTTCTTGGGAAACCGGGCTTCACTAATGGAAATAGTATAGGGTCAGGCTCACATTCCCCACAGTATAACCTCACCTCAGCCTTACTCACAGTTCTGTGTGTTTTGCAATCTCCATGAATTCTGAGAAGAGGACTAGGAAAAGAGGCTAACTTTTCATTTACTTTACTAATGTATAAATTGCTGCATGATCATACATTGTTTAATAATATCTCATTAGCATATTTCCCAGATGGATTGTGTTACAATATTAAAAAGGAAACAAATGCAAAAATAATATTCCTCCTCGATTTATATGTAGCAGAATATGCAAGGAATGTTATTTGGAACACTTTGTTTTCCTGCTGTACTTCGTTTACATATTCCTTACCATGTTAGGATTCTTCCTGGCTCTCTATCCCACACTAGTGATGAATGACAAGGGAAGGTAGTAATGGGAGCCTGGCAATGACTGAGTGCACACATCAACCTGAGCAGGAAAGCAATGTAAAGTGAGTGACTCAGGATTGTAATGAGGATGGCATAACTTAATACTATTTGCTAGCCTTATTAAAAAAGATGGATTTTGTATTGTACTTAGCTTATTGCAATTTTTGTCATAAAAGTGATTCCCTGAGTGGTAGTGCCTAAAAACATACCTTGCTTTTGAATTGTACTTCTATTGTATGTTGTCCCATCTTCAAGTTTCAAATAAAATGGTTGATCTGTAAATAATTCTATATCATTCATATAAATTTCCCAAATGCAACCCAAATATATGCTTTAAGAAATTCTCATATTTTTTAAATATTAAATTTGATTGAAATGACCTGAAGTGTAGGTTTTCACCCAATTTTCTAAAACTGTTTTAAAATACATACTATTAGATAACTATAATTTTTCAGAAGTTGCATATATCTTGTACTATGTATTATTTATATTTTACAATTTTTATGTTGACAGAGGGTGTGTTGGGATTTTTAATGTTTGGAAAGATGACACATTTTATTCATTTACTCATTCAAGATATAACAGTGATGAATTGCTTAGTACAAGACTGTGAAGAATGTGCTAGCAGGGCTGTGGGAACAATTTTCACAAATATCCTGTCCTAAAGGAGTTTATAGTTTAGCTTAGGATTGTACTTATACCTGACTCTATCACTTATAGCTGAATAGAACAGCTTAAAGAAGCTTTATGTGTATGGATTGATAAAATATCTTTGCAAGTGGTATAGATGACCAACCTACTATAAAAAACTTCCCATAACTTTCCTACTTTTAAATATTTGACTTCATGTCTCAGGTGTTTTTCAATCTAACTACACATTTAATCCAATTGTGTAATATAAACTTGAAAATTTAAAAACTGTAAATTAATGAGTCATGATTCTCTCCTTTAGTACATCATATTTTATCTTAAGCAAATCGATTTACTTTCTAGTCATTTTCACAGTGTCAGACTCAGATATAATTTTCCCTTTAGCTTTCAAACAAATAAACTGAAGTTTTTTATAATAATGTTTTTCATCCTAACTCTGGAATGACAAATTGTTTACCAAGTATAAGAATTTGTGGAAAGCAATGTGTTCTTTTAAAATATATTACATTTTCCTCCAATCCATTCAAATAATAGAAATTAACACTTTAGTGGCATGGAAAATCAAGCAAAAAAAAAAGCAAAATTTGTCCTTGATACCTACACAGAGTAGGGTGAAACTGCACATTCTAAACCTTCTTAGTTCAAAGCAGAAATCTTTTGTGTTGATATTAAGAGTTAAGATAATACATTTCTTCACAGAGACATCACTCCCGTCTACCAAATGAGTAGTGTTAGTCTTTGCTATTTTGATCATAAAAAAGCAAGAGAATGAACGGGACCAATCTCATGAATACTGACAGTCTTAGTCTTGTTAAAAGTTTTAATAGTCAAACCTGTAACCCACTATAACATCCTTCAAGCTGTTTAATTCATAGTCACCCTTCTCTGTAGAAGGAATGATATAATGAGAGACACATGAGACCCCTTTTCTCTGAGTGCAATCATTCAGCCCTCAAAATTTGTTAGCTAAACAGAACAGATACACTAAGTCCTCTAAATCTTTTGAGAAAAACAGACAAATTTAATTACAGAGGAAGGCACATTATAGTGAGTTCTATAATAGATATGGAATGGAAACAGCTCTGGGTTTTCCGTTCCAGCCTAACAGTGGTGTGCTCATTGGGATGTGGATGCATACTAATCCTTCAAGAGTTGTGTCAAGTGAACGTAATACTAATGACCTGAAGATCAAAATTACATAGACTTCTCCAGAAGTTTAATATCTTGAGAATTTGATTTGGACTGTGTTCACTTGTCAGAAATCTGAGGTACTTTATTTTCCCCTTGTCAAAATTTGATCGTCCATTCCACTCATCTTCAAAGTCCATTTATTTAGTAGCCTTGGCCAGTTTTAAGCTTGTTGAGTACATCACACCTTGAAGGTGGAAATCAAGAAGATGAACGGTAGGTAAAAACTCACTGACGCTGATGGGAATCATTTATCTTAACAGCATGATAGTATAATCACATCCTGATAAGGAATATGAGACTCTAGGAGATGACTTTAAGGACAGGTAGGACTTTAAGTACAGAAAGGCTGACAAATTCCAATGCCAAGGACAGTTTCAAACTTGTACATATTTTCTTCAAATAGTTGGTGTTCCTTCTTTGGAAATAATTCTTTGTGTCCAATAATGAAGGGTATGGAGTATTATACACAGGTGTTAACTAACAATAATATGAGGTATTAAAGATTGTATGTGATAACATTCTTCCAAGGCAAGCAGTCTGGGTTATAGGGATTCTGTATAAATCCATATTTACAGTACTATTTTATGACAAAATTCCATACTATTTTTTCTTTTCTCTCATTTTTTTTGGCTACTTTTATAGAGCATAATAATTTATATCACAAAATTTTTATTGTGATAAGCACATACGAATAAGCATATTGGTACATTTCATCTATATTTTACCATGTTATTTACAATGTAAATTCCTTTTGTAACATCCATACAGTTGAATTATTTGTCCCAATCATTTAAAGATACAGGAAAGTGCATGGCAATCCCATTTAAAATATAAAATGTTGTTTTTATAATCTGAAGTGAAAATGGATACAGAAATAGGTAAACATTTAGAATTGGCATATAATTAAGTCAACAGAAGCAAACTTTTGAAAGATTTAAATATTTGAACTTTTTCACACAATCTCTTATAAATTAACAAATTACGTGCATTAAAGTTTGTAAATGTAGCCCTTTTACACTTTTTCATTTTTTTTTCTTGATAGCTTTATTTTCCAATGTCTCTCTTGTTCTTTACTGGTATCAGAGACATTTTGTATAATTGCAAACAATATAATATAGCAACATGGACTCCGATTCTTTTCAGTATTTTAATTTACATTTGTATGTTTGTTTGAATCAGAAAGCTTCTCCCTCTGTCTCCCTTTCCCACTCCCTCCCTTCCCCAGTGTCTCTCTCTCCTCTACTCTACGCTAATTACATAAAGTGGAGCAAGTCCTTCCTCTTCCCTTGGGTGAAGACTCATGTCCTTTCTCTGGTTATTCATAATTAATACAAAATGGTTTATGATAACTTTCAGACATGGGTATGAATCTGATTCAGACTTAGGGCCCAATAATACTTACTATTCAAGATTACCTTATACAAAGCTCTAGCTTCTTCTGCTCATTCAACTGGAGCTTGCTTCAGGCACGAACACTGCAGAAGACTTCTTTGGTCTCTCGTTTCCTTACTGAATCACTTCTATCCTGCCTCTATCATTCGGCTTCTTACAGTCTCTGACCCTTCTGGGATGCAACAAGGGAAAGAGGAAAGATAAGAGGAACAGAGAAGTTCTTAATCATTCTTTTGTAAATTTGTTCATTCTTTGGATCTGACAGAGGAGTAGAGCTGAAACTTTCTTTAAAGGGGATTGTTCCTGGATCAAGTCGGCAATGTCTTATTGTTTGGCTCCTGCACCGCTTTACTTATTGCTTCTTTGGTAATCCATTCCACCCAGAAACTATGTCAAGCTATCATGGTACAATTTTAAGTAATTCCATCTGGACTATCACAGTAGATCACCTTGTTTCTAAAAAATACCCATTTTCTCTGCATTCTTTCTATGGATAAACTATGGGAATGCGGATTGCCCAACACATGCAAATCTTTAAAACTGGTGATCACACTTTGATTTGATTTTAGGGTTGGAGTCTGTGATGTTTAAGTTTATGCATCAACTTACCTAAGCCATGGTGCCAGATACTGAGTCAAACACTCAGTGATATTGAGTCTAGATCATTAAAAGAAGAGGAGGATTATAGAACAATGGTGGAGAAGGAAGCACTGGGAATCTGTATCCCCACCTAGACAAAAATTATATTGATGAAATCCATCTGTAGTAGCTGTATTGAAGCTCTGGAGTATATTGAAGACTTTCAACTTTTGGGGAAAGTCTTGGAGAGAAAATTGTAGTTTATTTCAGCTCTTAGCACGGTAGCAGCTACCCATCCTCTACCCCTTAGTCCCATGGCAGGCAACCCTGCACATGTTTCTAGAGCACCCTGCAATCGGCATGCAGGAATCATGGTGGTCAAAAATGATCCTCTTTTTAAATATGAGAGATTTATATGCTCTGACTGTTTGTTGATGCTTCTGATTGCAGAGGTGCAAAGAGGTCGGCAGCCACTGCTGCTGGGGCGCCCCTCTTCGTTGCCATCCTCTCTTCCTTGGCTTAGGTGACTTCCAGTGAACTTCAAAGGCTCAGCACCATTTTTACCAATTCCTTCACTTTTGTCTTTTTTTTTCTCTTTTGAGATCCAGACATTAAAATGAGGACATTCAAAAACAACTGTTTCTGCATGAAAAGTTAGAAAGTTACCACAAATGCCCAGGAAAAGGGGCAGGCTTAAAAACGACCTGAGAAGACCTGTGCTTACCACTCAGGCTGATCCCAGCCCAGAGACAGCCTACAAAAGACAAAAATAAATTAAAATAAATTAAAAGCAAAAAGCAAAACATAATAAAGAAAACTCTGGGGAAGGGGAGAATCTGATTTCCTAAATTAATGCGTTATTAGAGTGAAATGTACATTTTTCAACAGAAATATAAGGCATAAAAAGAAACAGGAATGCATGACCCATTCAAAGGAAAATCAATCACCAGACACTTCACTTGAAAAAGACCTGGTGGCAGATCTACAATACAAAGACTTTACTACAAGTATCTTGAAGATGGTCTTAAAAGATGCTCAAAATCTAAAGCGGATGTGGAGAAATTCAAGAAAATAATGTATGAGCAAAATGAAAATATCAATAAACAGATATAAAACTTAAAAGAAACCAAAAAGAAGTTCCAGAATTGAAAAGTACAATAACTGAAATGTAAAATTCACTAGAGGGGTTCAAAGATTTATTATAGCAGGCAGAAAAAAATATCAGCAAACTTGAAAATGAGACAATGGAAATTATTACATTTGGGGACAACAAGAGAAAAGATTGAAATAAAATGAATAGGTGTTAAATACATGCATTGGTGAAGGAGAGGAAGGAGGAAGAGAGGAGGAGGAACAGGAAAAGAGAAAGGGACAGAGAAAATATCTGAAGAAATGATGGGTGAAAACTTCCCTGGTTTGATGGAAGACATGAATATAAACATTGAACAAGCTCAAGGAACTCAAAGCCTGACACCAAGACATATTTAACCAAACTTCTGAAAATCAGAAATAAAGGAAATCTTAAAGGCAGCAAGAGAGAAGCGACTCATCACATACAAGTGAGCCTCAGTAAGATCATCAGCAAATTTCTCATTAGAAACATTGGGAGCCTGAAGCAGTTAGCTGATGTATGCAAAGTGTTAAAAGAATAGAACAGTCAACCAAGAATGCTGTATCTGGCAAAACTGTCCTATATATATAGTGGGGGGAAAATTACGACAGTCTTTTAGATAAACAAAAGCTAAGGAAAACTGTTACCATTAGACCTTTCCTGCAAGAAATGCTAAAGGGAATCCTGCCAGTTGAAAGGAAATTACATTAGGCAATAATTTGAAGGCTCAAGAAGAAATAAAGATGCCCACAAAAAATACATACATAGGCAATTACAAAAGTTAACATTATTATATTATTATAATAACAGCAATATACTACATATTTCAATATATTTTAACAATAAAATATTATAATATATTATGATCATAACACTTTTGTTTTCTACATGAGAGAAGAAACTGATACATTAAAAAATAAATATTAGTCTAAAAGTCGGTAGTATTGCAATTTTGGTTTATACCTCTATATTTTGTTTTCTATATATTTTAACAGACTAGTGCACTTAAAAGAATTATTACCTTATGTTTTTAGACACACAGGATATAAAGATGAAATTATGTGTATTCAACAACTGAAAGGGGTGGGAATGGAGCTTAAAGACAGAGTTTCTGCATGTTATTAAAAAATTAAACAGGTATAAACTCAAATTAGAATTCTCTAATTTGAGGATGTTATAATTCCCATGGTCATCACTAAGAAAACATAGCAAAATAACAAAAGAAAATGGTAAAGTAATTTAAACATCTCCTACAAAAAAAAATCAACTAAGCAAAAAAGCAGCAGTAATGCAAGAAATGAGGAACAAAGGTGGCTAAAGACTATGGAAACCTTGGCAAAATAATAGAAGTTTCTCCTTATGAGTAATGACTTTAACTGAAAGCGGATTAAACTCCAATCAAAAGGCAGAACAGGTAAAAAAATATGACCCAACTATATGCTGTCTACAGGAAACTCATGTTAGATACAAACATACAAATAGGCTGAAAGTGAAAGGATGGAAAATTCCACATAAATAATATTTTCCACATAATATTCCATATATATAACAAAAAAGAAAATAGAAATGGCCATACTAATACCAGACAAAATAGAATTTAAATAAAAAATGAGACAAAAAATTGTATGTTAATAATATGTTCGATACAGCAAGAAGATATAATAATTACAAATATTTATTCATCTAATAGGTCATCAACATATATGAAGCAAAAGTTGACAGAATTAAAGAGACAAAAGACAATATAATAAAGTTGCAGACTTCAATACCCATTCTCAATAATGGATAGAACGATCAGACAGAAGACAAATAGGAAACAGAATGAACCGTATAATAAACCAGCTGAATCTAACAGACATATACAGAATATCCAACACAACAGCAACACACACATTTTTCTCTAGTGCACAGGGAACATTTTCCAGGATACACCATGTGTAAGGCCACATAGTCTCAACTGATTTGAAAACAGATGTACAAAAGTATCTTCTCTGACCACAGTGGGATAAAATTAGAGATCAATAGCAGAAATAAAACTGGAATATGCAAATTTTGGAAATGGAACAACACTCTTTACTTCATTTTACTGCCTTGACTCCTTTGTCAAAGATCAGTTGCCTATAAGGGTCTACACATGCGCTTTTTTTTTTCTGTTCCATTGACCTATTTGTCTGTATTTTTGCCAATACCAAACTGACTTGATTCATTGTAGCTTTATAATAATTCTTGAAATCAGGTGGTATAAGTCTGTTTTTCAATATTGTGTTGTCTGTTATTTTGGGTCTTTTGACTTTCAGCCTAAACTTTAGAACCTGTTGCCATATCCATAAAAATAAGTTGTTGAGAAATGCAGTGTATCTACTGATCAAATTGGGAGGAACTGATATCAGTGACAATATCGAATCTTTCTATCTGTGAACATGGAATACACCCTATTTATTGAGTTCTTTGATTTTTGATTTTTGTTCATCAGCATTTGGTGTTGTCTGCATACAGATCTTGCACATATTCTCTGAGGTGTATATCTAAGTATTTAATATGCCTGGATGCCAATGTTAATGTTTTAAATTTAAAATTCCCCTTCTTCATGGTTAGACTATAGGAAAGAAATTGACTTTCAAATATTAACCTTGTATCCTGCAACCTTTCTATAACTGTTCATTAGTTTCAAGAATTTTTTGTCAATTTTTTCAGATTTTCTACCTAGATGATTGTGTCATTGGCAAACAAAAATAGCTATGTCTTCCTTCCCAATGTATATACTATTTATTTACTTTTCTGCCTTACTGCATTAGCAATGATTGCCATTGATTGATTTGGGTTATTTTATCAATTCACAGGTTACTGAATTTACAGTAATGGATGGTAGATAATCATTCTTATGATAACTACTTATTTAATGGGCGTATGATTAAAGGGGCTTAACAGTGAAGTTGTCACCTCAGTCTAACATTAAGTGCTCAGTATCATCCCATGTTTGTCAGCCTCAACTCAGGAAAAGCTTCATCTTTTATCCACCAGCCCATATTCTTAGGCTATTTGGGATATGTGAGTTATTCATAGCAGAGAAACAGTTTTAAGTTCCTCAGAGAGATGAGCAGAGACAAACTATTACTGGTATATTTGCAGACCACCTCATGAGAACAGGTAGTTACCAGTTTTAGGGATTTTTGCAAGCTGGTTATTAAACACAGCAATTATTAACATTTACTTTTAACATTTTAACATGAGAACTGTACTATTTCTATGCATCAAGAATATAACAAAGCAACCTGGGGTAAAAATTCTGTATTATATTTGAAGCAGCACAGAACATATAAAAGCTATATCCTCATCCTTAAGAACTTTTGAACAATACACTTTATATGAAAAAAAAATTAGTTTTGTAAATTTATAATTAATTTATGATGATGTTAAACACAAATACTCGAGACTCAACACTTCCTTTTTTTTTTAAATGAAAAAAGAAAATTTACTAGCTCATGTAATTAAAAGTCAGTGTATGGGCTTCTGACCCAGCTGGATCCAGGGACTCCAACTACTTAACCATGTCAGCCTCTCTCCATCTCTGGGTTCTGCCTTCCTCTCGGCTGGCTTCACTCTCCAACAGGCGTTCTCCATGGGATGACCAGGCTGATGCCAGCAGCTCCTGGCTTCTGTCCCACCCACCCCACAAGCCCCAGTGCAGAGTATCTTCCCACCAGATTCAGCAAAAGTCCTAGGGCAGGCTCTCATTGGCCCACTTCAGGTCACATGTCCATCCCAAGGCCAATTGGCAGGACAAAGAGGATGGATGGCCTGCTTGGCCACGCCTGGGTCACAGCTCGCCCCTGGCATTGGGGGTCAGCACTGCCCAGTCCATACAGTAGACTCAGTGTGAGGAAGGGCTGCATCCACATTCTCACCACTCCCTTTTTATCATTATAACATTTTACTGTAACAGAAGTGCTTGAGGCTATGTACATCTATTGTATCAGTGAGGTGAAGATACTAACAGAGTGTCACTGTGCCTTACTTCACACCTTCTCACATGGTAGCTTAAATTTATTATGGTAGGAGTATTTACACCATAGACAGCACTAAAAATAGGCTTTTGTTGTGGGGTAGGAATAATTTTTAATTTACTAGCACACCACTAGCCACTGTGTTTGTCTTCTACATCTTGTTTATACTTTTCAAATTTTAAGGTGAACTCAGATTTCACAATCTGCATAAGCCAATTGGCATAGGGGACATATTTGGGCCTATGCTGGTATCTTAGGCAACTGCAGCTGAGGTACGTATCCAGATAAGCTTTTGAATATTCTTCTCTGAAATTTCTCTGATAGACCACAGGGTGAGATCACAACATCACATGGCATATTACTGATCTTAGAATTAGTATGATAATTAAAAGTTACATACTAGTAAATATTTATCTTTGTTACCTAATGTGCAAGAACAAAGTGGTCATTCTTTTTTGGGGGGGGGTTTAATTTTTTAATTTTTTTTATATTGGTATCATTAATCTACAATTACATGTGCAACATTATGGTTACTAAAGTCCCCACTTCATCAAGTCCCCCCCACCTACCCCATTACAGTCACTGTCCATCAGCATAGTGAGATGCTAGAATCACTACTTGTCTTCTCTGAGCTGTACAGCCATCCCCATGCCCCCAGAACATTATGTCTGCTAATCGTAATGTCCCTTTTTCTCCCTTATCCCTCCCTCCCCACCCATGCTCCCCAGTCCCTTTCCCTTTGGTAACTATTAGTCCATTCTTGGGTTCGTGGGTCTGCTGCTGTTTTGTTCTTTCAGTTTTTTTCTTTGCTCTTATACTCCACATATGAGTGAAATCATTTAATACTGCCTTTTTCGGCTTGGCTTATTTCACTGAGCATAATACCCTCTAGCTCCATCCGTGTTGTTGCAAATGGTAGGATTTGTTTTCTCCTTATGGTTGAATAATATTCCATTGTATATATGTACCACATCTTCTTTATCCATTCATCTACTGATGGACACTTAGGTTGCTTCCATTTCTTGGCTATTGTAAATAGTGCTGCGATAAACATAGGGGTGCATCTGTCTCTTTGAAACTGGGCTCCTGCATTCTTAGAGTAAATTCCTAGGAGTGGGATTCCTGGGTAAAATGGTATTTCTATTTTGAGTTTTTTGAGGAAACTCCATACTGCTTTCCACAATGGTTGAACTAATTTGCATTCCAACCAGCAGTGTAGGAAGGTTCCCCTTTCTCCACATCCTTGGCAACATTTGTTATAATTTGCATTTCTCTGATGATTAGTGATGTGGAGCATCTTTTCATGTGCCTGTTGGTCATCTGAATTTCTTCTTTGGAGAAGTGTCTATTCATATCCTCTGCCCATTTTTTAATTGGATTATTTGCTTTTTGTTTGTTGAGGTGCATGAGTTCTTTATATATTTTGGATGTCAACCCCTTACCGGATATGTTATTTATGAATATATTCTCCCATACTGTAGGATGTCTTTTTGTTCTACTGATGGTGTCCTTTGCTGTACAGAAGAGTTTTAGTTTGATATAGTCCCATTCATTCATTTTTGCTTTTGTTTCTCTTGCCCAGGGAGATATGTTCATGAAGAAGTAGCTCATGTTTATGTCCAAGAGATTTTTGCCTATGTTTTTTTTCTAAGAGTTTTATGGTTTCATGACTTACATTCAGGTCTTTGATCCATTTTGAGTTTACTTTTACGTATAGGGTAAGACAGTAATCCAGTTTCATTCTTTTACATGTAGCTGTCCAGTTGTTCCAACACCAGCTGCTGAAGAGGTTGTCATCTCCACATTGTATATCCGGGGCTCCTTTATCATATATAAATTGACTGTGTATGTTTGGGTTACTGTCTGGATTTTCTATTCTGTTCCACTGGTCTGTGGGTCTGTTCTTGAGCCAGTACCAAATTGTCTTGATTACTGTGGCTTTGTAGTAGAGCTTGAAGTCTGGGAGTGTAATTCTCCCTGTTTTATTCTTCCTTCTCAGGATTGTTTTGGCTATTCAGGGTCTTTGGTGTTCCATATGAATTTTAGAATTATTTGTTACGTTTCATTGAAGAATGCTGTTGGTATTTTTATAGGGATTGCATTGAATCTATAGATTGCTTTAGGTAGTATAGCCATTTTGACAATATTTATTCTTCCTAGACAAGAGCATGGGAAGAATTTCCATTTGTTAGTGTCCTCTTTAATTTCTCTTAGGAGTGTCTTGTAGTTTTCAGGGTATAGGTCTTTCACTTCCTCCATTAGGTTTATTCCTAGGTATTTTATTCTTTTTGATGCAATTGCGAAGGGAATTTGTTTTCCTGATTTCTCTTTCTGTTAGTTCATCGTTAGTGTATAGGAAAGCAACAGATTTCTGTGTGTTAATTTTGTATCCTGAAACTTTGCTGCATTCAGGTATTAGTTCTAGTAGTTTTGGAGTGGAGTCTTTAGGGTTTTTTATGTACAATATCATGTTATCTGCAAACAGTGACAGTTTGACTTCTTCTTTACCAATCTGGATGCCTTATATTTCTTTGTTTTGTCTGATTTATGTGGCTAGAACCTCCATTAATATGTTGAGTAACAGTGGAGAGAGTGGGCATCCCTGTCTTGTTCCTGATCTTAGATGAAAAGCTTTCAGGTTCTCACATTAAGTATGATGTTGGCTGTGGGTTTGTCATATATGGCCTTTATTATGTTGAGGCACTTGCCCTCTATACCCATTTTGTTGAGAGTTTTAATCATGAATGGATGCTGAATTTTGTCAAATGTTTTTCAGCATCTATGGAGATGATTATGTGGTGTTTGTTCTTCTTTTGCTGATGTGGTGGCTGATGTTGATGGATTTTCGAATGTTGTACCATCCTTGCATCCCTGAGATGAATCCCACTTGATCATGGTGTATGATCCTCTTGATGTATTTTTGAATTCGGTTTGCTAATATTTTGTTGAGTATTGTTGCATCTATGTTCATCAGGGATATTGGTCTGTAATTTTCTTTTTTGGTGAGATCTTTGCCAGGTTTTGGTATTAGAGTGATGCTGGCTTCATAGAATGAGTTTGGAAGTATTCCCTCCTCTTCTATTTTTTGGAAAACTTAAAGGAGAATGGATATTATTTCTTCTTTATATGTCTGGTAAAAGTCAGAGGTGAATCCATCTGATCCTGGGGTTTTGTTCTTGGGTAGTTTTTTGATTACCGATTAAATTTCGTTGCTGGTAATTGGTCTGTTTAGGTTTTCTGTTTCTTGCTTGGTCAGTCTTGGAAGGTTGTATTTTTCTAAGAAGCTGTCCATTTGTTCTAGGTTTTCCAGCTTGTTAGCATATAGATTTTCATAGTATTCTCTTATAATTCCTTGTATTTCTGTGGGGTCCATCGTGATTTTTCCTTTATCATTTCTGATTCTGTTTATGTGTGTAGATTCTCTTTTTCTCTTAATAAGTCTGGATAGGGGTTTAACTATTTTGTTTATATTTTCAAAGAACCAGCTCTTGGTTTCATTGATTTTTTCTATTGTTTTATACTGCCCAATTTCATTTATTTCTTCTCTGATCTTTATTATGTCCCTCCTTCTGGTGACTTTGGGCCTCATTTGTTCTTCTTTTTCCAATTTCAATAATTGTATCTTTAGACTATTCATTTGGGATTGTTCTTCCTTCTTTAAATGGGCCTGGATCGCAGTATACTTTCCTCTTAGAACTGCCTTTGCTGAGGCCCACAGAAGTTGCGGCTTTGTGTTTTGTTGTCATTTGTCTCCATATTTTGTTTGATATCTGTTTTAATTTGGTCGTTGATCCATTGATTATGTAGGAGCATGTTGTTGAGTCTCCATGTGTTTGTGAGCCTTTTTGTTTTCTTTACATAATTTCTAGTTTTACACCTTTGTGTTCTGAGAAGTTGGTTGGTAGAATTTCAGTATTTTTTAATTTGCTGAGGTTCTTTTTGTGGCCTAGAATGTGGTCTATTCTGGAAAATGTTCCATGTGCACTTGAGATGAATGTGTATCCTGCTACTTTTGGGTGTAGAGTTCTGTAGATATCTGTTAGGTCCATCTGTCCTAGTGTGTTGTTCAGTGCCTCTGTGTCTTTACTTATTTTATGTCTGGTTGATCTGTCCTCTGGAGTGAGTGGTGTGTTGAAGTCTCCAAAAATGAATGCATTCCTTTCTATTTCCTCCTTTAATTCTGTTAGTATTTGTTTCACATATGCTGGTGCTCCTGTGTTGGGTGCATATATATTTATAATGCTTATATCTTCTTGTTGGACCGACCCCTTTATTATTATGTAATGTCCTTGTTTGTCTTGCTACTTTCTTCGTTTTGAAGTCTATTTTGTCTGATGCAAGTACTGTAACACCTGCTTTTTTCTCCTTGTTTGCATGAAATATCTTTTTCCATCCCTTCACCTTTAGTCTGTGTATATCTTTGGGTTTGAGGTGAGTCTCTTGTAAGCAGCATATAGATGGGTCTTGATTTTTTATCCATTCCATTACTCTGTGTCTTTTGATTGGTGCATTCAGTCCATTTACATTTAGGGTGATTATCGATAGATATGTACTTATTGCCATTGCTCGCTTTAGATTCGAGGTTACCAAAGGTTCAAGGGTAGCTTCTTTACTGTCTAACAGTCTAACTTAAGTCTTTTGTTATGCTATTATAAACACAGTCTGATGATTCTTTATTTATCTCCCTTCTTATTTTTCCTCCTCCATTCTTTATATACTAGGTGTTTTATTCTGTACTCTTTTACATTTCCTTTGACTGTTTTTGTTGATAGTTGATTTTACTTTTTGCCTTTAGTTAGTATTTGGATGGTCTGCTTTCTTTGATATGATTTTATTTTCTCTGGTGACATCTTTTTAGCCTTAGGCATGCTTCCATCTAGAGCAGTCCCTTTAAGATATCCTGTTCAGGTGGTTTGTGGGAGGCAAATTCCCTCAGCTTTCACTTGTCTGGGAATTGTTTAATCCCTCCCTCAGATTTAAATGATAATCGTGCTGGATATAGTATTCTTGCTTCAAGGCCCTTCTGTTTCATCACGTTAAATATATCATGCCATTCTCTTCTGGCCTGTAAGGTTTCTGTTGAGAAGTCTGCTGATAGTCTGATGGGTTTTCCTTTATAGGTGATCTTTTTTCTCTCTCTAGCTGCCTTTAATACTCTGTCCTTATCTTTGATTTTTGCCATTTTAATTATTATGTGTCTCGGTGTTGTTTTCCTTGGGTCCCTTGTGTTGGGAGATCTGTGGGCTTCCGTGGACTGAGAAACTATTTCTTTCCCAGCTTGGGGAAGTTTTCAGGAATTATTTCTTCAAAGACACTTTCTATCCCTTTTTCTCTCTCTTCTTCTTCTGGTACTCCTATAATGCAAATATTGTTCTGTTTGGATTGGTCACACAGTTCTCTTAATATTCTTTCATTCTTAGAGATCCTTTTATCTCTCTCTGCCTCAGCTTCTCTGTATTTCTGTTCTCTGATTTCTATTCCATTAACAGTCTCTTGCATCGCATCCAGTCTGCTGCTAAGCCCGTTGATCGCTTGTCTGATTTCTGCATTGTCTCTCCTCACTTCCTCCCTTAGCTCTTGCATATTTCTCTGTAGATCCATCAGCATGATTATGACTTTTATTCTGAATTCTTTTTCAGGAAGGTTGTATAAATCTATCCCATTAGGCCCTCTCTCTGGGGTTGTCTGGGTTATCCTTGTTTGTACCATATTCTTCTGTCTTTTTATGGTGATAGAAGTGGTCACTGGTAGGTGCCACGTGTGTCAGCTGGAAGAAGAAACTCCCTTCCTGCTTGTTGTTCTCCTTTCCCTTCTCTGGCGCCTGAGCTGGTTTCCATACACCTGGAGGCAGTCTCTGGGATAATACCCTGAGCTGCCTGTGTGCGGGGTCGCCTTCAGCCTAGCTTATAGCACTATGGCGGTTTGCAGTCTTGTTGGTGCGTTCTGCTCCCTTTGGTGCCTTTCAGACTTTCTTCTGGGTTCTGGGGCCCTTCCCAGTTAGCTGCGCACCATCAGGGAGGAGATTGTGTGGTTGCTGTGGCCAGGGCCACTCTCCCCTCTTCCACAGCTGTGGCGGATCTGCTGACCCTGTGCTACGCTGGCCAGGGGGGAATGAATGGCAGGCTGCTCATCTCTGTGGGAGGCTTCAGTGTGGCTGCTTTGCCCGGCCAGTTAGAGTGTCTGAAATTCCTCAAGATTCCCAGCCTGCTGGGCTGAGTGTGCTAGAACAATTTTGTTCCGCTGTTTCAGCCGTGTCTCTTTAAGACTTTAAAAAAATGTCCACTTTTCTTTTGTCCTGGGGAGCCGGCTGAGGGGACCCACTTGCAGTCTCCATCTCAGATCCTGCCCTTCTGTTTCTCTGATCTCCGATACACCATGCGATGTGTGTCTGTGTTCCTGGTGCAGATCACCAGGGCTGGTTATTTAGCGGGCCTGTGCTTCCACTCCCTCCCCACCTGATTCTTTTCCTCACCCCGGTGCACTGGGGTGTAGGAGTGCTCGGGTCCTACAGGGTCGAGGTTTTGTTATCTTACCCGCTTCATGAGGCACTGAGTTCTCGCAGATGTAGCCTGGCTGTTGTACTGTATCTTCTGGTCTCTCTTTTAGGAACAGTTGTATTTGTTGTATTTTCACAAATATATATGGTTTTGGGAGGAGATTTCTGCCACCCTGTTCATGCCGCCATCTTCCCAGAAGTCCCTAAGTGGTCATTCTTATATACTAAATATGGAAATATAATTATCATTCAAAAGCAAACAAAATATAATTTTAAAAGATAACAGTTCAACAAATATAATTAAATTTTTTTATGGTAGGGTAAATTTATAGCATATATGGGATATATTATAATGCACTGGTCATTAAATTTGGGCTTTCAAAGGCATTGAGGTACACATGTATTATGGTACAGCCACAGATAATTTTAAGGGAAGAAGTATACATACCCTCAACTTTCAAATGTATAATTTCCTACAGTTTATGTTCTGTCTGTCCCCCACCTTTCCTTTCACAATAGGCATGCCCCCTCTCTGCCACCCAGGATCTTGCTAACATGTATTTTCCAGGTGAAAACTTCTAGATTAAAAAACCAAGGGTAATCTCCCCTGGGAAAGAATACTTGGATTTTGAGCAAAATCATGCTTTGGATATAACTTATTTCATTCAGGCTACATACTGAAGGTAAGGGTTACATTAGAATGAGAGTCCCAAAGTTAGATGGTTGTTGTCTAGGGGATGGCTTTTAGCAGGCTTATTTGGATGTATTCAGATTTTTTTCTCATGTCAGAAAGTTAGTCCGACTTGGATGGTTTGTTTGACAGTGAGGGTTTACTTTGACAATTCTGTGACATTATCTACAAATGCAATAAGACAAATCTGAAGGTTCACAATTTAAAGGAAAATATATTTAATGCATATATAAAATACAAAGTATGCAGAAAATCCTTTGAAACTATTTAAACTTATGATGAAAAATAATGGATGTCAACTTAAAATGTATGAGGTGCACACCCCTATGTTTATCCCAGCACTATTTACAATAGCCAAGAAATGGAAGCAACCTAAGTGTCCATCAGTAGATGAATGGATAAAGAAGATGTGGTACGTATGCCCAATGGAGAATTATTCAGCTATAAGAAAACAAACCCTACCATTTGCAACAACATGGCTGGAGCTAGAGGGTATTATGCTCAATGAAATAAGCCGGGCAGAGAAATACAAGTACCAAATGATTTCACTCATCTGTGGAGTATAAGAACAAAGCAAAAACTGAAGGAACAAAACAGCAGCCGACTCACAGAACCCAAGAATGGACTAACAGTTACTAAAGGGAAAGGGACTGGGGAGGGTGGGTGGGATCTGAGGGAAAAGGGGAATAAGGGGCATTACAATTAGCACACATAACATAGGGGAGAGCATGGGGAAGGCAGTATAACACAGAGGAGACAAGTAGTGACTCTATAGCATCTTATTACGTTGATGGACAGTGATTGTAATGGGGTATGTGGTGGGGACTTGATGATGGGGGGAATCTAGTAACCACAATGTTGCTCATGTGATTGTATATTAATAATGCCAAAATAAAAAAAATGTATGAGGTGCTTAATAAGTTTTGCAAAATTATTTGGTAGAAAAATTCAAAGACCAATATTAATAACTAGTCAGTTGAATGTTAGATGAAAACTAATCTACTGGAGTTGATGTAACTGTATCCAATGATGAAATGTTATTATTCCACTCAGATGAAAATGTATATATTCAAGAGGGTTACTGGTTTTTTTGAGATTTTTGATTAATGAAATTTAGTTTTTAATAAATCTTATTGAGCTTTCTTTATGTGAAAGAAGACATTCCAGCTTTGGGGATTTAGAGATTAGTAAATTAAAAAAAAATTCTGCTCCTATTCAGGTCACATTCTACTGAAACATCAGGCCACCAGCCTCACGAATGTGTTAAGGATCAGGTCAGCTGAGATAAAAGAGCCTCCAGCGGCTCTCCCCACAAGAGGTCAGTGTGGTGCCAGCTCCTATAAAGACTCTCTGATACTAGGGAGGACCCTGGCACTTCCATCTGAACTGATTCTAACCGGTTAGTGTTTTTCTCTGCTGAGTCTTACCCTGGGAACAACATGGAAATGGAGCCCTCCAAGTGGAATAAGGATATGGTAAATAACAGATATGGTAAGCAATTCAAGCACAAAGAACAGTGGGGTCCTTCCGATGAAGATGAAGGAAAGGGCAGAAAGAGAGAAATGATACAACATCTGTTAGTCTCCAAAAGAGCATCAAGTATATAAAACACATAGTAAATGGACTTGGAATTTGAATCTAGGAAAATTTTGGCTCCCAGATGGTAGAATGGCTGAACAACTGAAATACTACTAACAGGAAAAGAACTGATTTTAGATGACCAATCTACCTTGATAAATCATACAAATAATGTATTGAAACAGTATTATTGATATAGTAGCCACTCTAGATATGTATAGTCTATTAAGAATAGGTGGTGACAAATCATCTAACTTAACTACATTGCTAATAGAGATGTAGGTCTCAACAAAGAACTAGAAAAACAATACAATTTAAGTGGACCTTTTTCTAGGGATCTCCTTACAAAACTATAGAAGCATATTTTCCCATAAAGTTTTAGGGTTTATGCTTTCTATATAAGTAAAAAAGTAGATTGAATCCTTTTGATATAAAACTAAACCATACTTATTTCAATATAGACAATGAAAATAAAGATACAGAAAATGAGATAAAGAATGCCTTTTTTTCCTAAAAGTTTCTAATATATGTTTGTTACATGGTAAAGAAGGCAAAATAAATTATATACAATAATACTGAGAAATGAGGAAAAAAAACAGAATCTATTGAATTAAATATAATAATTGCATGCACTGTTGTGTCTCTTTAATAGCATTTTTAAGATAATCAAAAAACATTTTTCCTTACAGCTGTGCAGGTATATTGGCTATGCTCAAAGGTTGAAAATTATATGTGCTTCTAACAGTTTGGTTCTTCTTAGTTTTGGGAAGAAAGCATTCCCTCTCCATTTTTATCTCTATTCATTTATTCATTTGATCTTTGGCATAGCACATGCGATCCAGACTCATGAAATAAAACAGCACAGAGAAAAATTTGTTAACATGTATGCACTGTTGAATCTATTTAAAAAAATTAAAGATTGCTTTTTCCAAAGTCTTTAAAAATTGCTTCTGTATTCCTGAGTCTGACAGATATGTATTCATCTAAAATAAATAAAGCATAGCTGACAGTTAATTAGATCTTAAATACTTTTTTATGACTCTAAATATGCACATATTCATCAGGTTTCAAATGTACCTTGGGATTACTAATACTTTTTTTTCTAAATCACAAGTAATTGTGCTCAAAATAATAATTAAAAGTATATATATTCTTTTATCGATACTCAATATCTTGTTTAAAATATATTTTTATGAAAGATATTCATGATCAGAACTTAAAATTAAACAGAAGTATACAGTTATTCAACCTATGTTTTCATGGGTACCAATTCATTTACAAATATTTAGTTATTAGAAATGAAATATATCAGTTGATTTAGTAAACTCTCATTCCTGAATTTATGAGGCCCTCTGCACATTTCTTGGAGAAAGGAGGAACACAGAGAAGAAAGGAGGCTACTTGTGAAATCTTCCTAAATAACATTAGTCAGCCTTTACAATAAAAAATTTCAAAGTTGTTCATTCTGAGTCACTTCACAGCAATAGGTTTCACTTTTATAATGCTTCCAAGAAAATGTCTTTACTTAGATTGAATGCCATGGATTTCTTTTGCAGATATGCACTTAATGTTCCATTTAAGACATAAACAGAATGAAGCATGCCCTGGGATAGAGTGCTTGGGATTTGTAGTTTGTGTGATGTTATGTTTTGAAGTGCCATAACTCTAACTTGTATATACTAGAGGTTGTCACTTCAGAGCAGTTGTTTTGTGGGATATTTTGATATTTTACATCTGTAAGATATTTTGTTAGAGAATAAAGAACAGGAAACGTCTGTCTTTATATTACCTCTTTCGCTTATTAACAGCTCATTTAAAAAAGCAATGAAAGAGACCTATCACATCAGAGTCATGAAAAATTATTTCTAAATATTTAAAAATTATTTGTTAAAATACATCTTGTAACCATTCTAGTGGAAAGCTATGCTGAAAGGTGTAGGATATACTGGTTTTGTTCTTTGAGTAGGAAGAAATAATTCAAATAGAAAACAAATGTGATAAAGTTATTATATGCTACTTTGGATGATTCATTAATTTTCCTTTAAATAATAACATAGCTCTTTGTTTAGATATACTGTGACATTTTACTACTTTATGCACAGAAATGTGCTCCTATTCATGTCACTAAATAGGAATTTAAATTGCAGCAATATTATTAAGGAGAATATATCCATTATCCATTTTATTATGTTTATGATATACATGAAGACACTGGAGTATATTAGTCATTGACTAAATATTTTGTTGTGTAGAATTATAATGAATAAATGGCATTTATATTGGTTATTTATATACTCTTTTATTTAAGGAAAGTATGCCTGTAGTAGTTACCAACAGCTAACAGTTTATCATTTTAAACAGATATAGCAAAGTCACTAGCAGGTTAACAGGACAGATCAGAACTCTTACTGCAGCCTCTCTATCTCACTTCTGAAGATTTAGAGGGTTAGAGATGTTGCTGTTGTGTTGATGAAAAATCAAAGAAAGATGGATTTATACACATGCATGTTCACTCCAGAGCTTAAACCACTTTGGTACAAAACCTGACCCTGACTTTTAGTAGCGAAGGAGTTCTGGGCATATTACTCCCTACTGCAGTCTCTCAATGTCCTCCTGTATAAAATGGCAATAACTAAATAATAGGAGTGTTATGAAGATCAAACAGTTAGTCTGTGTATAAAGCATTTGGAAAGTGCTTGGCATATGGTGCATGATGTATAGGACATGATTATTATTATTATCATTATCAACACTGTTGTAATGATATAATGAATGGGGCACTAGATGTAGAAAGCCTCATACTTTCTATTGTCTTGATTCTGTACACATCTTATTCCACACACATTGTTCCAAGGAGGTGTAGGTAAAGTTAAGAAGCAAATTAAGATAACTTCTGCAGCACTCAATTCATCTTGTTTGAGCATTTTACCTCTGTGGTGCCTCTTTGGTTCTGATTTCTCACTGACATTTCATTACCCTATTGCTGATTTGTCCTTCTCCATACACCAAAGGCAATTCTTAGGATAATCTCTAAATGTAAGTGAGCCAAAAGCCAAAAAAATCACATTTTATCTAAGCTGTTATGAGAAAAGAAGGGCACAAGTAAAATAAGAGTGTATCCTGACATGAAAATGGCATATAGCCTAATGATGAGAAAAGAGAAATATAAAACCTAAATTACATCCTAAGGCAGAAAATGACAAGTGGGCATGACAGAGAGATGGCAGGAGCTATAGAAGCTCAGAGAAGGGGTGGCACATTTCTAGAAAATATCATGGAATGAGAGTATGATATAGAAAAGAGAGCAAGACTCAGGTAGAAGTACAAATGGGACAAGGTACTTCATACGGGGAGCGGGCTTGTGAGGGAAACAGCATGGGACGGGGGTCGTGTGGTTGGGTGGAATAAAGTGATCACTGGAAATCGTGGGTTTATTTATTTGTCCACTTACCACTGACTACGTGTCCTGAACTTTCGTAAAAATTTTCCAGTTATAAACTAATATATTCTTTAACACTAAGCAAAAGAAAGCTCATGTGATTGCATTAATATCAGGGAAAGTAGACACCAAAACAAAAAATATCACTGAGATAAAAAGAGGAACGTATCATAAGGTTAAAATGTAAAGTCATCGGAATGAGGTAATTCTCTTTAATAATAGAAAATCTAAAAAATATGAGGAAAATTCTAAAAGAATGAAATAGACAAATACACAATTATAATTTGGGATTAACACTCTTCTCTCGCTAATTAAAAGAACAAGTAGGAAAAAGTTCAGCAACCATACAGACATTTTGAGTAACAACTAGCTTTACCTAATTGACATTTATAGAATACAGTGTGCAATAATAGCAGAACCCACATTTTTTTTCAAGTGCACATTGATCATGCTGTAAGATAGAACATATTCTAGGCCATTAAATAAGCTTGAATAAATTTTACAAGATTGAAATCTTACAGACCAAATTTTCTGAGCATAACAATTAGAAATTAGAAATCAGTCACAATAAGGTATTTAGAAAATCCACAAATATTTGGAAATTAACCCCATATTTCTATGTAAGTCAAATGTCAAAGAAGAAAATCACAAGGAAAAATTAAATTATTTCAAACTTAATAGAGATTTAAAAAATATAGGATGTAGTAAAGCCATGTTTAAAGGAAAAATTTAGCTGCAAGTACAATTCTTACTATAGAAAAGGTTAAAAATGACTAAAATTAATGATAAATTTCTCCACTAAGAAACTAGAAAAAGAAGAGCAAATTAAACACAGAAAAGTTGGAAGGAAGAACATAATGATAAGAGCTGAAATCAATGAATTATAAAAGGGAACAATGATGAAAAAATTAATAAAGCACAAAGGAGGTTCTTTAAAGAGGTGAGTAAAACTCCTAAATGACTACCCAAAAAATAAAGAAAACCATTTTCCAATATTAGGAATTAAAGATGAAATATTTCCAGAGTTACTATATGAGGTATGGATAAGAAGAGAAACTTAAGAACAATTTATGCCCAAATATTTAACAACTTAGATGAAACAGGCAATTTCCTTGAAAAATAAATATCAAAACTAACACAGGAAGAAACTGAAATAATCATAGATCTAGTAAAGAAATTCAATTTGTAAATTGAAAGCAAGCAAACAAACAAAAACCAGAACTAACAGAAAGGAAGACTTCTCTCAAGGAAAATTCTAGACTCAGATGGCTTCACTCATTCTTTTAAGTAACTATAGAAAAATGAATAGTGATTTTACTCAAAATCTTTGAATGAAAGAGGAGGAGGGAACAACTGCCATTTTATTTGAAGAGGCCAATGTAACATCAGCATGAACTTGACCAGATCACCAGAAGAAAAAAATTATAGGTCAATACCCTTAATAACATATCAGTAACAAAATCCAGCAATATATAAAGAGTTGCATATCATGCATGACCAGTGGGGTTTATTTCTGGATTTAGAGTTTGTTTTAGCATTGAAAAACATTGTAATTTACCATATTAACAAACAGAAAAATCATGTGATCCCCCAAACTGATGAAGATAATGCCAATCTGTATGAAACTGTCAGCAAACTAGGAACAAAGGGCGTATACTCAATCTGGTAAAGAACATCTATTTTTTATTAAAAAAAGAAAAAAACGAAACTAAACTAAAACTAATATGTTACTTACTGGTGACATATAGAATGCTTTCTCCCTGATCTAATAATTAAAATGTGTCTTTGAGTTCTATGAACCACTCTAGCAGATTAATGGAGCCCAAGGAAGGGTGTCATTGGAACCTCTAATCTATAACCAGTTGATCAGAAGCATAGGTAACAACCTGGACTTTTGACTTGTTTCTGAAGTTAGATAGGCGTTACAATCTTGTAGAACTGAGAAAAATTGTTTGGCAGATTCTTATACAATAAAACATACACCTACACTGTACTCTAGCAATTTTCCTCAGGTTTTCACTCAAGAGAAAAGGCAATATATTTGCATAAAAGACTCACGGAAAAAGTGTTTACAGAAATTTAATTCCTAAGAGCTCTTATCTGGAAATAACCTTAGTGTTTTTCAACAGGAGAATCTATAAGGAAATTTAGTACATATTCATACAATAAAATACCACACAGCAATCAAAAGGAATGAACTATTAATAAAACACATGGGTGAATCTCAAAAATATTTTGCTGAATGACAGAGACTAGACCCAAAGAATGCATACTGTATGATTTATTTCTATGAGGAATAAGAACAGGTAAAAGTTATCTGTCATGATGGAAGGCAGAATAATGAATTTCAATGAATGATGGGAAATGACTAGAAGGGAGCCCAAAGGAATTCCCCGAGTTGATAGATACGCTGTACATCTTGATTGCAGGGTTGTTTACACATGAAACCAAATTCTTTGAATTGCTCAATTAGTATCTGTGCCTTTCATTATATATAAATTAGGCCTCAATAAAAAATAGGAAGAGAGGCAAATACTTGGTGAAAAAGGCTAGGAATTTTGTCAGAATAAATCCCGTAGCTAACACATACTATGCCACTGTGCAAATTTAATAATCTTGTCCTACCATATGGATAAATACAATTAACACCTCTTCCCAAATTATTAGACTCCCTTTGCATGGACTAATTAGGAAAGATTCTTCTTCTCAGGTGACATAAATCTAAGCTGGTTTTATTCCCTCTAGTAACTCTTTAGACAGATGACTGTATGTAGACTATAATCTATACAATTTTACAGTACAGCTTTAACTGAGAAAGAAATGAGAAAATGAGTTTAGTTCACATTAGAGATGAGCTTAGGGCCAAAAGAGGCACCAATGATTATTAAGCAGAGGTGTAACCCAACATAATGTAGACGATTAGAGGTTAGGGAAGAATGGAATAGGGAGATAATTTTTGGAGAAAACTAGAGTATTGGCAGGGGAATGGAATATGAGATGTACGTGCATTATAAAAAATTACTAGAACTTGTAGACTGGTGTGACATGGTGGAGTTGGGAATGGGAGGAGCCTTAGGTTAGCATGAGCAACTGGAACAAGTTAAGCCTTCCTCTAAGGCTGTGAAGGACAGAACACTTCTAAGGATTTATTGCATGCTCAAACATCACATGGAATCTATTCCCTGTCATGATATCTATTCTCTATTGGATGCTATTTAAAAGTTGGGAAATGAAGATAAATACAGCTGACCCCTGTCCTGAACTGTTAATAATTTAGTGAAGTTAACTTAGATTGCTAAGATAAGAAGTAAGTGTTGTTATATAATAATTTATAGAAAATTATCTTAGGAGCACAGATAAGGAGCTGGTTAACATAGTTACTAGGAGACAATCATTGACTTCAATCTTAATATATAAATTCTGGAGAGAGGAATGCATTACAAAGAGATCAGCATGTGTAAGAACATACATATGCAAATAAGTGAGAACAGGGAAGGATTAAATTTATCTGTAGTGTTGAATTATATATGTTAGGAAGTGGTACAAGAGGTTTTGTACGTAGAGACTGAGGCCAAGTTGGGGGAATAATGTCTTTTTTTCTGTTTATTGAATTTTGACAACAGGTTACCCTTGGGCTGAATTTTAACTACACATGTTTTGTTAACTTATGAAATGTTTTAAATAATTTCTGAATTAGTTGCAAAGAGACATTGGGAAATTTCTCATAAAAGTTAAAATGCCAATCTTATCTTCAAAAACGAGACTAGCAATATTATTTTCCTACAGTTTTGCAGCAGGAGTTGAATAATGCTTATTCTTTTAAGATACACGTGAATTCCTCACTCTCTATTACGTGGTTCTTATCCCTTATTTTTGTTGCTAGCCAGACACTTGTTGGTATTTGTATCAGTTTCCCTAGCTATACATGATAGGTAGTTAAGTAAGTTAGTAGGTAGTTTGTTTAGTAAGCAGATGCATTATATGTAAAGTCAATTGGTGACAATATCATGAATGTAGTAAACCTAATTCAGGCTTGTGATAAGACAAAGACAATGGGAATGGAATAGAGCAAATGGTCCCCAGATATACATGTGACATAGAATGACTAAAATTGTTTATCTGATAGGTAAAGAGAGATTTCTTAGTGAAGGCTATTTCACAAGTCTCTAGAGTATTAAAAATAACTACAGTTAGGTTAATGGTATGTTTAGATACGTTGTTACATGTATAGTAGACATTCTGTCATTAAATATATGCTCTAAGTCTTAAGCCTAGAAAATATAAATGACATAGGGAAGTAGCTTCAAAAAAGGGAAAAGGAATACTGGCAACTGAATGAATTGGAAATATGGGTATTACAAAAACGAAATATGTCAGTTTGCTCATCATCAATAACCTACCTCTTGTTTTCTACACTAGGGCCCAATCTTTGGAATAGTGATTTTAGAAATGGATAAAAAATGTATTGGTGGTATGGGACTGCTTCCCTACCCACAGCTAGACGGAACTGCAAGGCTTCAGGAGGAGTATTAGTGTTGGTTGTGCTAACAATTCTATGTCAGGTAAGCAAAGGCATAATATAAATGAAGGTTTTCCATGGCTCATGTGTGTGTGGCTTCAGGAGGAAGGAGGTTCCCTGCCGGGGCAAGTTCCCTATTAATCCACTGAGACGGAAGGAAGACAGAGTGAGAGGTTAGGAAGGAAATGGTTTTTTTATTCTCACAGCTCAGTCTCCTGGCAAATGCAGCTGCCCCACCCTCTCTATCCCAGCACACTCCATCCCCTCCCACTCGACTCTGCTCCCCAGCTCTCTCCCTCTCTGGCCTCCGCATGCTCTCCTTCCCCCAGCCCCTTCTGGGAGGAGCTCTGTGGGTCAGTCCCTGGTGACTGAGAGGCACCTGACCAATTATGCACCAGGAACAGAGGGGAGAGAGAATGGCTGCTGCTCTCCACCCCTTACCCTGGACTGGCAATCCCATAAAGAAGCAGAGGTTCTGCGACAGTAAACATCACAGTGACATGCAAACAGGCCCTTATGTGCATATAACTATCAAGGCCAGACAGAATTCTGGTTGAAATCTTCATTTACCCAACAATCCACCCTTCCAGAATTCTTGCTTCACAACATGTGTCCCCAGTCTTCTGTGATGGCTCCTGTGTAAGAAAGCTAGAGCACTGTAATCAGATTAACAACATACAAATAAGAACAGAAATTATACAGATAAAAATAAAACCATGACAATCCTCAGGCCCGAGTATCCAGCTGCATTCCAAGTCCTACTCAGATTACGTCCATAGCTCCCATGTTCCACAGGAAGCCAGCAGCTAAACCAGCAGGAGCCCCCAGGCATGCTCAGCAAACAGCAGTTGTTGCTAAGGCGTGTGCCCAATCCACAAAGACTGTAGAAAAGAATAACCTTAAGGGTGATAAGACATATGTTTTAATGCTACTAACACAGACAAATCTTGTCTGCCAAGTAGGAGGCATGCAAGAGAGTGGTCCTATTATAGAACAGTGGCAGGAATGGCACACATCCTGTTCTAGCATACCAGACTTTCACCCTTCTCCCTGTGGGAGTTACAAATGGGTCAATATGTAGGACTATGGGAGGCATGTGCAGTGGCCATATAATGATAAAACAAAACTTCCCCATAAGGTGCTCTTACCTTCTGGCTGTTTGGGTACACTACTGTGATCTTTGGGAACCTCTCTGATGTTACTCCAGTAGCACACAGAAGGCCAGCTTCCAGGTGTTGTCCTCAAGGCACTAGAAGGGCCAGCCATTGCTGGTCCATGTGTCAAAATGTCCAAAGCCACGTCCACTCAATAGAGTCTCCAGGATTTAGTGCAGTTGGTGCTGACAGCAAGATGTTCTGCTGGCCAAATCCCAGCTTCAAAAATTCCTCCTTAGTTTACAAATGCTGTTGTACGGAAGAGACAGCAATGTGTGTTAGCAGTCCACTGGGCTCAGTGTTCCCTTCCAGGGTTTCTCATTCGAATGCCGTAGCGCTGTCCATAAGCAGACTGACAAGTGCCTTAGACTATTGGTGTCTGACTTCAGGCCAGATTTTAACAAACCATTGTATCAAGAAACCTCTCTATCATGCCTGCCCAAGTAGGGTTATATGGTACACGAAACTTCCGCCTTATCCCTAACTGTTGCACCCCAGCTGCTCAGGTCTCTCTTTCCTGGCGTGCTCCACCACCCCTCACTCAGCTCTGCTCCCCGGATCTCTCTTTATGGCTGTGGCATGCTCTACCCCTTCTGGGAGGCGTATCATGGGTGAGTCCCTGGTGACTGGCAGGCACTTAACCAATGATGTTCCAGGAAGGGAGGAGAGGAGAGAATGGCTGCTACTCTCCACCCCTTGCCCAGGACCAGTGATCCCATGAAGGACTGGTGGCTCCACCACAGTAAACATCACACTGATATGCAAGCAGGCCCTTATACACATGTCACTATCAAGGCCAGGCGGAATTCTGGTTGTAAAATTTCATTTACCCACCAGTCTGATATGTAGATCTGGAAGATCCATCCAGAATGTCTGCCTGCGAGGATTTAACAATGGCATGAAAGTCTGTAGGCTTCTAAATGGTTGTAACAGAAGGAATAAGATGCAATGAGTCAGGGCACTGGGACTAAGGAGAAGAATGGTTTTCTGCCATGGATGTACCATAGGACTCCAAAGCCAGACGGCACCGCTGTAGCTTAGGAGCTAGCAGTTCAAAGGTGATCACAGATAGCATGCTTAAAAGATGACAGCCCCAAATCCTACACAATCAGTATGCATGTTTGCTTCTCTCCCTTGCCACCAGCAAAATACCTCATTTACTCACTTGCCATGGGGACAGGAGAGAAGGAAGGGGGAAAAATCCAACACTCATATTTAAGGGACACTGAGCTACTTAAGTAAGCCTATTTAAAATAAAATTGAACAAAGAATCCAAAAAAATCAGAAAAGAACAAGAAAGCATTAATTAACATTTGAAGAAAGCTACAAATATTTATTTTATATTTTAATTTTTGTTTGTCCTATAATCATGCACATGAAAGGTTGAAAGGGCGATGTGAGAAAGATAAGATTAGTTGCAGAAAATAAACTAGCTGTAATTTCTTTGCACATCTGTCAGGTAGAATGTACATCTTTAATCCACTAGAACAAATGCATTGATAATAGGTCTATATATTTACTGAACGCTTACTATGTCCTGGAAATAGCCTAAGTACATTATATTAATTAGCTTAATTACTAATCATGGGGGGGGCTCTTTGGAACGGGTCTTGTTATTATCACTGTCTACAGATAAAGTAACAGAAGCAAAAAGACAATAAGTATTTTTTAGCAGACATATATAGCTATTAAATGTCAGAGCTAAATTCTGAATATTAACAGCTGGAACTGAAAGCCTACCTTCTTGTTCACTGTGTTTATTCCTCTAAGACAGAGAACATAAGAGGAGCACCAATTTATAAGGAACAAGAAATGGATCTGGTTTCGTTGACTGGGTTTAAACTAATTCCCTTATGTACAAATAGTAAGGTACATTATGTTAGTTCTTTAAGAACGTAGATAAATGAATCATCTCCTTTGAAAAATATTAATGAACGACATTATTTTATAGGAAAATACTGATTTAGGCATTATACAAATACAGTATTATTTACCATCATACATATTGCTTTATTCCTCAGTAAAGTCACACAAAACCAGAATCATGAAATATTAGTACCAGAATAAATTTTAGAAACCATCTAATCCATTTTTTCATTCATTCTGAGATAAATTTAAGACCTTAAAAATGCACAAAGTGAACCTGACTCAATACTCAGGGAATTTGATTAAGTAATTAAAAACTAAACCTAGGTAATACAGAGACATCAAAATGAAATGATAAAAATGCATCCTTGCTCCGAGATTTACAGTATATGGAGGAAGAGACAAGTTTTTAAGGAATGCACGGTAAGATCTATTGTCTTATCCTTTCAGGCAGAATATGTCTGGAAAACTTCCCAATTAGCCCACATTCTCAACTCGGTTAACACAACATAACCTCAGAAATCTTGGACAGGAAGTAGAGAAAGCTTAAGCTTGAAAATTTGTGTTCCTGGTTGTGTGTGCGCATGCGCGCATCGTGTGTGTGTGTGTGTGTGTGTGTGTGTGTGTGTGTGTGTGCGCGCGCACGTGTTTCTAAAACATTGAAAAGATTTAAATAGCCATCGAAGATATATAATTATAAACTAGGAAGCCCTCTTAGGTACAATAAAAATATTTCAAAGAGAAATTCAGGACAAAGTAAGTATTACACTCTAATATTTTTTTACTCTTTCAGAAGAATTCAGATCATTCTTAACTCAGATTAATGTCAGCTAAACTACACATTCTGTGTTTGCAGAAATGTTCAGCTAGGTAAAAAGTTAAGAGAAAGGGAAACAAGATGATAGAGAGGTTCCATCCTTACCACCACCCTTATATAAAATCACTGCAGTCCCAAGTTTATCAAATTTTATGTTTCTTCTTTTCTACATGTAATTTAAACAAAGATTTCAAAATAATTAGAAAAATAATCTAGTTGAGAGAATCAGTGGCCACCTAACCAGTAATGTGAATTTCCATCACTATTTGCCCAGTGTTTTACAACTGCCCCTCTTTGTTTTTATAGAACCAGGTCTGTCTTACATTCAAAGTAACAATGTCTTGAAAAAAGACACACACACAGACACACGCACACACCACTCAGGGACATTTGAAGATTCTGATTTCTACTTTTGTGAAATATAAGGAAAGTATTTTCCCTTTTGTTTATTCTACTTTGTACTTTAAATCAATAGCAGCTTTTAGTTTGCAAAATCTTTTAAAATATATACTTTTTTTTACTAACAATATGAAGTTAGTTTACCTGAGGATAATTATTTACAAAAATATTTGGAAAACAAGTTCATGTGTAGGTTGACCAATTATTAAATAGGATGTACTGTTAAACTAAACCCATTGATTTCCTCAAATCAGATTTAATATAATCAGATTTATAACTGATTTAAAAGTAAAACATAACATACATAAATATAATCACTCCAGAGTTGCAACAACTGCTTATTATATGCCAGGGCATTGTTTTGTCTCTTAAAAACATTAATTAACAAAATAACCATGAAAACCTTACATTGTATATGCACCTGTATTATACCCATTCTACTGGGTATAAATACAAAGTAAAATAAATATGAGAAAACTAAGGCCCAGGGAAGTTAATAAATTGTCCAAGTTCATCCAGGTAGGGCATGCAGAACCAGAATTCCAAATGGAGCTTACTGATTCCAGTATACAGACATCCTTAATATAGCTCACACTCTTTCCTTGACCCAATCAACTTTTAAAAGAAATGCAAGCTAGTTTCAAAAAAAAAGTTAATAAGAAAGAAAATTAATCTTTCTGTTCATGATGCTATTATTCTTCATTTTGGGTTATTTTCAAACCAAGCTGCTGCATGCTCTACATTTTTGGTAAATAACATTTATTTAATTTATAATATATTTATATATTATATGAATAACATATACACTATGTAAAATGTAATATGAAATAGCTTACTACTATTATTTCTTACGACTATTACTAATAAAACTGTGCATAAATTGTGTGCTTATTCCATGCTAGGCATTTTTCCTCAGAGCTTTAAATACATGATTTAATACTTACAATAATTCCACAAAATGAGGTTTTATGTATTTCTCTTTTACCTATGAGTCAATTAAGACTTAGACAATTTACATAATTCACCTAGCTAGTTACCATGTTTCCAACTAACCTATAAAACTTTCTAAAAGAATGATCATCCATTTTTTACTTTTAGGGCCATTTCTGCATGGAAGTTTTTATTCCTGAAAGAATTTCTTAACCCTCAGTTACTTCAGTCACCTGAACAGATTTTTAAAGTACCTAGCAGTGTTACAGTGAGACAGTAATTAAAATTAAATTTTTAATAAGAAAATAGTCAATGTCTGCTATGGAGTAATATTTGTATGACAATCACCAACATATTACATTAAAGTAGTCTTTTTGTACGGAAGTTATAGCCTTCCAGATACAGAAATGGAGATTAATCTAAGAGCTTATGAACAAGAAATGTTTGGAAAGTGGAGAAATTAACAACAATGAAAAATGAAGTATAGATTTGATTTAATGTTTTCTTCTTACATAATATATATAGTTTCTAAGCTAGGAGCTAATTAATGGAACAGCACAGAAAGAGGAAAGTTTTTCCTTTAAATAAATTTTAAAAATCATCTGCATAAAGTACAATTACAATTTAATAAACCAAGGGATCATTAATGAAACATCATTTATTACAACTGGAGTATTCAATTCAATGGGTGATTATTTGAAAATATGTAGCATTAACTAATTATATATAAATAATATGTAATTCATAGAAACATATTCTAAGCAATGGTATATGTTATAGGATGTTACACATCTCCTTCAGGATTCTAATTTTATTATCTACCTAAATTTATTATCTAATAACATAAAAGTATTATTTTTTTCAATTTTCTAAAGGAAAGTTTTAGTCATTACTATGAGAATTGTAAGGCAAAACATGCTCACAAGACATTAAGGAAAATTTAATTTGTTTCATTATTGTGTAAAGTGAAAACTCCTTAATGCATTGGAATAGAAGAACGGTGCTGAGTAAGTTCTCCCTATAGTATGTACTTTATAAAATAAGGTGATAGCAACAAAAATTTATTGTCTTTCTCTGACATCTTGGTCTAGAGTTGATGTATTATTGCTAAAGTTAGCAAATGCTATAAAGTAAGTGAGGCTTAAGGGAAATTAACTTTCTTGTTAATTTCTTCACCCTCTCTCCAATTCTTCAAACATTTCCTCTTTCTTATTGATGTAATCATCCTTTATTATGGAAACAACTAAAATCATAAATGTAAACAGAATGATACCCAAATGATTAGCCTACATCTTCAGGCCATGAAAATGGAAAATGTCCTAATGTAGAGATTTTCCAGAGTAAAAAATATAGATAAACTGATGATTATACAGGTAGATTTATTGATAAACTGGACACAGCAGCCAATGAATAAATGGCAGGTGTAACCAACTCTCTCCTCACATTGTGTCAGGATGTAAAAACAATCACTGAAATGAACAGAGCCATTTGGAAAAAAAAAGAAGAAATTGGAAGCAGCACAGCAATCACTGCCATATCTTTCATTTTTACTTCCATTTTTTTCCATTTTCTTCCATTTTTACTAAATCTACTCTCTGGGAAGTTTTCTCTCATACACTATACTTTATGATTAAATATGAGCTGGAAATTGGAAGATGACTCTTTTACAATCTCTACCTATCTTGTAGCCTACTTTCTATATATATGGTTAGAGATGTCTGGGTTTAGGATTTGCAAAATTATGGGACATTGCTGACAAGGCCTGAGGGCTTTTTTTGCAACAGAGATTTATTTATACACACATACACACACACATGCACACACAATCTTACTGAAGGGTACAATAAGTAGCCAATAGAATACATCTAGATTTTATCTTTCAGTTCGGCTATGGCTGTAACCTTGGAAGACACATGGTTGAACTCCCAAGTTATATTAGTTTAAAGTTTAACCAGCTATTTGCACCTCAGTGCAAGGATTGCCAACTCCCAGAACTGCACTCCACCATATCTCCTCCTCAGCCAACCCCCCAGCCTGGGGCCTCTCGCCTGCAACACCCCACATCATGGTACTGATGTGTTTCAGTTAGAACATATGAGGTTCCCAGGTTCAAAAGGAAAAAAATCCCACAAAGCCAGCAAGGATGAAACTGCTATATTTTCATTAAAGATAAGAAAACAATAGCTGTTCTTTTGGAGTGAATTGCCCCAGAAGTGGCCCCGGCACGTGAATTTAGTTTATTTGGTGAGTAACCCTGGAAAGTATCAATAGCGCGGAGTAGAAATCTAACTGTGAAGTGAAGGGAGCCAGCAGAGGGTGAGGAGGTGACAAGTTGACCAGCCGTGGCAGTGGGCAATAGCTGCAAGCTTCACAGTTGTCCCACAGAAAGGGTGAGTATAATGGTTTTCTATTGCTGCCTTAATGTATTACCACAAATGCAGCAACTTTAAACAACACAATATTATTCTTACAGTTGTTGAGGTCAGAATGGGTTTCACTGCACTACGATCAAGGTAGAGGCAGGGCTGTGTTCCCGGTTCTGGATTCTGTATGGGACGTTCTGTTCCTTGTGTTTTCCAGTTTCCGAAGCTGTCCTCAATCCTTTGCTGTGTCTTTCTTCCATCCTCAAAGGCAGTCCACATTCCAAGGACTCATGTCATTACACTGAGCCTACCTGAATAATTCAGGGTAATCTCTTTATTTTAGGGTTAACTGATTAGCAACCTTAATTTCAGTTGCAACATTAATTTTTCCTTTCCATGTACAAACATATTCACAGTTTCCAGGAATTTGGATGTAGCCATTTGGGGGCAGAAATCGGGGTGGGGGGGTCAGTGTGTCTACCACAGTGAGGCAGTTGGGATACTTATTTACCAATTCTCACCTGCCATTAGTTGGGGCTTCTCCCAAGAATCACAACACTTTGGCAATCTCGTCTTGGCCCACCTGTGGCAGAGCAGGCTGCTTAGCAAGGTTCATATTCCATCTAAAGTCCCAGATGATTGCATGAAGAGAAGCCAGCACACGTACATACGACTGTTCAGCTCTGATACTTTCTCCCACATTCCATTTTCTGCATGTCTCAGGTCCGCTTATGTCTCCACAGTACATTCATTACAGCTGTCATTGATTTATCAGGGTAGTAGCCATTCAAAATTTCTTAATTAAAAAAAAAAGCTTACAAAAAGAAGACTTAGAGATAAAAGCTATAACTGTAGACACCATTGCCTCTCGGTGGTTCCAAAGCTGGAATTTATGAACATCATCCCCTTCTATCACACATTCTGGGTGTCCTCTCACACCCTGCCAGTGCTTATAGTCTAATGTCCGATGCTCTTCTTGTGTAGTGACCCACATTTTTATCCCTGAGGAGTTAAGCTTCCAGCTGTTGTGCCCTTGGTGGGACATGTTTGCTGCATGTGTCTATCCATGATTAATCCTGAACATGAAAAAACAGGAGTCATCTACTCAGTGGTGCCTGGAGTTTTAGGCATAGTTCTTCCTGCCCCCACCATGAAGAATCAACGTCTCCCTCCTTATGAAACTCCCAGTTAAATACGACTGCCTCGCTAGTAACTTGCTTCATTGCTTCCTGTTCCAGATACACGACGATTGCAAGAGCATCAGGCAGCGGTCTCAGCTTTCAACTTAGTGGAGACTTGTGTACTACTGCTGATAGTGTACCAAGGAGGAAGGTTACGGGGCTGTCCCTTCCTAGGTTCAGATGATAATGTTGGGAATGAGTTTGGTTCCATGTTGCAGGGTAGTTGGACAAAGTGAAACCAAAGTTAAGAAAGCAAGCAAGTTTCTTACACTCTGTAACTGAGTGGGCCCCTACTGTCTACTACGAGGCTTCTGTTTTGGCATTTTTGGCAGGACAGAGAAGTCCTTGATTGACAGTGCTTGGTCTTCATGGCCTGATCTGATTGGTGAAATGAGGACACAGGCTGTGCCTGGGCTCTGATGTTTGCAGCACCTGCTCTCTGTTGTTTCTCTATCTGGAGAGTCCCTGGACTTTCCCTGAGTCATTCCTGGCCCTGGTGGCTTCATCTGATTAACTCTCTTCCCATCCTGCTCATGTCTATCTTTCTGCCTAACAATTCAATGGTGCATTGTGTACAATTCAAAAACAATAATCAACTATTTGTATTGTTAATATGCTTCAGCAACTTTAAGCAATTTCAGTGATAAAATATTCACCTTGTCAGACTGAACCCTTCCACCATGTTTCCCTCCACCTTCTGCCCACCCTGGTGTGCTACCACTGTTGCCTAGTTGTGGCATCTATCCTCCAAGAAACAGAACTTATAATTCAGAAAATGGGATACCAGTGCAAATCTTCCAAGTGGGACACTGTTTTACCATCTAAAACTTTTCCTTGACCAGTATAGTTAGTTGTTGCAATTGTAACAACATATAATAACCATTGGTTCAAAATATATGTGAGACCTGTTCAATCATTCTACGTGTCATCTCCCAAGCTTGAGCTGCTGATTGGAGTCCATTAGAATGTATTTTCATGCTGTTATCTGCCACATAAAACACTGTAAGAAAAATGTCTTAATGTTTAAATGGAAAAATAGATCATGAAGACATAAGCCAATTGTATTTTCTTTATTATAAAATAGTCTCTTTATTCAAGGTGTCCTTATGTAAACTTCTATGACAGTAAGTTATTCTAAGAGTTGCACAGAGTGCTGTTGCCAGGCTGGATAAGAAGACAAAGCTAAAGCCAGAAGGCGTATCAGTCCCAGTAAAGGTGAATTACTGCTCTCTCCGGGATAAAAGAGGTCTAATAAAATTAACTATATACCAAGAGCTGGTTAGCATCCGAAGGAATGGAACCATATCAAAAGATCAGCAGTAGATTCTGCTCTTGGTAGGCCTAGAATGATGCCCTAGCATGAAAGCCAATTTAGCTACTACCACAACTTAAAAGGCTTCCATGCATGAAGTTCGTAGGCACTGGCAAGAAACACAAAACCTACACCAATTTCAATTTCAGTGGGTCCATCATCAAACTTCTTCTTAGAACTCTTAACTTTTAGGCCAGTGATAATCCAATCAGGCCATTTCCTGATATTTAGGAGTCAATATATATACTTATCTTTGACCATATGTACCTCCGGGGGGAAAATATGTTCCCAGCCTGGGGCAAATTACCTTTGAATCTGAAATGAATCAAAGGGAGAAATAATGGGAGAAACCCATTTATCGCTTAAAAGCAGTCATCCACCTCTGCTCGCCCAGGTCTCTCATGACCCAGCTGTAAAAAGGGGACCACACCCAACCTCTCTGGTCCAGAAACGCCCTCACTCCCCCTTTTAATCACCTAGTAATAGGAAATGGACTACTTCTCTCCACCCCATGGAAACACCTATTGACATGGAGATGCACTGCGTACAGGTGAGAGATTCTGGAAATATTGTACTTTTACCCACAGCCGGCGCCCTTGCAGAAATATCACCTTACAATCTACTCACTTCCCATCTTCCACAATGGCCCCTGTGTGAGAAAACTGGAGCACTGTAAAAAGACTAATAACATACAATAACAACAACAATAAAATTATGATTATCCTCAAGCCACAGATTCAGCTAGGTTCAAAGCCCTATGCATATTAAGTCTATAGTTCACTCATTCCACAGCTGCTCATTAGCTGAACAGGTAGGGGGTTCAGAGCAATCATCATGCAGTAGCTGCAGCCAGGGGTGCATCCAGGCCACAGGGACTGTAGAAGAAAATAACCTTAAGGTTGATAAAATACATGTTTTAATGACACCAGCATAGGCAAATCCTGTCCATCAGGTAGGATACATCCAAGAGAGTGGTCCTGTGATAGAACAGTGGCAGGAATAAGATCTCTTCCTGTTCTAGTATACCTGACTTTCACCCACCTCCCTGTGGGAGTTACAGATGGGTCAATATATTGGGCGGTACATGCACTAGCCATATGGGTGGTACATGCACTAGCCATAGAAATAAAATAAACTTCCCCATAAGATGCTCTTACCTTCCAGAGATTTTGGGTACACTACTGTGATCTTTGGGAGCCACTCTGATGTTACACCAGGCACACACAGGAAGTCAGTTTCAAGGCCTTTTCCTCAAGATGCCAGAACGCCATCATGTGTCAAAATGTCTATGGCCACGTCCACTCAACAGAGTCTGCAGGATTTAACACAGTTGGGGCTCACAGCAGGATGTTGCTCTGCTGGCCATATCCTGGTGTAGTAACTCCTCTTTGGTTTGCACATGCAGTTGTATAGGAGAGGCAGCAATGTGTGTTAGCATGTCCACAGGGCTCAAGGCTCCTTTTCAGGGTTTCTCATTCAAACAACATAGCACTGTCCATGAATGAACTGACCAGCCCTATAGACTATTGGTGTTCTACTTCAGGCCAGATTTCAACAAACCATTGTACCTCTCTATCATGCCTTCCCTGGTAAGGTTATATGGTACATGAAACTTCTACTTTATTTCTAATTGCTATACCCATTCTTGTAATGCATATCCAGTAAAGTAGGTGCCTTGATTGCTCTCAATCACAAAAGATGGTCTAGGCCCCTTTTGGTGGTTTGCTGATCTGCATGATATGCAAGAAAAGCAACCAACAGTCCAGTAGCTATATCCAAGCAAGTCATGGCATACTGATATCCTTCTTATATGGGCAGAGGCCAAATATAGTCCATCTATCACCTGACAGGGGTATCAGCCCCTTTACTATTGTCCCATGTTGCTGTGGGACTAGGTACAAGTCCTTCTTGGAGCACACAAGGCACTCCTTCTGGGCTCTGCTGACTTCTTAAAAGGTCAACAGCAAGTCCCACCAATGGGACACAGCCCACATTGTCTTTTGCCCCATGTGCAACAAATGCTGATGTAACCATTGGGCTACATCAGAGGCAGGCTTTCCTTCTAGCTTATGCACCTGGGCCAATGTGTCTGCTCCATCATTCCCTGGGGATGCAAAGGCAAATAGCCAGTCATATAATACATGGTAATAGTCTTAGTCTGACCAGAGGCCCACAGGTCTTGCCATAACTCTTGCCCCCAAAGGGGCTGGTAACCAACCATCCAGCTGGCATGGTACCTTGTCGGTAGCCATAGGGTCAAGCCCGAATAGACAGCCCAGGTGTCAGTGCAGACAACTATAGGGGAGGGCTTCTGGGTGACCATGAGCCCAACTGCCAGCAGTTCATCCCATTGTCTGCTCTTCCCCTCTCCATCCTCCATCCATATTGTCTCAGTCTTAGGATGAAAAGCCTCAGCCCTCCACTTCAGGGACTGCCCACAACTGGAGCTGTCTCTATACCAAGCATTTTCAGGTATAGGAGCTTTTCCCTCCTGATAAGGACTCTCAGCTACCAATGGCTCAAAAGCAAGTTCTTCCTACTTTCCATAAGTATAGGTCACTGGCCCCAGTAAGTGCTGGAGTTCTCCACTTAAGGGGCTAGTAGAGAGGGCACTAACCTACTGTAAGTATGCATCCTATTTGGCCAGTGTAGGCCTTTGTGCCATGCCACTCCATAGCCTTTCGCTTCAGTCTTACACCCACCCCACGATGGGATAGGTGGTTATTTCCTTGGTTGGAGCTGTTCTGGTGATGGGCTCCATATTGAGCAAGCTGTGGTACACAGTAGCCATTTGATTATCAACGTGTACCAGACCTCTGCTCCTTTCCATAGTTGTGATCAGAATCCAATGAGTTGGTGTTTCCATTCAAGCCACTGCCAAAGTCCCCATCCATAATCATCTTCCATTACATGAACATCTAGCTCATAGGGCCTTCTTTAGTCCATTACACTCAAGGCCTGTATGGCCTTGACTGTTTGCTTTGCAGCAGTAAAAGCAGCTGGACATGTTTCATCCCAGTCCCACCTGATGCCCTTTCATACGAGGCTGTAGAGGGCTTTAAATTTTGTGCCAAGTGCAGGATAAACACTCTACAGTAGCCCAGAAGACCCAAAATCTCTTGTAATACTGCCACAGTGATAGGGGTGGGAAAGCCTGGACCTTGATTATGACTGCTTCAGGAATAAGTTTAGTTTTACCTGACCAGACAACACCCAAGAATTTTGCAAACAAACCAGGTCCCTTGGTGCTGTTTACAGCCCATCCTTTCTCCTGTACATGTGTTCTGCAGCAGTTTAGGAACTGCCCCTTCTAAATCTGCAAGAGTAAGACATGAGCACAATATTATCAATGTAGTGATACAGCTGCATCATTTGTGGTCTCTTCCATGTGGCTAAGTCCTGGGCTACAAGTCTGTGACAAATGGTGGGACTGTGGAGGTATCCCTGTGGAAGGACAGTGAATGTCCACTGATGGCCTTACCCCATGAAGGCAAACTGTTCCTGACTTTCTTGTGCTATGTCAATAGAAAATAAAGTATTAGCAAGGTCCACAAAATAATGATAAATCCTTAGTTCATGACTGAGGGTGTCCATAAGGGCTGCTATAGAGGGGACAGTGGCATGCAAAGGGGGTGTGACTTTATTCAACTCTCTGTAATCCACAGTCACATGCCAAGAGCCGTCTGGCTTTTTCACTGACCACACAGGGAAATTAAAAGGACTATGAGTGGGCTTTTGATTCCCACCTTCTCCAACTCCTGTAGAGTTTCTCCAGTTTCCTTGTGCTCCCCAGGCAATTTGTACTGCTTTGTATTTGTCACCCGCTGAGGTACAGGTAGAGCTACAGGTGGGTGCTTAGCATGCCCCCTCAGAACTGCCTTTACCACACATACCCTCAGACTGAACTCACCTGCAGTGGTCTGTAACCACAGACCCTGCAGGATATCAATCCCCAAAATATATTCAGGGATTGGAGAAATATACACAGTATACTCCTTTGGAGGTAAACGCCCTATTCCCAACGGGATTTGGGTTTTCTTCACTCTAATTGCCTTATCCCCATAGCCATCTATCATAGCAGGGAGCCTAGGAAAATGCTCAGGGTTGCCATAAATCAAAGAAAATTCAGCTCCCGTGTCCACCAGTGCCAGGACATGTTGTACACTCACAAGGGACCAATGAGTTGCTAATTCTACATGTGGCCTCCGGTCGCCACCACATCCCCCAAGGTGGGGACCTTGAGCTCCCCCCCAAGTCTACCACGATGCCCAGTTGTCATTCTGTGGGGGTGAGGGCTCAGGCAGAGCCAGAGTCCTGTCCCCCAGGAAGTCTTTCAGGGACACAGGCAGACATGGGGCTTTGACTCCAGCTTCCATGTCCTGGACCTCAGCAGCTGGAACTGCTGCTGCTCCTCTGGCTCTAATTGGTGCCACAGTTCTAACAAGATCTTATTGGGCTGCCCATCAATTTTCTTTCACTACCCCTGTCTTTACTGTCTTTATCATATCAACCCACATGTGGGTCCTCAAGACCTTCAAGGGGACCTTTGCCCCTCTCTTTTCAGTCGTAGCCATACTTCCTTCTGTGCTTATTGTTTCAACCTCCCCCAGATCTGTTTAAGTATGAGTGACCTCACTTATGGGTTGCCCTATGTGGGGGGCAAGAATAATCACTAGGGACCAAAAGATAGATGGGGGAGCTGTATGGAGCACTAGATTTCTCATTCCTATGGTGAACAATTCCTCATCGGGACCCTGGGGGTCCATATTATAGAAGATATTTTTCATGCCCAGCTCCTGTAATACCTGCTGGAGCTCTGCATACATTTTCCAGCTAGTGGTAAGTATGGTAAAATACCCTGATTAGGCCAAACTGCCAAACTGATGGCTGCTGTCAGCCAATTCAAAAGCGCCTGATTCCCTGAGGTGTGATGGGCACTTTGCCACCAACGGTGAGTCATCAGGGAAGCCAGTCTACTCATCTCAGTACCCAACATAACAATGTCTTCCACCCCCATATCCCGGAGACACAAAAGCCATGTAGGCAGAGGTTCCAATGGCCTCTGCCGATACAGGACACTCATGTTCACCAGCTCATCCTGGGTATAGGGCAGAGCATGGAGTGCTCCACAACCTGGGGAGGTGACAGCTCCTCCCCCTGAGGGGCCTGGAGTTGTTGCATTTTTATTTTCTTAATTACAAGTGGGTGAGCCTTTAATATGGGAGAGGCTGGTGTCTGGAGAAGTGGCCTCAGCAATAGATTGGCCCTTGACCCAACCCGTCATCCTCTCCCAACACCTCCTTTGCCATCTCTGGGGCTAAAGGCACTTTTTCCTCCCACTCTGGGCCTCCTGGAATGGAGATTCTCCCCTTGCTGCTAACGTATCTTCCAGGAGTGCAACCTGTCTTCTCAATAACTGTCTCTCTTTCTTATGGGCTTCACATAGGTCATTGCTCAGCTCCTCTAAGTGATGTTGAAGTGTGTCTCTCTCGCCAAAGTTTATCTTGATAACTGTCTTTCTCTCCTCAATAACAATTTCCACTATCTTGAAGGAAAGAGATCCTACAGTCCCTGCTGCTACATGGTCACTCTGTGCCTCTAAGCCATCTTCTTTCTCATGGAGGGCTAATTCCACAGCTTCCTGTGTCTCCACCATTCCCCAATTCTGGGGAAGGCCATACCCCTCTAGGAGGTGCTTTACCCTAGAACAATCCCCCTCTAGGAGCTCCCCAGTTGGAAGTCCCACAGATAGTGGCCTCCTGGGCAAAGCTGCACCATCTACTTCTGCAGCCATTGGGGCCTCCCCACCATCCATGGAGGGAGTTCTGGGTATCTCTCTACCATCTCTAGGTGCATCCCTCCCAAGGGTCACACCCATGTAGACAGATTTAAGGTTCAGAGGTCCTGCTGACCACCACCAGATGTAACTCTGGGGGGAAAATATTTTCCCATTCTAGGGCAAAATACCTTTGAAACCAAAATCAGTCAAAGGGAGAAATAAAGTGGGAGAAATAATTTATTGCCTACAAGCAGTCGTCCACTTCTGCTCTCTTGTGTCTCTCATGACCCTGATGCAGAAGAAGGGACCCCATCCAACTGCTCCAATCTAGATAAGCCCTTGCTCCCCCGTGTAAGTACCTATTGAAATGGAGATGGACTAAGGCCAGGTGAGAGATCCTGAAAATATTGCAATTTTCCCCACAATCCAACATAATCACCAAAGACTTTAAAAATCAGTAGAGGACAGCTCAAAGAGGACAAGTAGTGATTCTCATCTCGCTACACTGATGGACAGTGACGGTAATAGAGTTGGTGGGGGGGACCTGATGAAGGGGGTAGTTTAATCATCACAGTATTGCTCATGTAATTGTAGGTTAATGATACTAAAATAAAATAAATTGTAAAAAAAAAATCAGTAGGGGGAGGCTGAAAAAGAGAGTCAGGCTGGAGTGGTCTGGTGCAAGAAGGATGTGACCCACTATTGCTAGCTTTGAATATGCAGCAAAGAGGGCATAAGCTAGGATGTGAGTAGCCTGAACAAGCCAGAGAAACAAGGAAACAGAGAACCCTCTAGAGTCTCAAGAAAGAAACATAATGTTGTCAACCTATTGCTTTATAGCCCAGTGAGACTGTGTCAGACTTTAGTTAATAGAGCTGTAGGATAATACATTTTCATTGGTTAAGCCACTAAATTCCAGGTAATTTCTTATAGCAGCCTAGAAAGTAATAACAATCTTTGACATTTATGCCATGCCCTGTACAATGACTATTCCTATTTCTACAGGCAGGAAAGGCTCTCAGGCAGAGAGTTTCAGGCACTCTGAATAAGGAAACCTAACATAGATAGGAGTAACAAGAGTGTATGTTGTAAGAGTGTATGCAATTACTTTTATAAAGTAACATTATTTTGTAATAACAATCAGAAATGGGGAATAGGAGAAAAGAGTTTATGTGGAAATGAAAAGGCAAACTTGTTTTTATTTGTAGATGATAGGCTTGTTTGATTGAAAAACTAAAGGATATAAACTGATTTTTTTCTGGGCTAATTATGAGGTTATTAAATGAAATGATTTGGCTCAAAAATACAGTGTGAAAATGAGTAACAAATAACAGCCTGTGGAAAGATAAAATGGATATCCAATTTTATCTTTCGACAGGCCAACCAAATTAATGCCTGTATTAGTTTTCCACTGAAGCATAACAAATTAACACAAGTGCGGTGGCTTACAACAGCATCTATTTATTAGCAGACAGTTCTGTTTGTCAGTCTGGCATAGCATGATGGAGTCTCTGCTCAGACTGAGATCAAGCTGTCAGCTTGCTGCATTCTTAATTGGAGCTCATATCTTTGTCTAAGCTCACCCGTGTTATTACCAGAGTTCTGTCCTTACAACTGTCTTATTGAAGTCCCAGTTTTCTTTCTGGCTGTAGGCCAGGGACTAGTCTCAGTCCCTAGAGTTGATAAGCCACTACCTGATGACCCTGTTCATTTTCAAACCAGGAACAGTGTCAAATTCTTCTGGTGCTTTGAATATCTGACTTTCTCTTCTGTGACCAGCTGGAGGCCACTCTGCTTTTTTTTTTAATTAAAATATCACTGATATACAATTTTATGAAGGTTTCACATGAGCAACATTGTGGTTATAACATTCACCGTTACTATCAAGTCCCTTCTCACACCCCATTGAAGTTGCTGTCCATCAGTGTAAGATGCTAGAGTCATTACTTGGAGGACACTCTGCTTTTAATGGGCTTGTCTGATAAATCATGTCTACCCAGATTAAGTCATAATCTCCCTTTTTTCATATAATGTAATCTAATCATTATGTTAGTTCATCATAGTCCCAGGTTTCACACAAATATACGAAGGATTTTATATAAAGTATAAGGTAACTACCACAGTGTTTTTTTTGAAAATAGAATAAATATTAAAATGTCTATGAACAAGTATAGAACATTTGTAAAAGAGCTATAAAGAGACTAAAATTTGACTGTAGCACAGAAAAAATTTAAACAAAAAGAGAGAGTCTACCATATTGTTGGAAAAAAATAAGGACCTACAATAAAAATGTCAAACATTTCAAATTAGTCTCCACATTGAGATCCCATTAAAAAACATAGACTTCTTTCCTATTTAGGAGAAAATAGACTAATTGATTTTTAAAGTTTATAAGTAAAATATAAACTAGAAAATTAGGAAAATTATGACAAAAATAGTAATAGTAGATGATGTAGGAATGACACATGCTAGGTAACAAACGTTACTTAATATTATTTAACAATTAAAGCATCATGGTGCTATATCATATAAAAAAGAAATAAGCAAAGAATGGATAAGAAAATATATAATTCATAAAAATGAAATATCATACCCATTAAGTATAAGTTGAAAAACTTTTAATATTGTTAATTACTGATTAGTCTTCTGGGAAAATAAGTTGATCCATACCTCATAACTTTTACCAAAATTATTGCCAGGTATATCAAAGATATAAATGACAAAAAAGGAAAAGACAATCACATATGAATTTTTAGTAATCTTGGAATGGAAGAGACTTTCAAATATGTTACAAATTGTAAACACACACACAAAGATATAAAACAAAGAATAATTTCAAATGAATCCAAATATTAAAGTTTTCATGGAGAAAAACTTCATATACAAAGGGGAGAAATAAACAAAAACCTGTAAAAACTTGCAACTTACAACAGAGCTCTGATTCTTTGAAAAAATAATTCTTTGAAAAAACAATAAAGATTAATAACCCAATGAAATCTGGCAAAGGATATGAATTAGTTTACAAACCCAGAAATTCAAATGCTTAAAGACAGGAAAACTTGATGTTATTCAGAATAAGAAAAAAAATGTAGATTAATTTTTTAATTTCTTGGATAGACTGTTTTAAAAGTTTGGTAATACATTGTATTGGGAGGATAGGGGGAAAATTAGTATTTTCATAAATTGTTGGTGAAAGAATACATTAACCCAATCCCTATGGAGGACAATTTTGCATGTGTGAGTGTATGTATATATGTGTACACAAACATACATATGTATATTTGCGTATGTGCAAAACAAAGCACACATGAGGTTATTCACTGCATCATTATATATAGTAGCAAAAAATTAGACCAATTAACCAGACTTTTCTATAGGATTAGTTACATAAATTATAAAGTCATTAGACAAATAAGACAATCCTTTCATACGCTATAGAAGAATTTCCAAGATACATTTTTTTCGTGAAATAATTAGGTAAAATAAGTGTGGAAGATGTTACTATTTGTGTAATAAATAAAGAAAATATAAACATATTTACTTCTATATGCATAGAATATTTCTGAAAGCATATGCAATATGTTAAGAGCATATTTTTGCTTCTGCATTGGGGAATTGAGTGGTGGAGGAAAAGGGACAGAAAACGATTTACTTTGTACTCTGATGCCATTTTTGCCTTTTAAGTTTTTATCCCCAGGTATATACTACTTATATTTCCTTACATAAATTAGCAGTAGTTTGTTCCATATTTGCACTGAATTACCACTTAAACATAACATCAGAACTCACAGTGCCCTTTCTTCTTCATTGCGATGGAGCCATTTTCAAGTGTCATCAGGTAGTAATAAAAATTAGTAGCAATAAATAGAATGCAATGCATTAATTTTGGGAGATTTCAACACACCACTGACTCCAAAGGACAGATCAACAAGACAGAAAATAAGTAAAGAGACAGAGGCACTAAACAACATATTAGAACAGATGGACCTAATGGACATCTAAAGAACACTCCATCCAAAACCAACAGGATACACATTCTTCTCAAGGGCACATGGAATATTTTCAAGAATAGATAATATATTAGGCCACTAAAAGAACCTCAGTAAATTAAAAAAGATTGAAATTGTGCCAACCAGGTTCTCAGATCACAAAGGCATGAAAGTAGAAATAAATTACACAAAGAAAACGAAAAAGCCCACAAATACATGGAGGCTTAATAACATGCTCCTAAATAATCAATGGATCAATGACCAAATAAAAACAGAGATAAAGCAATATACGGAGACAAATGACAACAATAATTCAACACCACAAAATCTGTGGGATGCAGTGAAAGCTGTGGTAAGAGGGAAATATATTGCATACAGGCCTACCTCAGGAAAGAAGAACAATCCAAAATGAACAGTCTAAACTCACAATTATTGAAACTAGAAAAGGAAGAACAAATGAGGCCCAAAGTCCATAGATGGAGGGACATAATAAAGATTAAAGCAGAAATAAATAAAATTGATAAGAATAAAACAATAGAAAGAATCAATGAAAGCAGGAGCTGGTTCTTGGAGAAAATAACAAAATAGATAAACCCCTAGCCAGACTTATCAAGAAAAATAGACAGTCTACACACATAAACAGAATCAGAAATGAGAAAGGGAAAATCACTATGGATACCATAGAAATACAAAAACTATGAGAGAATACTATGAAAAATTATATACTAACAAACTGGATAACCTAGAAGAAATGGACAACTTTCTAGAAAAATACAACCTTTCAAGGCTGACCAGGAAGAAATAGAAAATCTGAATAGACCAATTACCAGCAAAGAAATTGAATTGGCAATCAAAAAACTACCTAAGAACAAAATGCCTGTACCAGATAGTTTCACTGCTGAATTTTATCAAACATTTAGTGAAGACCTAATACCCATCCTCCTTAAAGTTTTCCAAAAAGTAGAAAAGGAGGAAATACTCCCAAACTCACTCTATGAGGCCAACATCACTCTAATACTAAAACCAGCAAAGACACCACAAAAAAATAAAATTACAGACCAATATCCCTGATGAACATAGATGCAAAAATATTCAACAAAATGTTAGTGAACCAAATTCAAAAATACATAAGAAAGATCATTCATCATGATCAAGCAGGATCCATCCCAGGGATGCAAGTATGGTACAACATTCGAAAATCCATCAACATCATCCACTACATCAATAAAAAGAAGGACAAAAACCACATGATCATCTCCATAGATACTGGAAATGCATTCAACAAAATTCAACATACATTCATGATAAAAACTCTCAACAAAATGGGTATAGAGGGCAAGTACCTCAACATAATAAAGGCCATATATGACAAACCCACAGCCAACATTATACTTAACAGTGAGAAGCTGAAAGCGTTTCCTTTAAGATTGGGACCAAGACAAGGATGCCCTTGTCTCCCCACTTTTATGTAACATAGTCCTGGAGGTCCTAGCCATGGCAATCAGACAACACAAAGAAATAAAAGGCATACAGATCAGAAAGGAAGAACTCAAACTGTCCTTGTTTGCAGATGACATGATATTGTACATAAAAAACCCTAAAGAATCCACTCCCAAACTATTAGATCTAATATCTGAATTCAGCAAAGTTGTGGGATATAAAGTTAATACACAGAAATCTGTTGCATTCCTATACACTAACGATGAACTAGCAGAATGAGAAATCAGGAAAACAATTCTGTTGACAATTGCATCAAAAATAATAAAATACCTAGGAATAAACCTAACAAAGGAAGTGAAACATCTATACCCTAAAAACTACAATACACTTTTAGAGAGAAATTACAGAGAACACTAACAAATGGAAATTCATCCCATGCTCTTGGCTAGGAAGAAATAATATTGTCAAAATGGCCATCCTGCCTAAAGCAATCTACAGATTCAATGCAATTCCTATCAAATTACCAACAGCATTCTTCAATGAACTAGAGCAAATAGTTCTAAAATTCATATGGAATCACAAAAGACCCCAAATAGCCAAAGCAATCCCGAGAAGGAAGAATAAAGTGGGGGGGATTATGCTCCCTGACTTCAAGCTCTACTACAAAGCTATAGTAACCAAGACAATTTGGTACTGGCACAAGAACAGACCCATAGACCAGTGGAACATAATAGAGAGCCCAGATATATACCCAAGCATATATGGTCAATTAATATACGATAAAGGTGCCATGGATGTACAATGGGGAAATGACAGCCTCTTCAACAGCTGGTGTTGGCAAAAATGGACAGCTACATGTAAGAGAATGAAACTGGATTACTGTCTAACCCTATACACCAAAGTGAACTCAAAATGGATCAAAGACCTGAATGTAAGTCATCAAACTATAAAACTCTTAGAAAAAAATATAGGCAAAAATCTCTTGGATATAAACATGAGCAACTTCTTCATGAACATGTCTCCTCGGGCAAAGGAAACAAAAGCAAAAATGAATGAATGGGACTATATCAAACTAAAAAGACTTCTGTACAGCAAGGGATACCATCAGTAGAACAAAAAGACTTCCTACAGTATGGGAGAATATATTCATAAATGACATATCCGACAAGGGGTTGACATCCAAATTATATAAAGAGCTCATGCACCTCCACAAACAAAAAGCAAATAAGTCAATTAAAAAATGGGCAGAGTTGCTGAACAGACACTTCTCCAAAGAAGAAATTCAGATGGCCAATAGGCAGATGAAAAGATGCTCCACATCACTAGTCATCAGAGAAATGCAAATTAAAACTACAATGAGACATCACCTCACACCATCCAAAAGTCAAACAAAAACAAATGTTGGTGAGGATGTGGAGAAAGGGGAACCCTCCTACACTGCTGGTGGGAATGCAAATTAGTTCAACCATTGTGGAAAGCAGTATGGAGGTTCCTCAAAAAACTCAAAATAGAAATGCCATTTGACCCAGGCATTCCACTCCTAGGAATTTACCCTAAGACTGCAGCAGCCCAGTTTGAAAAAGACAGATGCACCCCTATGTTTATTGCAGCACTATTCACAATAGCCAAGAAATGTAAGCAACCTAAGTGTCCATCAGTAGATGAGTGGATAAAGAAGATGTGGTATATATATACAATGGAATATTATTCAGCCATAAGAAGAAAACAAATCCTACCATTTGTAACATAATGGATGGAGCTAGAGGATATTATGCTTAGTGAAATAAGCCTGGCAAGTATCAAATGATTTCACTCATATGTGGAGTATAAGAAGAAAGAAAAAACTGAAGGAACGTAACAGCATCAGACTCACAGAACCCAAGAGTGGACTAACAGTTACCAAAGGGAAAGGAACTGGGGAAGATGGGTGGGAAGGGAGGGATAAGGGGGAAAAAGGGCTATTACAATTAGCACACTTATTGTAGCAGGTGTTGGAGTGGGGTTGGGGGATACAGGGAAGTCAGTATAACACAGAGAAGACAAATAGTGATTTGATAACATCCTTCTACGCTGATGGACAGTGACTGCAATGGGGTATATGGTGGGGACTTGAAAATAGGGGGAGTCTAGTAACCATAATGTTGCTCATGTAATTGTATATTAATAATAGCAAAATAAAATTAGTAGCAATATGTCAAACAGATACACATCTAAATTTATCTTAAAAAGGGAAGACTATAACTCTGTTTCAAGACTCTCAGCAAATATTTCATTATTTCTCATGGGCTCTGCTCAGGAAGCATGCCCTGAGTCTCTTTTTAGCTAAGGGAATGGATATACTGACTGGTTAGAACAAATCACTGTCCTTTAGGGTAATGGCAGTGGGGAAAGCACCATCCACATTACATGGGTGGTTTCCTAGAGGAAATATTGGGAACTATTTAACCAAATTAGGTCAGAAAATTAACAATTTGTTAATACATTTATTTGGGATATAAAATATCTGAGAAATTATGGTATTTATGAAGAAATGTTGGAACGAAACTCAGTAAACATCTACATCCTAATTTAACCATGCCAGTAACAAGTTTATATTTTGCCATATATTGCCCTTTGGAAATATTTTTTGTTAAATGTAATATGAGTCTCATTAACATTTACTGAGGGAAGTTGGGAAAAAACCTTCAATATTTATTGTAATCCTGCTGTTAAAGGCATTGACAATTACAGTGGTGTCCTTTTTGTAGGTAACTAACTTCAAGAGAAAGTTAATTTCTTACCCTAAGATGAACAATTGGTTTGTTAATATTTTATTTCATTATGTATTATCAATCTGCTCAATTTCTCATTTCATTTTAACTTCCAACAGAGAGACAATTCTGAAGACTATTCTTTGTTTATATTGGATTTATATCATAGATTTTTATTGCCCTGATACACCATATTATACCCCTATTTCTCTTTTTATGATACCTTCTGTTACCTACGTGTTTCATATATTTCATGATCAAATTTATAAGGAAATTTGGGCTGTAAGAAACAGTTAAAGTATTAGCTGTTTGAAATCTAAGGCATTTTGTTGAATTTAGGCTCAGTTTAAGGTGTATTTTATACATATATCATCCTAGATCGCATGCATCTCCCATCATAACTCAAAGCTGAAGTATTATTCATGGTCTCTGTGACTAACCCCAAATAACCGTGTTCCGATTCAGTAAGAACAATATGCTTCCTCATGAATACATGTATTCTAAAAGCCCTTCAGTATTTTTTTCATAAGAATTTTACAAAAGACATAGGCTAAAAATAATGAAATGGCCAGGCCTTCAAATTTATTTCCAAACTAACATTACTTGCTTCTCATAGATTTGGCATTTTATGATAAATATAAAAATGTGTTTTCAAATATGTAATAAGTGCATGGATACATACATATGTGTATATACAGATGTATATATACACACACAAACACACAATGGAAATTTCAGTTTGAAAGTTTCAATGTGCATCATAAAATCAGGTCTGTGAGTAACAAAATTTAAAGTATTTCACTACAAAATTATACAAATCCCATCTTATTTCCACAAATAGTCGAGGTATGCTGGCATATAATTGCACATATTTACATTTAATTAGCTGTCAAAACACCTATGGCCTGCATTTGGCCAATTTGCAAGTGTAAAGAGAAAGCAGATGAAAAAGAGTTTGCACAACACACCTGTGGAATACATGCTTTCCTACTGTTATTGCTTAATGTTCAAATGCTTAACAACAAAACTAAAACATATGATGTTTATTACTGGTTTGTTCTGAAATGTAAATGGCATGCTGTATTGTAATTGTTAAGGATTGGGAGAAAGAGAATAATGATCAAGAGGGAGAAATAATAGAGGCATTATTATTTTTATTTTAAAGACATTTGCTTATTTATTCTATTGAAAGACAAAAAAGGGTGAGAAAAAAATAAAGAAAATAACATGCAAAGGGTGGAGGACATAGGACACAATGAAAAGCCTTAAAGATAATTAAATCAATCTTTAAAATTAATGTACTTAAGTCTTACATTAATACTTTTTAACCATTTTCTAAATAGCAGCCTCCAAAAGTTGAAATAAATGCAAAGGCACAAAGTAAGTGAGAAAATAAAGTGTTCTCATCTGTTATTGTGTAAACATTGTAAAATGAAGTATTTCTTATTAAAATAGATTCCACTTGAATGATTTCATTGTATATGCATACTGAAGTTATTCATAATCCAAATGTATATGTGAATTATTGCTTTTTGTAAAGTACAATTTATGTTTATTTAATTATATATGCAACTTTCTTAATTATCTCTTTGCAGTTTCTAATGAAATGCCCTCTTTTAAACTATTTCATTGTTTTAATTTTTGTCTGTTTCATTATTGTAGAGAAATTCCTCAAATATAGTAGTTATATTTTTGTCCATGGAAGAAAGTATAATTTTGGATACCTACTTGACAATGAACTGAAATATTTTATTTAAGAAAAATTCTCTGAAAGCAGTTTACTATTTTTTAGAAATTTTCTTATGTATGACCTATACTGATATGTGTACATGTATATATGAATAAGTATAGAATAATAAAGCCTTTATAAAAAATAATGAAGTTCAATTGGAAGGCATGAAGTTATGGACTTTTTGAGCCAGAAGAGACTTTTGAGGTCATATAATGATTTTCCAAATGATTATCTCATCCTTTTCTGGAAGAAGTCTAAGTCATTCTATGTAGTAAAATGATGTATTTTAATGGAATAAGCAAAAAAACTACAAACTTCGATAAACAATGTCTTTCTTTTTTTCCCACTCATCCATTAACACACACACAATGTCTGTTTATAAAATTCTTTGGTGGAGAAAGTGAATATAATATGTATATACATTTATCACATTGTGTTTATCCATTCATTCCCAGATGGACATTTTGTTTCCAAATTTTGTCTATTTTGAATGTGCTGCTATGAGCACTGATGCACAAATATCTATTTCAGTCCCTGCTTTCGATTCTTGGTGTGTTAATGTCCAGAAGTGGCATTGCTGGATATGGGATTTTATGTTTAATTTTTTTGAAGAACCAGTCTTTTAATGATATGATCTTGTCTACTTTATTTAAACTATGAATTCTTAATGAAATTTTAATTGTTATCTTAGAATTGAAATTGTTAAGAGTAATTACATATACTGTCTATGTATACTTAATACTGTGTTGCCAATATACATCTTTATGAAACTGAATAGAGTTTTTGCTGAACTGGCCTAATATAAACATATGTCTTGTGTATTAATATATGCAGAATAGAGAGTTGAAAAGGGCATGACTAGGTAGAATACAGTTTGCATTTGGGGCCAATTTATAGACTGAATTGGAGGAAGAGGGTAGTAAAAAATAAGTAAGATTCAAATATTATTTGGAAGAATAAGAGTGTATCATATAAACAGGATGAAAAGTAAAGGATATTGAAGATTTTAAGTAAATCATGCTTTACATTTAATATTGATAACCTGGGGAAAGCCCCCCTCTGCTTATTCAGCTGACTTAAAGTGTGATTCCTTTTATGTCCCACTCAAAGCAGACTCATCACAGAGGAGAGATTTTATTATGCTTCAGATTTTACAACAAATTGAAGCATAACAAATGTAAGGCCTAAGTCCAAAGTAATGAAAGATAATATAGTATAGTGGGTAAAATACTCTTGATTTCTTTTTGTATTGAGTGTCATAAAACTCATTTCACATTTCTTCATAAAAATACTTAACATTGTTTAAATCACTAACTTTTAATTGCATATTTTATATAAATCCTACATAAAACTGTTCATAACAGTAATTTTATGGCACCTGAATATAACATTTTTTCATTTTAAAGATAAAAGACTGAACATGGAAAATGCACTATCTTTAGTTTGCATTCTGCAAGTTTTTATGCAAAAAATTAAGTGTTCTGTTGATTTTGCCTAGTTTGGTTATAAATCACTGCATTTAGGCAAATCAGTCAGGGCCCATACTTGCATTTGTATACTTGAAAATATGTATTAAATTTATATGCTGTCAGTTACACTTGAATATTTACATAATATTTATGTAAAATATTAATAAATGGTTTCTATAATCGTTTTGGTACAAGTATATTTCCAGTGCCGTATTTACTCATCACTTCTCTTCTTCCTCTATATATGTTTAGCACACTTGAAATACAGACCAATGCTGTGTGGATATGCACCATTGACTCGGTGTCATTTCTAAGCTTGAATATTATTATGACTAAGCAAGCCCTGTACAGATAATCATTATTCCTTTTGTGATTATTCACTGGTGCTTGGATGAATATAGAAGATTGTCTAAATTAAGAAAAAGTCAAGTGCAAGAAACAATACTGAAGCAAACGAAAACCTTAACCCGCTGTATTAACAAAAGTCATAAAACTTTCATTCATATTTGTCTGAAAGGACACATAACTTCTGAGATCTTTTGAGAGCCATAAAAAGAAATTACTCTTTTAGGTAAGAAAAAATTCAAAAGAAAGGATATGTGCATATAAATAAATCTGTCGTTCCCAAATTATTTACCACCATAACCTTATTCCATTATTCTCATGTAAGACATTAGGTACTAAGGGTATCTTTGATTAAACAATAGCATGTGTCAAAAAATGAATAATAACTTCTCTACTAATCAAAACATATATCATTTAGAAATGCTGATCATGAGAGAAATTCTGTCACAATATGAAGTTAACATAATTGCATTGTAAAGTAAAGAAACATGCAAAACTCAGCCTTTATAACAGTATCGTGGTTTATCATAGGCTTATTGAAATATCAGAACTTGTTTAAGAATACCTGCTATTCCTTTAAATGAGCTTTAGGAATCTGAAGGCTTCAGGCTGGAAATCACTGAGATCAGTCATCTGCTTATATGAGCATATTCAAACATTTAAGCTGTTATTCATTCCTTGTTGTTTTCAAATAACTCCCCAGTCTCTTGCACCAATTACAGCATGTGCATAAAAACAAGAACATGGTTTTAAGGATTAAAAGGGAAAACCAGAAAGTATGTTCAAGATAAAAAGAGAGATCTAGACCCATATATTTTTTTCTCCCAATACAACTCTCTTGTTTATATACTCAAGGGCCAGCACTCTCACTTTAATTTCTTCCCCAACTATTCCTCACAGCATCTTTTTTTCTTTTTCCAACTTTGTTGAGGTATAATATACATACCATAAAATTTTCTCATGGAAGTATACAATTCAATGATTATTAGTAAATTTGCAAGTTATGCAATCATCAAAACAATCAGGTTGAAAACATTTCATCACCTCAAACAGTCCTGCTTCTCACCTGCATCTCCAGGAAAATACTTATCTACTTTCTGCCCCATAGACAGAATTATCATATAAATGGAACCATGCAATATGTAATCTTTGAGTCTGGTTTCTATTAACATAGTATTTTGATATTCATCATGCTTTATTTATTATATGACAGAAGTGTATTCCTTTTTTCCCTGAATGATGTTCCATTGTATTATATTGTATTGGTTTTCTAAGGCTGCAGTAACAAAATGCCACACACTTGGTGGCTTAGAACAATAAACATTTTATTGTCTCACAGTTCTGGAGGCTACAAGCTTAAATCAAGGTGATGGCAGGGCTCTGCTTTCTCTCTGAAAGTTCTGGAGAAGGATCTTTCCTTGCCTTGTCCTAGCTTCTGGCAGTTGTCAACAACCCCTGGTGTTCTGTGGCTTATAAAGACATCACTGCAATCTTTGGATCCACTATCCATGTGGTCTTTTCCCTATCTGTCTCTGTGTCTGTTCTATTTCTCTTAGTATAAAGATACTAGTCATTCAAATAAGGCCCACCTTAATCCAACATGATCCCATGTAACTAATTACATTAGCAAAGATCTTATTTTACCAAATAATGCTACATTCTATAACTCCAAATGGACACTGTTGTTTGAGACAATCTGCCACCAGTATACACATTTTGTTTATCCACTCACCACCTGATGAACAAGTGGGTATTTCCTGCTTTAGGCCATTATGAATAATGCTTCTATGAATATTTGAATGCATGTGGTTATGTAAACACCTTTTCATTTCCCTTAAGTAGACATCTAGGCATGAGATCACTGAGTGGTGTAAGAAATTTACATTTTACTTTAAAATGTTAAGGTACAGGAAGAGCATTTAACTATGACAGGTCCCTTAACTGCTGGGAAAATGTTCCAAATTGATGCCTGAGACTGCAGATAGTACTGAACCCTATATAAATGTATGTTTTCTCCTAATTATACATACCTATGATAAATGATAAATTTTGATTTATAATTCAGGCACAGTAAGAGTAACAACAGCAAACACAAAATAGAACAATTATACTAACATACTGTGATAAAAGTTATGTGCATGTGGTCTCGCTCGCTCACTCTCAAAATATTGTTCTGTACTCACCCATCTTGTGATGATGTGAGGTGATAACATGCTGATGTGATGAGATGAAGCGAGGCAAATGAGGTAGGCATTGGGACGCAACACTGGGCTACTACTGACCTTCCAGCAATGTCAGAAGACCAGCTGCTTCAAGTTCTTTCACTGTGCTCCCATGAAAGAAGAGGAACTAATCAACTGAGAAGGACTTTAGTGCTGGGATCACACCAGGGGAACTAAACAGGATAACTTAGCAAACTCCAGTGTACTATAACCAAGTCAAAAATCAAATTGAAGAGTTACGGGCTTGAGGTGACAATCAGAGAGACTCCGTTTTAGGGAAGAGAAATGGCAGAGATGCTGGAAGTAAGGGGGAGGCTTTACCACCTGGAGGCAGCTGAAGCAGGAACGGTCAGGCAGCGTGCCCAAGTCTGGGCAAGTTGGGACGGAGATTCACATGTAATGTATTAGTGAGAGAAAGCGGCAACGTCAGCTCTGACTCAAACTGAATGTTTTTTACTCTCTTTAAAAAGACCCAGAGCCCAGAAGTTTATGCTTGCTTCATTTTCAAATGACGTCCCAGGTATAGCCAGCCGCTGATTAAAGAGAGGACTGAAAATACTGGGAGGTTCCCCTCAGATCTGCCTAGGCTTCCTGGACACCAGCGGGGAAGTTGATGAAAATAAAAAGAAAGCTGACTTGACTGGGTACAATTTGGGGCCACAGGATAGAGTTCAGTATCTGATTCACAGTTCCCTTTAATTCCTAGTTTCCTTTGTTCTAACATATTATGTCTGTGTTTCTGCTATGTAAAATAATCAATTTGTATTATGTGATGGCTTTTTGTGCTCAAGATCTAAGATTTCCATTTGCTTGCATAGCCCATCTACCATTTCACATCCTGATTTCTTATCTAAATGCAAGACTTCATTCTGAAAAGTATTGGTAGCAGCAAAAGCAAATGAGAATGTAAGTTTATACACTTAAAATCACAAAGTCACTGTGGTTTAGCTTTCTCTTATACTAATATATTTTATCCCCAAATTTAGTATGTTAAAGATTGATTACAATTTCTATGTTGAGAGTGATTTCTAATAAATATAATAAAGATTGGTTAAAAATTGATGACAATTTGCATGTTTAGATTTCCCTCCTTTTATTAATGAAATGGAGATAAGCAGCAAAATGTCCTTAGGAAAACATTCAAAATTACAATAATGTCCAGTAATAACCTCTTTTCAAAGTTGTCACTTTCCTTATTGATTAATTGATAGAAAAAGTCAAGTAATATTTTACTTTAAAATGCTAATTTCATGCATACTAGTATGAAAAAGACAAAATCATGACTGGCTGGATTCCTTTATTCAGTACCTAAATCCTGTAAACCTCTTATTTTTCAGGTTAGCTTTCTGGCCAGGAAAACCCGTGTGTCACTCTGACCCACACCGTGACCTAAATCTGACCTCCGAGTTGCAGCACCCTCAGCCTTACCTCTTGATTTCTTTCCCCAGCAGGATTCTGTCCCAAAAGCCCAGTGCTTTTTTAAATGTTTTTAGTTGACAGTTGTATTTGAGTCAGCTTCATTTCTACTTTCAAATTATAAATTAGTTTCATATTATAAAATCCCTTTTTCAATCTCTATACCTATGGATGACTTTTACATGAAAAACATTTAAATTATTCCACAGAATTCTCTCTCCACTCACATATATTCCTTAAGCCAAGATGCTACCTGTTAACTTTTAGCACAAGTAATGCCAAAATGGAATTAAACAAGGCAGTTTCTTATGATCAAAGTCAATTAATGCTCAATCGTGGACATATATAGGGGATCATGTGATCTTTATCATCTGAAATATTATGTGTAAAAGAACTGCACAAATCAAAATAATCCATTTTTTTCATTGGTTGTGGAAATAAATAGGATAGTAATGGCATGTCTCATCAGGCAGAAAATCTACTGAATGAAGCCAGTGACATTTGGTTCCACTTCAACACATTCTGGAAAATTCCATTATAGAACTGTCAGACACAGATTCCAACCAAAATGTCATGTTTGTACAAAAGCAACAATCTGAAGGACGAAGCAAATCTTGCCTTACCCTAGGGCCTCCAAGGTGAAGCCTCATGATATTTTAGTCTTTTAGGGATGAATCAGCTTTCCTCATAATTTTGGTCTTCTTGACATGAGACAGAAATAGATGCCAGAACCATCTCTTTGATAACTCAATGGAAAAACAAAGCTGGCTTATTTTACTGTTTTCTATAATGATAATTAAAATTAAATCAAAAGTTCCTTCTTTAAGTGAAGAAGCAAACTACTCGGAATATTTGACTTAAAAGTTGGCTAGAAGAAAGAAAGTGTATACATTCTTTTATTTCACTTTCAAGCATACTGAGTTGATTTTGTCCCTTTGCCAGGCAGCCGCTGTGATCATCTAGGACTCGGGGTGGTAAGCTTCTCTTACTCAGAATTTTCCTCCACTAAGGGGAGTAAGACCCAGGCAAAGGCCATCTCACATTCCTTATTTCCCACCAGTTCACTACTCCTTGTTTGCACAGAATTCCCTTCTCTCTTAGCCTGTTCCATTATTTTTATCCTCTGGATTCTGACCTTGTGCTGTTTATTTGGTTGAACCTCTGTCTGCCCCTTCCATTGTTCCAAGATACTGGTTTAACTCACCTAAAACTCACTCAGATGTTCTATCTCCAATCTCCTACTTTTCTGATACTTATAAAACCAGAGTCATAAAACGATAAAAATAAAATATATTTGCAGCATTTTAAGGGCAGGAATTTGAGTGTATTATATTCTCTGCTTTATCCCAGAGTCTAGAAAGGTACCTGACACGTGGATACCTGCCTGTAAATATTTGTTTAATAAATGTATTATCCTTTTTCTAGGTTCAATTACTGAGCAAGTTTAAATACTTTCCTGCAAAACATGAAATGTGCAAGATTTACCCTGTCTACCCAATTTTTGTCTCAGTTACACTTAGCTAGTTCACCTATAAGACCTACATCAACAGCTATGAAGGAGAAAAATTATTTTTTAGGGGTAAAATATTAGTTTAAAAAGCATTAAAGAAATTAAAATTCCAAAATTTTCACCATAAAACTTGTAACTGATGAAAACAAATCAGATAAGAGCAATTCTTGGCTAAGACTCATGGTATATGATTATAACGTACTATGAATGCATTTCCTTATTAATTAGCAGTTTTTCAGAGGTTTTACACTGGTATATTAATTTGAAAATAAATATAGGTCGTCTAATATTATGGAAACAAATAAATGTGAAGTGCTTTAATCGTAAAACAAAATGATGACATATCTGTGGGTTTTAACTATCTATCTTTTCCATATCACTTATGATATTGATGATCACACATTTTCAAAGAGGAGAGGAATGTGTTTCAGAGAATAGTTAAACAGAAGTTCATGGTAATTAATTCTATTAAAGACTGACTGCTTACAGTGATTTTAAAGTTTTAATGAACACTAGTTTCACTTAAGTAACATTTTCTTAGCTTAAGTTTTATAAGTCCTTCATTTTACATATCTCAGGAAATTTTATGACTCCTCTCTTCAATGCCCACAACTTTACCTCTATCATAACCATTCCATATCTGAGAGAATCCACAAGACAAAATGCTTACCAGAGCAATTCAAACTTACGCCTCAGCTCCTTTAGAATGTATTCTTAAGGGCCAAGTCACATTCTACTTCCTCTTATTTGCTCAACTCTTATTTACCATTTGTCTCTCTCTCTTTCTTTACCTACAATAACCATCACTTAAAAAAACCTCAGTGTATTAATAAAAACAGGCATTTCCAACAATTATTTATTTTAATATTTATGAGTGGCCCCTCCCCATACTAACTCATTTAGTTTACATCAGATCTATGTATACTTTCTATCTTAGAGAAGAAAACATTGACTATTAGAATAAGGAAGTTATTTTTGCCAAATGATTCACTTAGAAAATGAAACTACTTTTGAAACCACCCAGTCTCTGAATTGTTCTATTCCTTTGTATATCCCCGGTTCTTAGCACAGTGTCCAGTGGACAAGAAGAGATTAAACATAGCTGGGTAAATTATTAAATGGATGTATGGTTGAGTAAGTATTTTTGAGATTGGTACTTTTTCCATTAAAGCATTCTGCATGTCTTTGTATTGCATGTATTTGTAGAGATTCATGAAATGCATAAGTAGCCAATTTAGTTAGTGGTGGAGTGGAATGAGAAAAGTTAAGTCAGTAGAAACTCAAAAAGAGTTTCAAGTCAAAGACTTAGCCATTTTTACAACTCTGGCTATTTACCAAATGGACTGATATTTAATGCTGCTGGTCTCCAGGTTATTCTCCACAATGCTCAGGGACAGCTGCTCCAGCGGACGAAATATAAGCTCACCATAATTTTATTTTGCTTGATTGTATTTGAGCTACTTGTACTTATAATTGTACCATGTAATTTAAAGAAACAGTGCATAAACCTACAGGAGTGAAAAACAAAGGAATATTACCATTTGAAATCCTAAAAGTTTTATTTTATTGACTCTGTATTTACTATATAAAAGTGAGATACAAAAACTATAACTGAATTAAGAGTAGGACAAACATTATAAAATATTAGAGAAAATTCATAGAAGCATAGAATGAGTCTGAATCAAGATTACTTTGCCATTGTCTTTAGAATTATGCTGAGCTTAAAAACCCAGCTGACTATTACAGACGATGTTCCATAGGGGTACTTTTTAAATGAAAGACCATACCTGAGGAAAAATTGGCCCTATGTAAAAGATTATTGAATGAATAAACATTTTTTGTTTTAAATTAAAAATCACTGTTTAAGATATTTAGTATAATTTTGTTAATTATCCCTTGCTACAGCCAACGTTTTACCTTAACCAGCCAAATATTGATCCCAATGGACAGGAAGCAGTAATGTCTAATAACAGTTGTAAGTTGGACTCTGGAAGGCTAGGTTTAAGATAAAAAAAATAGTAATGGAAACAGGAAGCCCATTTAGGTGACTTGACTATTACAGGGTAAGAACTAGTGTTGTGTTTGAAAGATTTAAAAGAATCAGGTACATAAGGACGTGGACTCCATTAGAACTTCTCTAGAGGATAGTTATGATTATGGAGAGTATAGCAAACAGCTGCCCTACTTTAGTCTATAGAATAATATATAATAGAGTACAACTTTCTCTGAAGAAAATAATATAAAAAACTAGAAATATAAGAAGAAAATCAGTTATGAGTAAAGAAAACTAGAAAGCAAAGCGTTTGTGCATAAAGTTGAAAAGCAGATGCTATACTGTCAAATATCCATCTGTCCTGTTTATCGTAATGCAATAAATAAAGGATTAAGACAAGCTGTTAATCAATTAAAATAAGGTTTCCGTGTAAGATATAATCAGACTGTGCTTTCTTTATTCACAATTGGCATATTACTCCATTGTCTTGATCTGCTATTCAACATAATGAAGTAAGAATAATCTTACCATCAGATTGTTGTTGCATGAAGTCCCAGCACTACCTGTCCCAGTAATTGGGATTCCTGTATTCCTTACATGGACTTCTCTTTATCCTAGTAGCCAATCATGTAACTATTTAATAGTAGTCCAATCCCTTGTTAATAGTTAACTAATCTTTATATTAACTATCTTCAAGTTACTGTGTGATTTATGTTTCCTGAATGGACAGTAATTGTTACAAAAACGGACCTCTTTATTACAAATGAAATCAATACACAAGCCTCTTGTCAAAATTTTAGCCTGCGAGACTCTACCTCACAATAGGTTGTTGGACTGACTCCTCAAAATTTCTTTCAAATACTAGAAAATAATTAACTACAAAACAGTTCTCTATAATGTATCAGGTTACATTATGGACATCTTCCTAAATTAGGTTTACATGGAAATAATTAATAATATATTTTTTAGGCAATTTTCATTTTTATAAATATTATGGACACAGAAATTGCACATAACAAACTGTATCGATTTAAAATGAAAAACATGATGACTTTAAAGACTGTTACTACTCTAAAACCACCACCAGATTCAAGATCACTCATGGCCCATTACTGTCCATCCTTCTTTCCATCTCTAGTCATAAGTAACTACTGATTGGGTTTTGGTCCCTATAGATTAGATTACACTTCCAAAGTTCTGTATATGTCTGACCTCTTTCAGTAAGTATAGTGATTTTGACATGCATCCCTGTTGTTTGCTTCCGAGGTTGGCTACTCTTTATCTCTGAGTGTTATTCCATTGCATGTAGTTTAATACATACAAATAGAATAATACATAGTGGATTTACCCATGCGGCAGTCAATACACAGAGGATTTTTTCAAGCTTTGCTATTATGAATAAATCTCCTATGAATAATTACTTACAAGTGTTGTGTGGAAATATCTTTTGATTTCCCCTGTGTAAAATAAGCAGGGGTAAAACTGCTGGGTTATATGGTAGATGTATCTTTAGCATTTTAAGAAATTACCAAACTGTTGCCGGGCATCTGTGCCTGGGGAGGTCTCTCCCTGTGCACCAAGTGAAACCTCAACCTGGACAGGGGAGAGTTCTTGACTCTGAATGAGAAAGAAATCTCGAGCAGTGTTGGGAGCCGCTCCCCGCCATCATAAGATGGCGCCCATTTCCGGCTGCTGGTTTGGTAAACACCTGCGCTGCGCATGCGCGAGGCGTAGCGCTGGCACCGTCATCTGGCCTGATCCTAGGACGCCCTATGGGGAAGGGCCACGCCACAAGCGGAGCGTAGGACCTATATAAGGGGTCGCCTCCCTCACTTCGGGGTCCTCCTCCCTACCTTACAGTCAGCTTGTGATCTCGCTCTCAAGATACATTAAAGCTGTTGCTGCAGAAGAATCCTATTTGTCCTGTGCTTATTTCTGCTGGCGGAAAACTGCGCGGGACAGAGCAGGTTAGAAGAGCCTAGGTAAGGAAGGAATTCATTAGAACTAGTAGAAGATAAATGAATGGTAGCGGCCTTGCAGGCAGCTGAGAGCAGGAAAATACAGAGGTGCAGAGGGCAAGTTTGCTAAACATTTTCTTGGTATAGGGCAGATTCCCTTGCTATCTCTTAAAGCCAGTGTCACTTAGTGTCCCGTGTCCACTTGTATCTACACTGCGTGGGGACTAGCCGCTACCACCCCAGTTTGGGGAGCCACGGAGCACAGGATGGACTGAGATTATGTTCTTAGAACTTCCCAAAGTCAAAGAAAGGAGCTTTCCTGGCAAGCTACTAAAAAGCAAATCATGCAGGTGCAGTTTTGTCATGTCACCCAGGTAACGGGAACTTACAGGCCCAAATCTGAGCTCTCAGCAGCCCCTCCCTATCTATCGGGGAACTGGAGACTTGGAAGTAGAATGAAATAGCAAAAAGACAACATGCAGTAAGCTGAGCAGTGAGAGAGCTTTATTTAAATGTAAGCACTAAAGACAGAAAAAGTGAAGGCATCCTCAAAGAGGAGGTGCATGAAGGACTAGGGTTTCTGTCTTTAAAGCATTTCTCAAAGGGCCAGGGGGTATAGACTTGTAAAGGGGTCTCTAAATGCTTATCTACAGTGAGAGACATTCTCTTCTATTATCAGGCCTCCAGGTAATTCTGAAAAATTAACTTAACACAAGGAATTGGTCAGTTCTTCTCCAGGATTGCAGCTTCACTTGGGTGGTCAATCAAGACCACCCACCCTGTCCCCAAGGTGGGCTGAGTTACTGTCTGTTTGCTAAAGAGTATGTTAGGAACCTTACCTCCTAACTTCCTGGCTACTATACTGTTCATATCTCAGCATTTTTCGTCATAAGCAGGAAATGTTAACTATGATGCTTGTCCCAGGTCCCTGCCCTACATCAAAACCATTTTCCAAACTGAGAATAATTTAAATTTTCATTATCAATATTATATCTAGTTTCTCCACATCTGCATCAACCTTTGTGCCAGTATTTTTAGATTTTAATCAAAAAAAAAAGAGATTTTAACAAACACTTTATGGACATAGTTCTTGAAGACAAATGAGGTTGAATGTCATTGGTTAGGAAAGACAAATTATAAGTACACAGAGTAGCTACTACCAAATGTTCACCAATGAGTTGATTTAGTATCTTTGTTGAAAACTGACAAACATAAGTTGGTCTATTCTGGATTCTCTATTTGTCAATTCCATAGTCTTGATCAGGGTTGCAAACTATGACCCACAAGCAAATGGGGCCCACTGTCAATTTTTGTTTATAAAGTCTGATTAGATACAACAAGTTCATTTGTTTATGTGTTATCTACGTACCTTTATGCTACAGCGGCAGAGCTGAGCGATTATGAAGAGACCCCATGTATGGCCTGCAAATGCTGAGGTATTTACTATCTGTTCCCTTTCAGAAAAAGTCTATAAACACAGAATCTTGATTACTATAACTTTATATCTTGAAGTATGTACGCTAGTGTTTTTCCTCAACTTTGTACTTCATTTTAAATTTACATTCTAAGTTGTTTATGTTTCCATATCAAATTTAGAATTGACCTGTTAACGTTTTTTTCATTGTGCTTTTATTTTGATTGGGATAGTCTCACACACACACACACACACACACAGATTTGTTTCACATATACTTTGTTTATATTTATATTTATATGGATACTTGCCACTTATTATATTCATTATTCACTCTTGATGATTAGAATTTCCCTCTGGAACAATTAATGCAATCTTAGTAAGTTTACTTAACACTTCTCTCTTAGCAGTGACATTTTCTCTAGGTTTACTTTATTTACTCCACCTTTGTACTTTTTAAATTTAACCTTACGAATGCCTTTTTTTCCCCATTCTCTTTTGGTCTCCATGAATGCAGAGAAGTCAAAGATGATTAGAAATATTGTTCTATAGTATAATGTGTTTTTGTCTCTAATGTTGGTTTTTAGTAGCTTAACTGATATGCTTGGTATATGTGTGCATGTGCGGGTGTGGGGATGTATGTATGTATTTTTAATTTATCAAGTTTGGATTTTGTTAAGCTTCCTGAACCTACAAATCTATGTTTTTCTCCAAATTTGGGAATATTCATTAATTATTTGTACAAACATTTTATTTGTTCAATTCTCTCACTTCTTCTTTTGGCACTCCAACTATCCATAGATAGATAAATGAATGAATAAAATGGCCAAAGCCTATGAGGAAATTTACACTGCATGTCCCAGGGGCTCTGAAAATTTAGTCATTTAATTTTCTCTCCTTAAGTTTGGATGATATCATCACCATTAAACTATCTTTAAACTTATTGAAACTTTCATTTTAACCACCTGTGCCCTTGTGGGTAAAATTGTAATATTTCAAGAATATCTCGCCTGGCTTTGGTGCATCTGCATATCAACAGGCATTCCTCAGGGGTGGAGAAAGATTTGTCTCCATATCAGTGGGTAATTACCTGGGCAAGGAGGGCTTATCTGAACCTGAGAGGTGAGGGGGAGTGCTGGTTTTACTTCAGCCTGAACAGGAAAGAGAGATGGCCATGGACTGCAGTTTGTAAGCAATAAATGAGTTTTAAACTTTATTTCTCCCTTTGACTGATTTCAGTTTTAGAGGTATTTTTCTCCAGGATTTCCTCTGCCTGGTCTCACAGCCCTAAATATTCCCTTATGGCTAAATTCCTCTCCAAATTCTCCCTGTATTTATTCACTCATCAGAGCCCTCTGGTAGTTTGATTTTATATTTCATCTGGAATTTATAATTGTTCTTTTGTTGTTCAAATGATTTTGTTACTTTAAATGTCAGAATAATACATGATCATTTTAGGCAGCAATACAGTTAAAGTTTAAATAAGTAACAAATGATCACTGATTTCTTAAAAACCAATAAAGAGCGTGTACTTCAGAATTAGTGTCTTTGTTTAATATTAGTGAAGTATGAAATGTTCACAATGACAAAATATTAGGTATAGAATGCCCATCTTGGCATATTTCTATTAAAGTCAAGTGTTAACTTAATGTGACTGTTAGGCAGGAAAATAGATATGAGCAGGGTGGAGAGAGATTAAGGCCAGTAAAGCCCACCAAAAGGGACTCAAAGATTAACCAGATAAAACAGGAGAGCCAGAAAAGACTCACAGAGCTAATAAGTTAATCAGTTGAAGTTCCAAAGGCTCGGAACAACTTGGAATATCCAGATATTCCCCAGATAAGGAGAAGTATCTGAGCACAGACCATGTCTTCATTATGTCAATTATATCATGCCATTGTAAGATTTATTTTAGCCTATAAAATAAGGCCCAGCTTATTCTTTAACGTAACCTATCTACTGTTTTTCTCCTACTCCAGCCCCTAATCAATTAATTGTAAACTGGGCAGGGGGCAAGTATCATGATTAATTTTCCAAACAAGCCCAGATATAGACAGCTTAGTAAAAACAGAAAAGATTCCATCTCTAAAATTGCATTTTAAAACCCACAAAGTTAAGATTCTTAACATATTCTTTAGCAAACAGAGAATAACTCAGTCCACCTTGGGGGCAGGGCAGGTGGTCTTGATTGATATGTTCCCAGAGGGAAGCTCCTCTCCTGGGGAGGAACCGGATCAGTAAATTTCTTGTGTTAAGTTAATTTTGAAGAATTAACTGGAGGACTGATAATAGAAGAGACCTAATGTCTCTCATTGATGCTGGGATTCTTGTTTACGAAGCCGAAGAATGAACTTCGCAAACACTCAAGGTAGGAAAGCATGGCAGAGATTTTTATTTAGAGATAAACTGGCTCAGGCCAGGAGGGGACAAGAGAGTCCTGGGGTGGTGCACTGTCTAGGGGTTTTATAGGCAGTTGAGAGACAAAGGGCTAGCGATGGACACCTGCTAAGTGGTCCCAAAATCTTTATCTTTGAAGAGACATTATGTTTCTTATTAGTCTTCCTGTTTTTTTACAATAATTTTACAGCTCTGATTTCCTCCCAGGATAGCAGCTTCCTCGTCTGGGATCATATCACTCAAGACTGTCTACTTTTCTCCCAAGGTGGGCTGGGTTATTGTCTGTTTGTTAAGAAACTTACTTTTTAACTAATTGGTTTTTAAAATGCAATCTTATTTTCAAGATGGAATCCTTCCTGTTTTTACTAGGTTGTTTGGGCTTGCTTGCTACATTGCTTAGGTTGCAAATCATTTGTTTAGGGCTGGAGGAAGAAAAGTAGCGCATGGGTAAAGTCAGAAAAACAAGCTGGGCCCCCCAGCAGGCTAAAGCAAATCTCACAATGGATTATCTTGCTTTGTTTTTTACCCCGAGGCCCTCACTCTACTCTGTCTAAGCCCACGGTCCCTGTCTCATCATCAAAGATAAACATCTTGAGACCGTTTGACAAGTCCACACCCCAAGCCCTTTTTCATATTCCTGAAAAAATCCTTAAAAGGATGAATCCCCAAACTTTCAGTGTGCCTCTTCTCTGAAGGAACCCACATTCTCCTTTCTCCAAGTGTGCACCTTTTTGCCTTAAATAAAACTTTTTCTCAACATTTCAGGGCTCACCACTCTCTCTGAGGTTGCCCCCACTTTTTATCAACCTTTCAGAATGAGCCTCTCTCTGAAGTTGCCCACACTTTTCTCTCTTTAAGTGTGTAATTTCAAATAAAACTTTTACTCTGCTTCACTATTGTGTCTTAGCCCTTCAATTCTTTGTTGCAGCATGGACAAGAACCAAGGAAAATAAACAACACACCCTAACATAACTTTGACTCATATGTTTATTATTCACTCAGAATTCCTAAATGTTTATGTCTACATTTTATTTTTCTTGCAATAATAAAAGTTTATTAATAGTCCTTATAGTTTAATATATGGTTCAAGTTAGGCTAATATGAATAAATTTATTGAACACAACTCAATTATAAATTGAATATGCATCTAGTTTTGAAAATTCTAACAATATTAACATAGTTCCTTAGTGCAATATATATCAAATGGTATAAGAATATACATTTTCACTTCAAGACTTTATTTGGAAAGAACATAATAATAATATGAAACTCTGTCATTTACTGTAACTTTTTTTTTAGGGAAAGGCCTTTAAGACTTGTCCTTGATAGTCCTTCTAAATAGTACACTCATTTCCATAGCCATTCATGTTTTATTGTAGCTCTCAGATATATAACCTTTGCCAAATATCAAGCTCAGTTAAACTCTCTCAGTGGTAACACTAAACTCTGTTTCTAATTCCTTAAACTGTTACCTAATATCTTTATTGTCTTGCTTCCCTGCACCTGTTGGTAATTCTCAAACATTCAAATGTCAGGTGGTGAGGTTTGCTACCTGGGAGGGCTTTTCATCTTACTGCAGGTAGTGTTTTGACCATTACTAGGTGTGCTTCTTTTTATGGGCAGGATAATTATATTCATGGGAAACTGTCTGCCAGAGAACTGGCTGAACATTGTAGCAAATCTGCATCACAATGTGCTGCCCTCTTTTTACATCTGCCAGATAGGTGTAGAGCTTTAAGGACATTTCCTATGACCTTCACTCTGTAGTTCATGTAGAAAATTGGTTTGGCACCTGATTATTTAGAAGGATATGTCACAAGAATATTAATAAAATAACAGCATGCAAAATTTTTAACTTGGCTTTTTTATTCCTTCTTCTGAAATATTCAGCTTCTCTTTTTTTTTAACAAAATATTTCTATTTTGTATATAAATGGAAGAAACAGTTCAGGAGTAGAATAACTTTTACAGGGACATATGGTTCTGTGCTGATGTAAAGGGGTAAAGCAGTGATTCCAGGAAAGGCAATATGAAAGAAAAGAGAAAAATCATTTGTTTATATTCTGACCTATTAACAATTACAGGTGAGTCATCTAATAATCCTGTAGGTTTTTCGGGGGCACACACACCCAGTCTGAGAACCACAATTATTAATGTTTTAGATACCATGGTATACAGGTAGCTGTGAACAGATACCAAACTAGTAAAAGTTAAACATTATTTTTCAGGCAAAATGTTTATCAGTAAACATATATTTGTTGATTTCCAGGCAATTAATTCTGGCCATAAATTTAATGGTGGAAAAAACAGATATGACTCCAGGCCATACAAAACAGCCACATGTGATAAACAGAGAGCAATTAAATATTCCAAATTGTAAGTTGTAACTATGGTAAGCCCTACAAAAGAAAAGCACATGGAATTATGTGGCCATATAACAAGAGGATTTCATGTAGTCCTGGGCTTAATGAATTTGAGAAGTAGCACAGAGTTGTTGTCAGGGTCCAGAAGTTGCCTTTTAGGTTTTGGGGCAACATGAAGAGCAAAGAAGGCAGCAGGAGGTGTCCTGGAGGGGCTCAAATGAGGCCACTTTATTCTGCATAAAGCTGTACTTCTTATTCTGCTACAGTGCCAATTCTGGTTGCATAAATTTTGAAGTGCATGCATGTGGCCTTCATGGCCAGGTGTCTGGCCTTGAGGGCCCTTATCCAGCTCCTTTCCCATGGGTATAACACACTGTGTTCTCAGTCTTCTCAAGGCCAGACATGTCCAGGGTGAAACAGTGGATAGCTGTCCTCATAGAATGGTAGGGAAAGTGAGAGGTGGGGGCTTCCCTACATCCCACCCCTTTCTATAGGACAGCAGCTGTCTGCTTCTTCCTTGCACACAAAGCAGAGCTCTGTCCCCAGAGCCAACAGAAACAGTAAAAAGAACAACAGCAGACAAGGAGGCCACATACCCCAGTGGCCACTGGGTAGGAACCATCGCCAAGTGGGACCAAGCTGTGACCACCAAGTAGACAGGGGGTCTTGGGACAAGGCTTGTATCTGAGATACTTCATCATCTATTTCCTGGACTGAGGCTTGTATTTGCTGCCGGTGGTCTGGGATATAAACACAGCAGTTAATGTGCAGTAAAGCACACGTGCCCCCTGTGCAGCTGTGACTATATCCAGAGCCATTCTGTTTTGTAAAATCACTTGCATTTGGATGACTTCATCTAGCAATAGGGCTACCCAGAACTTTGTAACATTAAAAGTGAAAGTGTATCTTGCCGTGACCCTCCCTACCCCAAAATTACTCAGGGAGGCACAAACCCACACAAGCAATTTTAATGGCTGAAAGAGAAAAAGAAGATGTCTGTCTCTGAGTAGAAAGCAGCAGCTCACAGGTGAGGAAGCACGTTTCTGAGGAGTTGGGGTTGAGTGTGTCCTGCTATGGGGACATTAGTGATTGGGTCTTAGGGGGGTGGTGTGATCGTCTGGTTGTTGGTGATTGGAGGCTGCAGGAAACAAAATGGCAGCTCCTGATCCCAAGATGGCGGGTGAACAAAATGGTGGCTCCTAATTCCAAGATGGCAGGCACCTTAGCACACCAGAATTGCCTTCATTTACATCTTTTTTTTCATAATAGGGACCTCTGGGAACTGGGTGTAAAGTCTCATTTTTAGCTACTTCCTGCTGGAAGGGGGCACAGATTCTGGGGCCGAAGAGGCCGTTGCTGTAGAGTTGGGAAAGGGTGGGGATCTGAGATGATTTGTGAGGTCATCACAGCTGGTTTCGTCATTCTTCATGAGAAGGTCTTGATAGTCCTGGAGGAGTAGCTGGTTGACAGTATGGTTAGAATTTTTCAAAATTTGAATTTAATGAATTTTTGGAATAGGTTACTGAAGCAGGGAAGGAAAAGGAGAAGAATAATAATAAAGGAAATAGGGACTTGTAAAAGAGCTGCTTGAAGTTTATGAAGGGGCTTGGTTACGGGTGTTAGGAGAGGTTTCAAGGTAGATCATTGGGATGCTGATTGGAGTGGAGGGAGAAATTGGGAGTCCATGAGTGGAGGAACCCAGTGAGTCCTAGAAAGGAGAGGATTTCATTTTTTGTATGAGGAATGGGTATGTTTTGAATGAGTTTCTTTCTGTCTAAGGTAATGGCTTTATGGCCGGGGGTAAGTAGAACTCTTAAGTAAGTCACTTCAGAGGTGGAAAGCTGGACTATGGAAGGTGAGACCCGATACCGGTGTTTTGAGAGATGGTTGAAAAGGAGAATAGTATTTTGCTGGGAGGTTTGTAAGGAGGGGCTACATAAGAGAAGATCATCAAATATTGAAGGAGAATAGAGCCTGAGAGAGTGAGGGATCTGAGGTCTTGTGCCAAGGCTTGTCCAAAGAGGTGGACACTATCCCTGAAGCCTTGAGGAAGGACTGTCCAGGTTAACTGAGTGGAGGTTTGGGTGATGGGATCAGTCCATGTAAAGGCAAAAAGATCTTGGGAGTTGGAATGGAGGGAGATCATAAAGGATGCATCTTTGAGGTTGAGGATGGAGAAGTGAGTAGAAGAGGCAGGGAGAGTGGATAACAGCTGCATTGATAATTCTTAAATCTTGAACTAGCCTATAAGAGCCATAAAGTTTTTGACAGCCAGTATTGGAGTGTGGTAAGGGGAACTGGCTGATCTCAAAAGGCCTTTTTTGTAGGAGTTCTTGGATGATGGGTTGTAAACCTAATAGGCTTTTGAGAGGTAAGGGGTATTGAGATTGTGAAGGGGAGGAGGTAGGGTTTTTGAGTGTGATGGTTATGGGTGGGCAGGTGGCAATGGAGGACGTAGAGGTATCCCAGATTATGGGGTTTACCTGGCAAGGGGGTAAGGGAAAAGGGGAGGGGGTGGGTCTTGGATGGTTTGGAGAGCAAGCAGAAAAGGGATCAAAGGCGAGTCAGGGTTGAGGCATGGGCCAAAGGTAAAGGTGATACTGGCCCCTCACTTGGATAAAAGGTCCCTTCCAATAAGGGGAACTGGACAATGGGGAATCACTAAAAAGGAATGAGAGAAAGTAATGCCCTTAAAGAGGCAGTGAAGCATGGGAGTTTGTAATGGTTGATAGGGCATGCCCTCTACTCTGACTATAGAGGACTGTGAAAGGGAGGTGGGCCCCCAGAACTCCTTCAGGACTGAGTAAGTAGCTCCATTGTCTAATAGGAAGGAGATGGGCTTGACCACTACCACAATGATCACTCTGGGCTCCCACGAAGTGATATAAGTAGCCAGGTGTTGGAGTCTCAGGGTCCGTCAGTCATTGGTGGCCAGGCCCAGAAGGTCTATAGGTGGGTTGTTGGAACTGGATGGTCTGGCACTAGGTATGTGAGGACAGTCAAAAGCCCAATGTCCCTCCTGATGGCATTTAGGACATGGACCTGGGGATGCTTCTGGGGATTTGGGCAAGCTCTAGCCCAATATCCTGATAGGCCACATTTAAAACATGGACCAGGAGGCTCTCCTGGTTTCTTGGGAATCGGGGTTACCCAGGTACCAGTGCTTGGGGCAGGCTGGAAGTCCTTAGCCATCATTTGGTATTTTTGTTTACAAGCTTTTTCATCTCTTCCATTGTACACCTTGAAGGTTACTGCCAGGACTTCTGCCTGGGGAGTCAAGGGTCCCTTCTCCAGTCATTTAAGTTTAGCCTTTATGTTGGGGAACCTTTGGGAGAAAAAGTAAGTCATAATTAGTTGTCTCCCATCTGGAGTTTCAGGATCTAAATTGGTATATTGTGGAAGGGCTTTAGTAAGATGGTCTAGGAATATGGAGGGGTTTTCATTTTTAACTTGTATAATTTCTTGGAATTTCTCATAATTGATAGCTTTATTGGCCGACTTCTTGAGACCCACCATGAGACAAGTGATAAATTAATCTCAGCTAATGACTCCCCCAGGGGTGTTGTAATCCCAATTGAGGTCTCGATCAGGAACTGCCTCAGCACCGATAGGGTGAGCAGGTGTGGTTTGGTGGACTTCATCCACATAAGTTTTAGCCTGTTCCCAGACTCGCCTGCACTCCTCAGGTAGAAGGGTACTGGAGAGGATCATGTGTACATCATGAAAGGTTAGATCACACGATTGGGTCAGGTACTGGAACTCCTTTATGTAAGTGGCCAGGTTGGAGGTGAAGGAGCCCAATCTCTTTTCTATTTGAGACAGATCAGAGAGGGAGAAAGGGACATGGACCCAAACAACACCTTCTGTACCTGCTACCTTTCATAGTGGGCTATGACTTGGGTACTGGGGTCTTGGTAGGGGATCTCTGGATGGAAGGGGAACTGGTTGCAGTTGAGGAGGTGGCGTTGCTACGCCACCGCCAACAGGAGCTTGTGGTGGGAGACCTAGGGGGGGTTGAGGAGGAGGAGGCTGTGCAGGTTCCATTGAAGCATTGGGCAGACTGGGTGGTTGAGGAGGAGGAGGAGGCGCCATAGGGATTTGAGGTCGGTAAGGTAGGGGTTCATCAGTGGGGTCAAAGTCAGAGGATGTAGTGGGATCTTGTTTGTTGGAGGGTGAGGACTTTATGGTGAGTAGAAGGTGTTTAGGATTGCAGGGGAGACAGAGAGAGGGCTTGGTTCAGAGGTAGGAGAAAGCTTGGACATAAAGAATCTATTTCCACTTGCTCGTACACTCATGGAACTTATATAAATCTCGGAGAATGTTAGGATCTAAAGAGCCATTGGGTGGCCACTTGGACTGATTATCTAGAGAATATTGTGTCGAGACCTCCTTACAGTAATGAATAAGTTTAAAAGGTTTGAGGTCAGATGTAAGGCAGAGGAGTTTGAAATTATGGAGTAAACATCCCAATGCCAAGTCTAAGGGGATGGAAGGGCCAGTTCCCATGGTGAGAATAAGACTGTTCACAGATCACAAAGGCGTCCCAGAGCAAAAAGGAAAGGTTGAGGAGAAGACGGAACATGGCTAGGGGGTCATCACCACCTCTAACTGGGAGATTGAGGCAAAAAAGGCTGAGGAGGCTTGGTACCTGGTACCAGGAGTTTATGAGTAGATAAAGGGAGACAGGACCTCAGTTAATGAAAATTCTCACCATGGGAGGCAGAGAGGTGTTGACTATGGGGATCAACCATGGTTGTGAAGGTGAGGCTGGGGGTTCCCCTGCCCCCAAGGAGACCACGGGGGTGCCGGAAGTTCAGTGGTCACTTCCCAGGTTCCACAGGGGCATTTAAGTCAGCCCAAAAGGGAAACTTACCAAATTAGAGGCCAGTGTTGGGTGGGAGATTGAGCGACTGGGGAGATGGAAGGTGGGTTCGTGGAGGATTGGGGAGTGAGGGCTCCCAAGGCAGCTCAAATTCCCAGAGGAGGAGCAAAGTCAATGGGAGAGTCTCAATCCAAGTCATGGCACCATTGAAAGGGTATCTCACCATGACCCTCCTTACCCCGAAATAACTCAGGGGAGCACGAACCCACAGAAGAGATTTTAATGACTGAAAAAGAAAATGACTGTCTCTGAGTAGAGTGTAGCAGCTCACGGGTGAGGAAGCATGTTTTTAAGGAGTTGGGGTTGGGTGTGTCCTGCTATGGGGACGTTGGTGATTGGGTCTTAAAGGGGTGGTGTGACAATCTGGACATTGGTGACTGGAACCCAAGGGGGCGGTGTGACCATCTGGGCCCAGGGAAGCCTGGAAGCCATGGGAAACAAAACAAAATGGTTGCTCCCAATCTCAAGATGGCAGGGGCCTTACAGTGCCAGAATTTGCCTTCAAAAAGCACAGGCAACATGCTGTGCCAAGGCTTTTATTTGTGATTCTACATCTATGGTGCCAGCTGCTGGAAGGAAGATAGCCAGGGGGTAAAACCACCATTTCGTCCATTTGGGATGATATATATACAGCAACCCAATTATGTGTGGGCCATGGCAAGGTTTGTGGTATCTTTCCTGATATGTATGGGGGGCCCCAAGTACAATGGCCTGTCCAATTTGTAGGGAGATAGGACTACCCATATTCCCTACATATCCAAATGTTTTCTCCAGGCAAAGGGTTAGTTGGCACAGTGCCCACATGGACGCAACTGTCCCACCAGCGCTTAGGGGTGTGATTAACACCAACATTGGCACACAGTTCTCTGGGTAACCAGCCAACCATGAGATTGGGTATGGAAACCTGTTGTTCAATGCACAGCAAAGCTATGGTTTGCAAGGTTACATGTATACTAGACATCCCTCTCCACTCATTATACATGGTACCCTCCCCAGGCAGAGTGTGTGCTGATTGTCAGATCAATTGCTTGGTTGCAGGCCATTTTGCTTCACCTTTGGCATCACTGCAATTCCATGTTTGAAGGCTTTCCCATGTGGACAGAATGGCAAGAGCAATTTTCCACAGCAGTCCAGCAGTGACTTCCATAGGCAGTTCTATACACACCCAGCAGTGGGAGACATTATGTACCTGTGCAAAAGTATGGGCCCATGCCACCATATTATGGCTCTCTGTCAACCTGGGTGGAAAGACAGGGCAGACAAAGACACCATCAATGGCACGTCCTGGTTATCCAGGAGGATACAAGTGACCTTGTCATCTTAACAGAACAGTGGCTTCCAGGGGCAGTTTCCCTGGCCTGTGATACCAGACCAGAGTGCCTGAAGATGCTGGCAGAGCATCAGGCTCAGCCTTCAATAGAAATTGTGGTATTGGCCACACCGGCATGAGCAAAGTCCCTGCCAATATGGCTGTTGTCCTCCCCAGCAAGAAAGTAGTCAGTTTAAAAGACCACTTTCCTATCCACGCAGTAACTTGTAACCCATGTGTCAGTCCCTCCTGCCTTACCTCATACAAGGTGACCCATGGATGGCCTTCAAACACCAAGGTCCATGGCCATGTCCACTCCTTGGAACAGCCAGGAGACAATGTATGTGAGGCAGAAGGAGCAACATTTCTTCCGGCAACTATGGCTGCAACTCACTGGGGCCTTGTTATAAATATTTCAAGATGTATGGGCGAGCTACCAACAACCTCTCTTTGGGACTTTTCCCAGTTTTCCTTGGTTGCTCATTCAACAAGCATACTGCTACAGGTAAGTGCCTTACCCACTGCATCCATCCTAAATGTTTCAGTCCTTGCTTGGGTATCCAACAACAATGTGGGTAGAAGTGAGAGGTTTGAGTGCATGCTTGCACTGCTTGTTTTGTGCCAGCAAATGTCAGTGGAATGTGCCATCTATGGGCAACTTTACACATGGTTATAGGGCCTACCTGCCCTAGTTTCTTATGCAACAAAGGTCCCATGTCCATAGCCGGCAGTTCCCAGAGCATACAAGCTCCTGGTCGAGGCATCAGCCACATCATTCACAGGGCTTAATGCTGGGCCATGTCCTGACATGTGATATATCAGGGCACCTTCTTTAACCCATGGGCCCAAAGGTCTTTCCACATCGTTTGTCCTCCCAGTGGGCAATGGCTGATTTCCCAGTCCTGTACTGCCCACTGAGGTAACCAGACAGTGAGGCCACAGAACACAGCCCAACTGTCAGTACAGATGGTTATCTGACCTGATATCAATCACTGCTTCAGGTAACACCTTTGTCTTACCCGACCAGACAGCCCCCAAGAACTTGACAGAATAACCAGGTCCCTGCACCTTGTCTTTGTTGATGGCCCATCCCCACCCCTGGAGGGCCTTGTGCAAACTGCGAGCTGCAGCTTCTAGATCTGGAAGAGAATCAGAAGTCAACATTATATCATCTAGATAATGGAACCCTTGAACTGAGGGTGGATGGAACCAGGTGACCAGGTCACTAGCCACCAAGCCAGGACACAAAGTAGGACTGTGCAAGTATCTTTGTGGGAGGACAGTGAATGCCCACTGCCGGCCTTTCCATGTGAAGGCAAACTGATCCTGACTTTCTGGTGCAATGTCAATGGAAAAGAAGGCATTAGATCCAACACAAAGTGATAAGTCCCCAAAGTCACAGTCAGTTTACCCATCAGGTCGGTAATATTCAGTACTGCAGCATGTAATGGGGGAGTCACTTTGTTTAGTTCCCGATAGTCCACAGTCATTCTCCAGGTGCTGTCTGGCTTCTTCACAGGCCACATGGGTGAATTAAAAGGGACGTGTGCCAGATGGATGATGTGTGCTTCCTCCAACCACTACACGTATTCACCAGGGCCAACAACCGCTGTACATTCTATGGGGACCAGTGAATGGCGAGTTTAACAAATGGCCTCTGGTGTCTGGTGTCCCAATATACCTGGTACCTCAGCCCCACCTGTAGTTGGGGAGGAAAACAGTCAGTGCATAAGGTGCAAATTCCTAGTCCACTACAGCACTTGCCCGCACCTGCTTTGAGGGCAGTGGGCAGTAGCATTGGTTGGACACAACTGTTTCCACAGCCCCATCAAGACATCTAAGGGCTGTCCATCAAGCTTTTCAGGATCCAAACCAGCAGCCAAAAGGTCAGTCCATACCTGTCTGCCGCTTACTTTCAGTGGCCTTACCGTGGCTGTTTCTGGTGCCATTTTCACTGTGGCTGTTTTATTTCCTTTTTCCTTGTGCTGCTTCTCTACGGTAGTTCTCACTTTGATCACTTAAGGTCGCTTTACTCGTACATTTCCCAAGCGAACTAACGCCGACACTGCTTTGTGTTCTCAGCACTTTCATCTCACAGTCACAACAGCCAGGCAGGCACAGATTCCCCCAGATCAACACTGGCCAAATCCGCAATTCCATGGCCGTATATGTCATTGCCAGGTAGGTATCGGGGGCTGCCCAGCGACCCCCCTGCGGCTCTGGGTTCCTGCACCTCCACACGTTGCCACGCAGCCGGGCAAGCATGCAAAACCAACGATGCTGTGCTGCACTTGGGGCTTCCCGCCTGCGACGAGCACAAGGGCAGTACCCACCAATTTCTGTGACATACGTTCGGGAGCTGCCAGCTGTTGCTCCAAGTCCTCCCCCTTCCGTTGGAGACTCTGCACTCGCTGCTGCGACTCTGCAGTTTCGCAAGCGGCATGGCTGACGACCATCAGGAGCATCCGCGCCACTCTCCCAGCCTGTTCCCACTGGGCCAAAGGAACTAGAGACTCTAGTGTCTCCAACGCCCACTGTATAGCCTCTGGGGCCAGCTGTATGGACTCCCAAAGCCCCAGCACTGCCCAAGCAGTCTAGTATGCTGCCACCGAGTACCAAATAGAAGCTGGGGGCCACATCTAATCTGCCCCTCCATATCCAGGGAAGCTGAAGGACTGTTGCCCTTGTGACCACCTACCTCATCCTGTTGTGACACCAAGTGCCGGGGTCCAGGCATTGTCTTTGAGGTTTTAGAGCTATGCAAAAAGCAAAGAAGGCAGTGGGAGTCGTCATGGAGGCTGTTCAAAAGAGGCCACTTTATTCTGCCTAAAGCTGTACTTCTTATACTGCTACAGTGTTAATTCATGGTTGCATAAATATTGAGGATGCACATGCGTGTGGCCTTCATGGCCAGGTATCCAGCCTTCAGGGCCCTTATCCAGCCCCTGTCCCATGGGTACAACACATTGTGTTTTCAGGTTTCTCAAGTCCAGACATATCCAGGGTGAAGCAGTGGGCAGCTGTCCTCATAGAACAGTAGGGAAAGTGGGGGCAGGGGGTGTTCCATACGGGTATGAACTACTTAGAAGGAATTAACCAAGAGAGCAAAAGTAGTCATCTAGGTAAGAACACAGAAATTTTAGAAGGACTTGGAAGTAGAACAGGTCACAGTTTTTTTGAGAAACTGCTAAGAGGTTGTAATGAAAACAAAAAGGGAACATGGAAAATAAACTCGAACCGGCTAAATGATACAGGATTTTGAAATCATATTAAGGTTTGAATCTTTCTATGAGCCACAGGAAGCAAGCTTTGAAGAGTTAAGAGATTTGACATGCTCAGACTTGCATTTTGGATGTAATCACTGTGGTGTGCATGCAGTGACCACATTGGATGAAATGTGTAGACTTCTGGAAAATAATTTGGAGACAATTAGCTTTAAGAGATCCACTGTGATGAAACACTGGGCTAGTATAGTACCATAAGGAGAAAGAAGTTTATTATCTGAGAGATATTTAGTAGATTAAATAGAATGGACTAGATGATAGACTACTCACACTATAAGCAGACCGTCATCAAGATTATAAGGTTTCTTACTTGAACATTTGGTTAAGAATATTTTCATTGAAATTAGAAAAATTTTCTCAGTGTCACTTATTTATGGGTATAGTTTTGGCTATGGTGAATGTGAGATGCAGGTTAGATATTCTAGCGAGAAGCTGGATGAGTCCATTAGTTATATATGTAGGAGACACAAATCTGAAGTGGAGATGCAAATTTTTATTCATGTATAGGTGATAAATGAAGTTATAAATATGAATGTAATCTGCTCCAAGTTCCCAGGAGTGGAAATCCTGGGTTGAATGGTATTTCTATTTTTAGTTTTATGAGAAACCTCCCTACTGCTTTCCACAATGGTTGAACTAGCTTACATTCCCACCAGCTGTGTAGGAGGGTTCCCCTTTCTCCACATCCTCATCAGTATTTGTTGTTGCTTGTCTTTTGGATGATGGCCATCCTAACTCATTGTGGTTTTAATTTGCAATTCTCTGATGATTAGTGATGTGGAGCATCTTTTCATGTGCCTGTTGGCCATCTGATTTCTTCATTGGAGAAGTGACTGTTCATATCCTCTGCCCATTATTAATAGGGTTATTTGCTTTTTGGGTATTGAGGCATGTGAGTTCTTTATATATTTTGGATGTTAACCCCTTATCAGATGCATCATTTTCAAATATATTCTTCCATTGTGTAGTATGCATCCAGGAAAAAGTTGTTCATATTTATATTCAAGAGATTTTTCCTATATTTTCTTCTAAGAGTTTTATGGTTTTGTGACTTATATTCAGGTCTTTGATCCATTTTGAGTTTACTTTTGTGTATGGAGTTAGACAGTAATCCAGTTTCATTCTCTTACATGTAGCTGCCCAGTTTTGCCAACATCAGCTGTTGAAGGGGCTGTCATTTCCCCATTGTATGTCCATGGCTCCTTTGTCATATATTAAGTGGTGATATATGTGTGAGATTATATCTGGGGTTTCTATTCTATTCCATTGATCTATGGGTCTGTTCTTGTGCCACTACCAAATTGTCTTGATTACTGTGGCTTTGTAGTAGAGCTTGAAGTTGCGGAGCATAATCCACCCCACTTTATTCTTCCTTCTCAAGATTGCTTTGTCTATTTGGGGTCTCTTATGGTTCCATATGAATTTAAGTATTTGTTCTAATTTATTGAAAAATGCTGTTGGTATTTTGATAAGAATTACCTTGAATCTGTACATTGCTTTAGCCAGGATGGCCATTTTGACAGTATTAATTATATCTATCCATGAGCATGGGATGTGTTTCCATTTAATGATATCTTCTTTAATTTCTCTCAGGAATGTGTTGTAGTTTTCACAGTATAGGTCTTTCACTTCCTTTGTTAGGTTTATTTGTAGGTATTTTATTCTTTTTGATGAAATTGTGAATAGAATTATTTTCCTGATTTCTATTTCTGTTAGTTCATCATTAATGTATAGAAATGCAACAGATTTCTGTGTATTAATTTTGTATCCTGCATCTTTGCTGAATACACATATTAGATCTAGTAGTTTTGGAGTGAATTCTTAGGGTTTTTTATGTACAATATCATGTGATCCGCAAACAGGGACAGTTTAACTTCTTCCTTGCCAGTCTGATGCTTTTTATTTCTTTACGTTGTCTCATTGCCATGACTAGGACCTCCAGAATTATGTTGAATAAAAGTGGGGAGAGTGGGCATCCTTGTCTTGTTCCCGATCTTAGAGGAAAAGCTTTCAGCTTTTCACTGGTAAGTATGATGTTTTCTGTTGGTGTCATATATTGCTTTTATTATGTTGAGGTACTTGCCCTCTATACCCATTTTGTTGAGAGTTTTTATCATGAATGGGTGTTGAATTTTGTCAAGTGCTCTTCAGCATCTATGGAGATGATTGTATGATTTTTATCCTTATTTTTATTCATGTAGTGGATGATGTTGATGAATTTTATAATGTTGTGCCATCCTTGCACTGCTGGGATGCATCCCACTTGATCATAATGTATCATCCTCTTGATGCACTTTTGAATTTGGTTTACTTTTGTTTTGTTGAGTATTTTTGCATTTATATTCATCAGTTATATTGGTCTATAATTTTATTTTTTGTAGTGTTTATCTGGTTTTTGTATTATAGTGATGCTGGCCTAATAGAATTAGTTTGGAAGTATTCCCTCCTCTTCTACTTTCTGGAAAACTTTAAAGAGGATGGGTATTAAGTCTTTTCTAAATGTCTGATAAAATTCAGCAGTGAAGTCATCTGGTTTTGTTCGTTCATTTTTTTATTGCAATTCAATTTTTTTGCTGGTAAATGATCTGTTCAGTTTTTCTGTTTCTTCCTGGGTTAGTCTTGGAAGGTTTTATGTTTCTAGAAAGTTGTCCATTTCCTCTAGGTTTTCCAGTTTGTCAGCATATAATTTTTCATAGTATTCTCTAATAATTCTTTGTAATTTGGTGGTGTCCATAGTGATTTTTCCTTTCTCATTTCTGATTCTGTTTATATGTATAGGTTCTCTTTTTTTTTCTTGGTACGTCTGGCTAGGGGTATATCTATTTTATTTATTTTTCTCAAAGAATCAGCTCTTGGTTTCCTTAATTCTTTCTATTGTTTTATTCTTCTCAATTTTATTTCTTCTCTGATCCTTATTATGTCCCTCCTTCTACTGACTTTGGGCCTCATTTGTTCTTCTTTTTCCAGTTTCAATAATTGTGGATTTAGACTGTTCATTTGGGATTGTTCTTCCTTCTTTAAACAGGCATGGATTGCTATATACTTTCCTCTTAGAACTGCCTTTGCTGCGTCCCACAGAATTTGGGGCATTGTCTGTTGTTTTCATTTGTCTGCATATATTGGTTAATCTCTGTTTTAATTTGGTCATTGATCCCTTGATTATATAGGAGCATGTTGTTAGGACTCCATGTGTTTGTGAGTCTTTTTTCTTTTGTTTTGTTTGTATAATTTATTTCTAATTTTATACCTTTGTGATCTGAGAAGTTGGTTGGTACAATTTCAATTTTCTTGAATTTGCTAGAGACTCTTTTTGTGGCCTAGTATGTGATCTATTCTGGAAAATGTTCCATGTGCCCTTGAGAAGAATGTGTATACTGCTGCATTTGGGTGGAGTTTTCTGTATATGTCTGTTAGTTCCATCTGTTCTAATTTGTTTTTCAGTGCCTCTGTCTCCTTACTTATTTTCTGTCTGGTTGATATGTCCTTTGGGGTTAGTGGTGTGTTGAGATCTTCTAAAATGAATGCATTGCATTCTAGTTTCCCCTTTAATTATGTTAGTATTTGTTTCACATATGTAGGTGCTCTTATGTTGGGTGCATATTTATAATGGTTGTATCCTCTTGTTTGATTGTCCCCTTTATTATTATACAATGTCCTTCTTTGTATCTTGTTAATTTGTTTTGAAGTCTATTTTGTCTGATACAAGAATTGCAACTCCTGCTTTTTCCTCCTTATTGTTTCCATGAAATATCTCTTTCCATCCCTTCACTTTTAGTCCGTGTATGTCATTGAGTTTGAAGTGAGTCTTTTGTAGGCAGCATTTAGATGGGTCTTGTTTTTTTAACCATTCTGTAACTCTATGTCTTTTGATTGATGCATTCAGTCCATTTTTATTTAGGGCTATTATTGATAGATATGTACTTACTGCCATTGCAGGCTTTGGATTTGTGATTGCCAAAGGTTCAAGGGAACCTTCTTTACTATCTAAACTTCTTTACTATCTCACTTAACTTACTTATTACACTATTATAAACACAGTCTGGAGATTATTTTTTTCTCCCTTTCTTTTTCTTCTCTATTCTTTATATATTAAGTGTCATATTCTATAATCTCTGTGTATCCTTTGACTGACTTTGTGGGTAGCTGATTTAATTTTGCATTAGGTAATATTTAATTGGTCTACTTCCTTAACTGCAGTTTTATATTCTCTGATGACAGCTATTTAGCCTTAGGCCCACTTCCATTTAGAGCAGTCCCTTTAAAATACACTATCGAGATGGTTTGTGGAAGGTAAATTCCCTCAACTTTTGCTTATCTGGCAATTGTTTAATCCCTCCTTCTAATTTAGATGGTAATCTTGCTGGGTAGAGTATTCTTGGTTTGCGGTCTGTTTCTTTGTATTGAATATATCATGCCACTTCTTTCTGGCCTGTAAAGTTTCTGCTAAGAAGTCTTATGATAACTTGATGGGTTTTCCTTGGTAGGTGATTTTTTCCTCTCTCTGCTCTTAATACTCTGTCCTTGTCCTTGATCTTCACTGTTTTGATTATTATGTGTCTTGGTATTGTCTTCCTTGGGTGCCTTGTTTTGGGAGATCTGTGCACTTCCATGGCCTCAGACACTATTTCCTTCCCTCGATTGGGATGTTTTCAGCAATTATTTCTTCAAAGACATTGTCTATCCCTTTTTACTCTCTTCTTCTTATGGTATCCCTATAATGTAAATACTGTTCCATTTGGATTGGTCACACAGTTCTCTCCATATTCTTTCATTCCTAGAGATCCTTTTTTCTCTCTCTGCCTGAGCTTCTTTATATTCCTTGTGTCTAATTTCTATTCAATTTACCATCTTCTCTGCCTCATCTAATCTGCTTTTAAATCCCTCCATTGTTTGTTTCATTATAGGACTGTATATTTTAAGGTGTCTGTCTCCCTCCTGAATTCATCCCTTAGCTCTGGAATATTTTTCTGTAGCTCCATTAGCATGCTTATGACTTTTATTTTGAAATCTTTTTCAGGAAGATTTGTGATTTCATTCTCACTGAGCTCTCTTTCTGGTGTTTAAGGATTTTGGATTGAATAAGGTTCTTCTGCCTTTTCATAATACTGGAGCAATGGCAGTGGTGAGTAGCGCTGGTGCCTACCCTAAAGAAAGAGCCCTTTCCTGCTTCTCAGCCAAGGTGCCTGTCTCTGCTGTCAGGGCCAGTGAGTCATGCACAGGGAGCAGCCTCTGCTTTAGTCCTCTCTCTGCCATGGGCAGTGCTGCCCTCCTGCTGACCTGGTATGATGTTTGGGTCATAGGCTAGTGGCACCATGGCCTGCCAGGAGGAAAAAACCCTTTCCTGTTTCTTGGCCGCAGTGCTTGTCTCCACTGTCAGAGCTAGTTAGCTGCATGCACGAGTGGTCTGTGTGTTATTCTGATAAATTGCCATGGACGGGTTGGCCCTTGGGATGGTTTAGGGCAATGGTGGGTGTCACAGGCACATGGTACTGGTGTCTGCTGGGAGGACAAAGCCCTTTCCTGCTTCCCAGCTGCAATGCCTGCCTCCATTATCAGGGTTGGTTAGTGGCATACATGGAGAAGCCTCTGCATTAAGCCATGTAGTTGCTGTAGGCGGGACTGCCCTCTGGCTGGTCTGCAGCAACGGTGGGGACAGCAGGTTTGTGCGCAGGTGATGGTCGTGATGAAGAATTGTCAGACTGTTTATCATGGTGAGGGTCCTCAGTGCTGCATTTTCAGCCTGGGGAATGGAGCACCTGAAGCTCCTGAAAGTTCACAACCTGCTGAGCTGAGTGTACTGGAATGATTTTGTCCACTTGTTCCTTCTCCTAAACCCTTGCCCCTTTAGCATCCCTCTCACTGTTAGAAAGTCTTTCAATGTGCCTGCTTTTCTTTTGACCCAGAGTAGCCGGTCGTGGGAACCGGTTTATAGTGTCAGTCTCTGACTTTGGTTTTCACCTCCTCTAATCACCAGAGCACCATGCAATGTGGTTTTGTGCTCCTGGGGTAGATTTCTAGGGCTCGGTTTTTAGCAGTCTTGGGCTTCTACTCCCTCCCGACTCCAATTCTCTTCCTCCTGCCAGTGAGCTGAGGTGGGTGGAGTTCTCGGGTCCCACCAGGCATGGCTTTTTTACTTTATCCTTTTCAGTGAGATGTTCTCTTTCCCCGATGTAGACTGACTGATGTAATCTTATTTCTGGTCACTGTTTTAGGAATAGTTGTATTTGCTGTATTTTCATAATATATGTGGTTTTGGGAGGAGATTTCACCACACTTCTCATGCCGCCATCTTTTTTCCCTCCTCTGCTTCAACTTTATGTCTCAAACTGAAAATAAACCAGAACTTGAAAGGAATTTAAAGAAAGAACCAGTGTTACAAATTGCAGGATTTCTTTCTTTTTATGGCTGGATAATATTCCATTGTGTTTATGTTCCACATCTTCTTTATCCATTCATGTATTGATGGATGCTTCCATAACTTGGCTATTATATATAAGGTGGCATTAAACAGGGGTGCATATAACTTTTAAAATTAGGGATTTTGTTTTCGTCAGGTAAATTCCTAGAAGTGGAATTACTGGATCTAATGATATTTCTATTTTTAGTTTTTTGAGGAACCTCTATTCTGCTTTCCACAGTGGCTGCACCGATTGAAATTCCCACCAACAGTATAGGAGAGTTCCCTTTTCTCCACATCCTCACTAACACTTGTTATTTCTTATCTTACAGTGGCCATTCTGACTGGTGTGAGGTGATATCTCATTGTGGTTTTCATTTTCATTTCCCTGATGATTAGCAATGGAGAGGATCTTTTCATGTGTCTGTTGGCCATTTGTATTAATTTGGAAAAAAGTATCTGGTCAGGTGTTCCACCCATTATTTAATTGGGTTATTTGTTTCTGATGTTGAGGTGTGTGAGTTCTTTACATATGTTTGATGTTAACAACTTAGGAAAAATCATTATGAATATATTCTCCCATACTGTAGGTTGTCTTTTTGTTCTGTTGATGGTGTCTTTTGCTGTACAGAAGCTTTTTGGTTTGATGTAGTCCCACTTTTTCATTTTTTATTTTGTTTCCCTTGACCAAAGAAATATTCCCAGGAAAAAATTGCTCATGTTTATGTTCAAGAGATTTTTGCCTATGTTTTCTTTCTAGAGGGTATTATTCTAAGTGAAATAACCCAGACAAAGACAAATGCCATATGATTTCACTTATTTGTGGAATATAAAAACAAAATGAGCAAAATAGTAGTAGGCTGAGACACAGAGAAGTGGTTACCATGGGGGAGGGGTTGGTGTGGGTTGATAAAAGGGCACAAAATTCTCAATCAGAATGTAAGTTTGTTGTGGGAATGGTAGTACAGAATGGATAATACAGCCAACGATTCTGTAACATCTTCCTGTGCTGACAGATAAAAACTGCACTAGTGCAGGTGAGGATTGAATAATGTGGGTACCTGGTGAACCACTGTGTTGTATAGCTGAAACCAATGTAAGGTTGTATATCAACTATGCTCAATAAAAGAAGAAAGAACCAGTGAAGAGTAAAGGGTCTTGTAATATATAATAATATCATTATTTTCTTGCAAGTATACATAGGATCCTGAAAAAGCTGATACTAGAGATATAAAACTCAATAACAATTCTCCTCAAAGCACCATAGTCTAATATAATTTTTTATTGCATATATTTTTTCATTCAGTAATTTCTCCTGTTTTATTAAAAATTATTTGTTTCAAATGTTGGACATATTTTAAAGTGTTTGCATTTTAAACATTTAATTCAGATATTTTGTTTAAAGCATAAGTATAGACAACAGTAAAACTATAGATCTTAGAGCTAAGTCTGTAGCTATGACATTATCCAACGAAGCCAATGAAGCAGCTATAAACATAGATAGCAGTGTCACTTCTGTGATGGCTCAGGTTCACAAAAAGAAAAGTCAAAACTGATTTAAACATGTTGCATTAACACACTGGTTTCAGTATTTTTCCCATGATCACTACACTCACAGAAATTGCACTCTGTTTTATTTGGTGCCAGAAATGTCTATACTCCAGGCCACTACATAGTTAGTATAGCAATCCATCTAATTATAGATATGGGTCTCTGTCTGACCACAGATATATTCAACTGATTGTCACATTATCAGAATATAAGAAAAATGAATGTTAAGCATAAAATTATTCTAACTCTGGTGGAAATAGAGTGTATAGAAACATATGGGGTCAATAAGAACAGTTTATGTATCTCTTATTTGACTGCAGTTTCCTTTGCAATAGGATATTCACTTCCCTGGAATTCAAATTTAATGTGTTAATTAACAGTGAAAATGACAAACTGCTGAGGTCCTATTTTCATTGTTGTGACCAACATCAGCAGTAATGGGATACCATTAGCTGACCAATTATAAGTTACAACAAGAACAAACTGGAAATTAAGCTATAGAATATAAACCATTAAAAGAATTACATTATAAAGATAAATCAATTGCCAATTTTTGCTTTTTAGGTAACTGCACAACACTGTAAGAAAAGCAAACACAAAGTGACATTCTTGAAAATACAGTAGACGAAATTTTAATCGGTTTAGCTTCTTCCATAGGGAGGAGTAAAATATGCAGCTCACACAGTCTTTTTTTATCTCACATCACAAAATAAAACCACCTAGAAAGTAAAGGACCAAATCTCCCCATAGGCAGAAGTAAATAAATAAACAAATGGATACACAGATAAATGCTGATATTACTAACACCTCCAGAGTAGTTTTAGGAGTATTTGAATTGAGCAATTGAATTCCTGCCATGGCTTGACACATTCAATCTGCTGTTAAAATGCACTGTGAGTACTTGTAGATTAAAATGCTCATGCCGTTAATCAGTAAAAATGTTTTTTCATTTTGTTTAACTTTTTATTAGTTCATATATCATATTCCTTTTAGAAATGGCTAATATTCTTTACAAAATGAAAGTAAAACTCTATGATAAATAAATCAATGATTATGCATTGAATTCCCTTGATATTCATTCTATTTCCCCAAATGCTTCCATTATTCCCATTGTATGTAAACTAACAGGCATCAAATCTGGTCAATATTTTAAAAAATCAATATAAAATGGCAGATTACCTATGTTGAAGTTTTTAAATAGGATGCTGGTATGCCATGTAAAATCAAGCTAAAAGCATTGCTTGACTATTTTCTTCATTGCATTTAATTGACTACAGTAATTAATCTACACAAATACTTCTAGGTAGCAACTCTAAGGAATGTTTAAACTGTTTAAACAGTTAAGTGTTTAACCTTTTTAAACTATGTTTAAATAGTAAGACATGTTTGGCATAAATATCTGGTTTGATTACAAGAAAAGAAAAAACTTTATGCTAAATAATTCATTCTTATCAAATTGCTAAATATTCTTTGTGAAAAAAACACCAACATAGGATTGTCTTCTATGTTATTATACAAAAAATGAGATACAAGGTCATTTCCTTTATGAATCTAGAACTGCTTAATCATCTTGGCATCTTTCCAAATACAGGTGATACACTGTAGCTCTGGGGGGAAGATCCCAGCGCAAAATACCTTTGAAACCAAAATCAGTCAGAGGGAGAAATAAAGTGGGAGAAACCTATTTATTTCTTACAAGCAGTCCACTTCTGCTCTCCCGTATCTCTTGCAACCAGGCTGCAGAAGAGGCCCAACCCAAGCTCTCCTGTCCAGATAGGCCCTTGCGTGCCCTTGTAATTATTGACATGGAAGTGGACTAATTCTCTCCATACCTTGGAAACACCTATTGTATGGAGATGCACTAAAGCCAGGTGAGAGATTCTGAAAATATTGCAATTTTACCCACATGCACTGATGTCAATAATTGCTTCTTAAAACCACATATACTGCATAAAACACCAACCACTCTTAGTTGCTACTATTTTCAGTTGGGGAGACTGTAATATGTTACATGTCAAGCAGAAACCCTCAAACAAATTGCCAAAACTTGACTGAAACACAGTAAACACTATATCATGCTAGGATACAAAATACTCTAAAAAAAAACCAAAACATTTTCTGTTCATTAAAAATTAATTGTTAACAAACCATTGCATTTAATGCTGTAACACTGATTGTTTTCTGGGGGCAGTGTCAGACAATATTGTAGTAAATTACACAAAGCAGATAATTACAAAGAATAGTAAGCCTATAAGAAAACAGAATTGGTCAGTGAATGAAAAAAAAATTAGGACACAGCTGAAATGCTAGGAGAGAAGTTACTATTAATAAGGAATACATTTTAGTTTTTTAATCAAAATCATTCTCTAGGATTTATGGTACAGATTTATACATAGGTTATAAAATATCTAGAGAAAGAGTTTAGAAATGAGGAAGCTGGGAAATATATACATTATGAGACCTCTCCATGTAGAGATCTCTCTGAGAAGACAAGTTTGTTGTGAATAAGATATTGAAAGAACTGAAGCAACAGCAGAATATATTTGGAGTATAATATTCTAGAGAAGGGAAGTGCAAAAAAAAAAAAAGGCAAGCAGAGTGGAAATTTTGGAGTATGTAGTTGAAGTGAGACAGAAGTAAAAATTACTGATGCCGAAAAAATTCAGTGGACACAGTCCTAGTATTTTTGATGAGTTGTTCAGTATATTTTGAAGTTTTGTAATTATGGTATGATTTGGTTTTAAGAGGAAGGTGGTGAACCAGATAGCTAAATGTCAAATTAGTCTTAGAAATCAAGAAACAGAACATGGGGGAACAAAACATATAGAACAATTATTATGAGGAAGGGCTCTGAAAATGGATTTACTAGACTCAAATCATGATTTAATCATTTACTCAGTTGACCACATTATTTACGTACTTATCTCAGATTCTCCATTTGTGAAATGGGCATGCTAATAATAATTATTTCCTACCTGTAAGTGAATCAATACATGCAAAGTGGTTAGAATTTTAGCTGGATTAATATTAGACACTCAATATTATCATTACTAGTAGTAGTATAGTAGTATTTCTATTTCTACTCTGTTGACAATGTCAAATGTGTTCCAAAGAGGGGGTGTTAATAGGAAGTTGTAAGATTAGTGGTTGGAAATCAGGTCAGGAGTAGAGATGAGTGAAAATTCTCCTCCTGGCTCTGTGTCAGGATACATGAGAATGAGTAAAATTTCCTACCGGAGTGGGCATAAGGTGAAGTGGATTCTTTAGGAAAGATTCAGGTATTTGCCAGATATGTACACAGATCTTTTAAAAAGCTATTGAAAATATTTAGCAAAGATTGGTGTAAATGGTAGGAGAACATAGAGGAGTGAAATTCTCAGGGGCAAAAAAAAAAAAAAAAGAGAGTGCTAAAAGGTGTGGAGCTAACTTCCTGAAAATATTTTAGCTGACTCTTGGGGATTTTGGTGATAGTTTAAGGCCATGCAGGTATGAACACAATGCTTTAGAATCATTTGAGCCAAAGTTGTTAACATCATCAGCTACAGGGTAAGTGAAAGGGAGATTAGAAAATAAATCTGTCTATAGGAAAAGGGAAGTGAAATTAAAGTAGGTCTATCTTGGTGAGATCTTGGTGAAAAAATGACAAAAAAATAGGTGTCCTCTATGAACTCAAATTCACAGGCCTATCTTCAAGTGGATTTGGTGTTTCAAATTAGACCACCTGTGTAATCACTCAGAAAACAGGGACATTAGCATCAAAATGTGGTATTGTACCAGTTAATTCCTAAATCACCTGATAGAAGCAAGCAAATAACTCCATTGCCAAGGTACCTCTCCAAATTGGAATGCACAGGATTTCCACGGATTAGAGCAGCAAAATACAAGGTCACCATTTCAAGTTATAAAAACACACAATAAAACAAACCACCCAAAAGAGAGTCATGGGAAACAACAAGTAGGTCAATTGGAGCCTTGTCAAAAAGTAAAAATATTGGCTATAGATGAAAAATGTATATGTGTAAATTATCTTTAAAATATTAGACGAAATTGAAAACATGTTTGAAATTGAAAAAGTAACATAGCATAAATGGTAGATTTTAAACAGAAATAAAATTCCTAAATATGAAACATAATAATTGAAATTCAAAAGTAAATGAAGGGGTTAAGCACTTATTGAGATATAATGGATGTGATAATTAATACATTAGAAAATAGGTCTGAAAACTTTTTCAGAATAGATCACAGGGAAATAAAAAGTTCAAAAAATATAAGTAAGCTTAATGTAAAAGTAATATGAGGTGAACGAAATGGTTAATTCTGAAGAAAGACCAAAAAAGCAATGAGTAGGGGAGGAAATATTCAAGAGGAAAATGGCATATATCACTAGATTTAGGGAGCTCTCCAAGTGCCAACATGATAAAGAAGAAAATCATACCTAAACACAGTGAAATTAAACTGGTAAGCACCCAAAAGAAATTCAAAATTTAAGATAATATTAGAGGGAGAAGCACAAAAATCATTGCAATTATACCGAGTAGGACACTTTAAAAGAGGAAAAAACTGAATTTAGAGTAAAGTTCTTCAAAGTTTTGAGCAAATTTGCCAAATGACATTTTGAACTTGGTTAAGTATCATTCAAGAAAAAGAAATTGGCTGAACTGGGCATCCTTGGACAAATAAAAAATAATTTTTTTGGACAAATAAAAAATAATTTGTCATCAGATTTTCACTGAAATAACTTCTAAACAATGCTATTCTGGAAGGAGGAAGCTGAATACAGACAAAAGGAAATAAAATAATATTGACTAAGTCAGAAAAAAATTCAAACGTAGAATTAAGATACAAGGAAAATAACATTAAAGGGCAACAGAGTGATCTCATTTGATTCTAACGTCCATATTTTATTCAGGTAGAAGGAAGAAATAGGGATTAACTTGCAATTACATTATTGAAGAAGTCCTATAAGTATATTAACAGTAAAATTTGAGAGAGAGAACCAGAGGGAGGGAGAGGGAAGACAGAACGGAGAACAAAGAAAGAGAATGGACATTTTCCTAAGATAAAGGAGGTAAACAGAAAGCACAAAAGAAATCCAAGTGTTATGCCTCAAGTTCATTCTTCTCGGTTCTTGTCGCCACTGAAATAAAGAATTGAAAGGCACAGACACAATAACAAAGGAGAGCAATAGTTTTATTTGAAGACTCTAAGGGAAGAGTGGACTAGTGTCAAGGTAGACAAAGACCCAATCCTTTGGGCGGAAGGTCTTTTTATTACATTCTGGCTTGGAGGTGCCTCTTTCATTGAAAAGGTCGGGTCACTTGATTTACAGATCCATGTACATAGACAGCCTCTTAGTGCACATGTCCTATCCCAGAATGCACAGGGAAATGCCCACAGGGGAGCAAAGCCATTATTTTATTTTAATGACATTATGATGAGGTATAGTTTGGGCTGTTCTGAGTTTTGTTGATTGCCCCTGGGTTGTGATCGGGTTGGGACCAGTTTGGCCTGGTCCCATAGTACAGGAAGTTTTCTCCCTGCAAAGCTTTTGTTGTCCTCATATGGGACCCCCTACTGGGCACGGTTTGGGCAGGTTTTTTTCCTTGAACCTTATCTTCCACTTCCCCAGCTGCTCATGTCTACCTTTCTACCTAACACAAGCAAAACAGGAGTCACTCAAACATACACACACATACATACATATATATTAAGAAAATGGTCTAAAGTCATGTTATAAAAATTATCATAACTAGATAAATAAAAAGCAATAATTAACAATATGTATTTTTCTAGGCACTCAACCCAAGCCAAGAAAGAAGATATAGTAGGGAAACAAACAAAAACAAACAAAATGAACAGACAAAAATCAAAGAGGACAAATAGCTACATTAGGCAAAAAACAGACATGAAGGGAAAGAAAACATTTAGAGATATAAAGCTTTACATGATAATCAATTGTATTATTAACTAATATTTGTGTTTTAAAATAAAATAACAATGGAAGGGGTACCAGAAAAAATAAAAACAAATTTCCCTTTACAATGTGAGATACTAATATGCATTTTTAAGTGATTGATTAAATTAACCAAAAGGCAAATAATAAAAATTATTTAAAAAAATTAAAACTTATCTCCCAAAAGTCAAATATAGAAAAGTGAACCCCCAAATTTGAGAATACACAGTAACATATGACTTTACAAATACAGACCTGTGGGGTAAATGGAAGATTTCAACCAGAATTTCCACCTGGCCTTGATAGTGATATGCATATTAGGGCCTGTATGCACATCAATGTGTTGTTTATCATGGCAGAGCAGCTGGTCCATCATGGAATTGCCCATCCGGGTTAAGGAGTGGAAAGCAGTAGCCATTCATTCCTCCTTTCTGCTCCTGGTATGTAATTGGTCAGGGGCCCACCAGTCACAGGGACCCACCCATGGAGTTCCTCCTAGAAGGGGTGGGGGTAAGCAAAGTGCACCACCGCTGGAGAGAGAGAGCTTGGGAGGGGAGCCAAGGGAGGGGGCAGAGCACACTGGGAGAGAGAGCGCAGAGCTGCCCGGTTTGGAGTGGAGTTCCTGGCTGGGAGAGGGACTGAGCTGTGAGAAATAAACCTTTAATTGCAAACCTACTCTTTCCCTTTTCTTCCTTCAGTCTCATCCAGTTTATAGGGAACTTGCCCCTGGTGGGGAACTGTAGGGAAGCCCCCCTGCCCACCTTTCCTTACCGTTCCGCGAGGACAGCTGTCCACTGCTTCAGCCCAGATATGTCTGGCCTTGTATGGAGCCAGGTATGTCTGGTCTGGAGAAACCTGAAAACACAGTGTGTTGTACCATGAGTAAGAAGCTAGATAAAGGCCCTGAAGGCCACATGCATGCGTATCTTCAATATTTATGCAATCATGAATTAGCACTGTAGCAGTATAAGAAATGCAGCTTTATGTAGAATAAAGTGGCTTCTTTTGAGCACTCTCCATGACGACTGCCGCCACCTTCTTTGCTCTTTGCATGGCCCCAAACCTCACTGGCAACTCCCGGACCCCGACAGGAACTCCCTTCCTCCTGGAGCTGCATGACCATGTCCTAAGATTCAAACATCAAAGAACTGATAATTTTCAGACTAAGATTATTTTAAAATTATTTAGTTAAACTAGAATTTCAGGACAAAAGATGACAATCAATAGGAAAGCGAGTGGATTACATGCTGGGAGATGTAGGGTTGGGGAAAGAAAACAGCAGTCAATAAACATATAAAAAAACCGGAAATGGGAGGAGATCAGTGTCTTTGCCTTTAGGATGTGGCAAGAGATTCGGGACTGCAAGACATAGCTGGAAACACTGAGTCACAAACATCCCCAGCTTTGGTAACAGTGACAGCTGGATCTGGACAATTTCTAGAAAAGGCTGCTGGAAGAAGTTCACTTATTTATGGTAGTGAGGGGAGACAGTGTGAGGAACAAGGAAGTCATACAAAATGTGCATTTCAAAGTGTGAGTTGTCAATGTGAGAATGAGCATACCTGGCAGAAAATGCAAGGTGCATTTCAGGGTGCATAGGCTGTACTATGGTCTCAGCAGGGCTTCCCTTACAGCTAAATTGAGGGATCATATGGTAATTTTCCTACTGATTATTAAAAGATGAGGAGTTCTGGGTTTTAAGAATTGTTAGAATTTTTTCTCCCAAGCATATATATGATTGTGCACCAAAAATGTGATAAGCTTCACATATCCCCAGACTACATAACCAAATACAGAATCAATTTTGTATTTCTTTTGGCCACCATATATCTCTCTTACCATATTTTTAAATATTGGTATGTGATTTGGGATTGGGGGACAAGGGTTCAAAGTAAGGGAATATTTGAACAATAACAATAAAAAAAATATTTTTTTTATTTTTCTTTTGGTACCATTAATATACAATCACATGAGCAACATTGTGGTTACTAGATTCCCCCCATTATCAAGTACCGACCACATACTCCATTACAGTCACTGTCCATCAGCTTAAGATGCTATAGAATCACTACTTGTCTTCTCTGTGCTCCACTGCCTTCCCCTGTGTCCCCCCTACATTATGTGTACTAATTGTAATGCCCCTTATTCCCCTTTTCCCTCCCTTCCAACCCACCCTCCCCAGTCCCTTACCCTTTGGCAACTATTAGTCCATTCTTGGGTTCTGTGAGTCTGCTGCTGTTTTTTCCTTCAGTCTTTGCTTTGTTCTTATGCTCCACAGATGAGTGAAATCATTTGGTACTTGTCTTTCTCTGCCTGGCTTATTTCACTGAGCATAATACCCTCTAGCTCCATCCATGTTGTTGCAAATGGTAGGATTTGTTTTCTTCTAATGGCTGAATAATACTCAATTGTGTATATGTACCACATCTTCTTTATCCATTCATCTACTGATGGACATTTAGGTTGCTTCCATTTCTTGGCTATTGTAAATTGTGCTGTGATAAACATAGGGGTGATAAAAAATATTTTTATTTAAAGTTAGTAAAACTCTAAGAAATAGTTTTAAGATGAACAAATAGCAAAAGTGACTTTCTTTTGAAAATATATATTCACTATTTGGGGAAACAACATAGCCTCCATAGGTTAAGGAATTAGGACCTCATGTATTTTGATAATAGCCTCATCTATGAAATATGGATAATAGTAGTACCTCTTTCATGGGGTTTTTATATGTATTAAAAGAGTTCATGTTTAAAATAGTACTAACTTGTTTCTAGTCAATGGTAAATACTTAATGCCAGATGTAATGCACAAGGTATTGTGTTTAGGAAAGTTGCCTTGTCTTCATAATATAGTCTCCTCCTATAACATTATACTACAAAAAGAGCTCCATTGTGATGCTTCAACAATTCTGTGCTTTAATTGCAGTAGTGATCCCATGATTCTCGAGTAACAAAATGGAATAGAACCACACAAACAAACTGAGTGTGTATAAAAACTGGTGAAATCTGAATAAGGTCTATAGATTGTACCAGTGGGAGTTTCTGGGTTTTCATACTGCACTACAGTTATGTAAGATGTTACCAGTGGGAGAGGTTGGGTGAATGGTACACATGACTACTCTGCACTACATTTGCAAACTTCTATAATTATTTCAAAATAAAAAGTCAAAAACATTCAGACTGTAGAAAAGTTCCCTGTAAATGCTATTTTATGACCAATTCCATAAACTCAGTTCCAGTCATCTGCATCATCGGGGTGGCACCTGTATGGAGTGAGCCAGGACACACTAAAGATTTGAAGAGCCAGTGAAAAATGAAAATGCACAACCTTGTGCTCAAAAACTATTAAGAATTTCAAGATGGCAACAACCAAATGTTGAACCAGCTCAGAGCCCTTCCAAAGGTTGGGTCCTGGGAGACTGGCTGCACAGATCACAGGGCCCTGAAGCTGCCCCTAGGAGCTGAAAACACTTTGATTCCCAAGTCAGTTTTTTAAATAGGTAAGTAAAAAGTAAGTTTATCTGGATCCATGAATAAAGTGAAAATATGTGAGTTTGCCTGAAACTCCCCAGGCATCTAACTAAAACTGAACACAAGCATTTATCCAGGAGGCAAAGAAAGACATAAAATGCAAAACACCTCCTTTGTAATGCAAACTTATATGGTGTTTTATAAACAGTCATCAAAGGGCTTTGACAGCAGCACCTCTGCAGTTTGAGTCCATTTTACCTACAAGGATTATACTGACAGATAAAGGACACAGTAGTTGCAGTATCTTTGAAAAGTTTGAATATCTTAGAGTAGATTTAGGTAATGAATATTTGAAAACTTTAAAAAAAATAATAATAAAATGAAGCCTCTTCTACACGCAGTTGTCTGTGGGCTTTTTCCCGACCTTGTTTCCTCTTCCATGTTGAAACAGAGTGACATCAGATGGCCCCAATCTTACACTTATTTCTTTTGTATTAATCCCTCTTATAAGCTTGCTAACTGACCTGATATGACAGCCAAAGTTAGTTGTTGAGAATGATTAATATTTAAAATATTTTATTGATAACTAATAAGTATATAAAGCCAGATTTTCTCTAATTCTGATACATTAATGCAAATCACACTGTGGGCGAACATTTTTCCCAATATCAATCAGTATTAGCAAAAGAAGGCTGTGAATTAGTAACTTCCATTCAAACCTTTTTGCTTATCTTTTGCCTAGCAGCAATGAATTTCAAATCCAGTTCAGAAATACTCTTTTTTAAAAATACAAGCTTTACACTACCACACAGGATTTAATGAAATGTCAGAAGGCATGCAAATGGATATACAATTACTTCACTAGTTTACAATGTTCGATTTGCTGTGAAATTTACTACAAGACTAATTTACTTTGAACATCATCTAAGAGATATTTAGTTCCAGAAGCACTAGAAAGAGCTTGTGTTTATCAGTCAAAGGACAACTTATTAACAGGCTGAAGTATATGAAATTTCATGTGCATATGTGAACATCTGGTAAATACACAGGCATATAGGAGATACTGGTCCATATTTTTAAATTATTTATTTTTGTTGAATTTCCTTAGAATGGGTCTAAATTATAAATAGTTTTTATTGTTATGTAAGTGACTTGCTTATTTTATAGCATTTCATATCTCCTTTCAAAATGACCTATAACCACTTTTTGATCACATTAATTTAAACATTTATAGAAAATGTAAACAATTAGCTTTTCTGAAAGTGACATTTATAGCAATGCTGTTTAGGAAAAAACAAGTGAATTTGAGTCTGGACTATTTAAAGTATAGTCAATAAATTAAATAAAAAATAAATATAAATATTAGAAGTATAATTTCTACACACTTTTTGTTGTTTATGAATATATTAATTAATGTCATTTTAACCAATATAGCTTTCATTAAATATACCATGATTAATTTAACCAGACTGCTACTGAAGAATATGTAAGTTCCAATTCTTCAATGTTATAAACTGCTCCAACGCATCCTTACAACCACATCTTGACACACTTGCCCATTATTAGCTGGAGATAAATTGTTGGAAGTGGATTGTTAGAATAAAGACCATGAACTTTGAAGGCTTTTAATGATAAATGAGACTAAAGAGAGTTTGTGCTTCTGCACTGTAATCTATGACAGTGTTTCACATCATTTATAATAGGATTTTGCTGGTAAAAATTAATGTCATATTTTTCTTTGATTTGCTTTTGTTTGTTTACAAGTGTGGTCAAATATGTGCATTTATTTGTCTTTTATATTCTTTCTTTTATAATTAATCTCTATCATTTCTATGTCATTTTTATTTTATCACACATGTTTCATATGGACTTATAAAATCTCCTTGTTTTATCAAAGATAAATGACCTTTCATCTGTGACACTGGCTGTGGCAGACTTCCTTTCTTGGGTTTTCTTATTTTACTTTGATTCCCCTTCTTGCATTTCGATTATAGTAGCTTATTTGCTGTCAGATCTACCACTTTTTTTTCTTTGTGTGTTTCCATTTTTGGTGTTCTCATAGGAAAATAATTTTACAGCAGTCATAATAACAAAAATACATCAAAAATATTTTCTGATAATTACAATGTTTTATTTTAGTTAATAAATATGCTTGTTTTAACTTTGATTCATATTAAATTCATTTTGATGAAGTTGAGCAAAAAGCATAAAGCTCTATTTGAGATCCAAGTATCTAACAATTGTCCCAATTTCACTGACTATTTTATTCTTTTTCTTTTACTGTTAGATTTGTGGTTACAATTTCATTCCTATTTCTTTGATATCAATTTTTATTCAAGGAACAATATGACATGGGTTTAATATTGTAGGATCTTAATATCTGCTGGGGCAAGGTTCCTATCATTTCTCTATTCATACACAATAAACTGGACTAATCTCATCCACTTATTTTTCCAAACCCATTTGGCAGAAAGAGTCTCTTCTGAGAGGAGAAAATATGAGATTCCAAGAGACTCTTTTGCTAGAGCCATTTTAAAATTCCACCCATACAGGGCTCAATATTATAATAACATAAATTCTTCCCAAATTAATTTCTAATAACACACTTTTAATCAGTGTAAAATGTACTATATTAGAGTTAAAATGTAATTCTTATGTTCATATGAAAAATAACAACATGAGTATTTATTGTATATTTTGCAAAAATATGTTGAATTTAGTGCTAGAGTAAGATAGTTAATTGTAGAGAAACAACATTTAGAAAAATGCTCTGAACTCTAACCACATATGACAATAAATCATCTAAAGTAACTTAGAGTCAAATTATAAGAAGCCTCAGTGGTAAACTTAGCCAAGTATATGGAATTAATTTGTATAATTTTTACATGTTTTCAGATATATCATAGAAATAAGATTACATCAACTGAGGCATTTATTCTCTCTAAGGATAAATTAAAATTTTCAGAGTGAAAATGACTATTTGAGATAAATGACCAGACGAGGAGTCAGAGGTCTAGAGAATGTAGTGACTGTATCCAGGCCACAACACTATTTAAGTGCTCAACAGGGAGTAGAACTAACCCCTAAATCCAGGTGCAATTTCTATTGCACTTCCCAGGCCCTTTCTACTTGATCTTTTATATTATTTTTTTCACTGCTTTTACTGCAGCCATGCTGAGAATAAGTATTTTTGTTCTCACCAAGATAACTCAGATAATGTTGGGCAAAGAGGGTAGTCTCATGTGATTAAATGCCTTAGGTATTATGATAGCACTATTATAATTGCTTGCTAGGTATTAAAACATTTCCAAGTGAAAAATAGAACCTTGGGGAACCAAAAGGCCAATCATAAAGTAGGCTGATGAATTATCTTGAGGAATATATTAAGAGGACATCCCACTGCATTCATATACCAACAACTTGAATTGTTTTAAAACATATCCCCAGTGTGTTTAAAATAATCAGTTTTCACCAATTGTAATTTCCACAATAGAGAAATAATTCAGTAAAATCTAGTATATGTTCAAAAATACTGTGCAGTTTTAAAAATGATGTTTTGAGTATTTAAAGGTAGAGGGAAATAATTTGAATAAAAACTTTAAATGATATAAAGTTATGTAATATGATTTCATATTTCACAAACAATTGTGTATATGTAAAAACATTTGTACATATTTATGGATGTAATCAGAAACAAGATTGTTAACCTTGGTAATTTCTAGGTAATTTCTTATTGAGTCCCTTTTTTATGTTTTCTGTGCACTATAATTAGAATATATTTTCCAATCATAAGAAAAATATTGAAAAAAATACTTCCTCAGATGTTTCACAGCAGGACTAGAATAATACCTTGACAGTGTTTTATATTTGAATAATATTTTGAAGTTTATAAAATTTTTTGTATATACTATTTAATGAGGAAATATTAGTATTTTTACAAATGGCACTCTCATTGCTATAGGAAAAACTAGATTTGAATTAAGAAAGATGGTTTAACACAATGCAGTTCACACACTAGAAAAGTAAAATTACTCCTGTGTCATTGTATAAAAATGTTTCATAAATGTTTTATTTTTAACAGCCTGAAATGGTGGAAATCACATTTTTTTAAAGCAGACTCAATAAATGCAAAACCTAGATAATGTTTATTATTAAATCAACATAATCACCAGACCTAAAATCAGTTAAAACATTAACAAGCAAATAGAAAATAAATCAGAAAACCCTGTGCTCATGCAAACTTCAGAGAAGATGGATCCATATCACTGTATATTAACAGAGCTCAGAAAGAAATTCTCTTAAGGAAAATAATCACTTCCTTGTTGCATCCATCTCATGTGATTTGGGGATAATTAAAGAGGCAGTGCATATAAATTGCTTATAAGAGTACCTAACACTTAAGTGTTCAGGTCAATATATTAGGTTATCTCTGTGATTGTCAACAGTATTATTATCCCCTGGGATGAAAAGTCACTGTACTATTTTTGCTTAAGCCATAATTTTAGTTATTTCACTGTTCATATGAAACTTGTGGGAGAAATGAATCATGTAAGATAGAACATATCAGAATACACATTATTTATTCCAACAGATTTTTGTTCTTAACTATCATTTTCTATGTGTTTTACTTTCTTTTTCTTAAAAAAAATTTTTATTAAGGTATTATTGTTATACACTCTTATGAAGGTTTCACATAAAAAAAACAATGTGGTTACTACCTTTACCCATATTATCAGGTCCACACCCACACCTCAATGGAGTCACTGTCCATCAGTGTAGTAAGATGCCACAGATTCACTGTTTGCCTTCTCTGTGCTACACTCACTGTTTTACACTTAATCCCCCACACCATGTGTACTAAACACAATACCCCTCAATCCCCTTCTCCCTCCCTCCCCACCCACCCTCCCACATACCTCCCCTTTGGTAACCCCTAGTCCCTTCTTGGAGTCTGTGAATCTGTTGTTATTTTGTTCCTTCAATTTTGCTTCGTTGTTATACTCCACAAATGAGGGAAATCATTTGACACTTACCTTTCTCCGCCTGGCTTATTTCACTGAGCATAATATCCTCCAGCTCCATCCACGTTGTTGCAAATGGTAGGATTTGTTTCTTTCTTATGGCTGAATAGTATTCCATTGTGTATATGTACCACATCTTCTTTATCCATTCATCTACTGATGGACACTTAGGTTGCTTCAATATCTTGGCTATTGTAAAATGTGCTGTGATAAACATAGGGATGCATATGTCTTTTTGAATCTGAGAAGTTGTATTCTTTGGGTAAATTCCAAGGAGTCGGATTCTTGGGTCAAATGGTATTTCTATTTTTAGATTTTTGAGGAGCCTCCATACTGCTTTCCACAATGGTTGAACTAGCTTACCTTCCCACCAGCAGTGTAGGAGGGTTCCCCTTTCTCCACATCCTCAGCAGCATTTGTTGTTCTTAGTCATTTTGATGCTGATGCTGGCCATCCTTACTGGTGTGAGGTGATATCTCCTTGTGGTTTTACTTTGCATTTCCCTGATGATTAGTGATGTGGGGCATCTTTTCATGTGTCTGTTGTCTATCTGAACTTTTTCTTTAGAGAACTGTCTCTTCATATCCTCTGCCCAATTTTTAATAGGGTTATTTGCTTTTGGGTGTTGAGGTGTGTGAGTTTATATATTTTGGATGTTAATCCCTTGTCAGATATGTCATTTACAAATATATTTTCCCATACTTTACGATGTCTTTTTTCTGTTGATGGTGTCCTTTGCCATACAGAAATTTTAGTTTGATGTAGTCCCATGTGTTCATTTCTGCTTTTTTTCCCTGGTTCAAGGAGATGCATTCAGGAAGAAGTTACTCATGCTTATATTCAGGAGATTTTTGCCTATGTTGTCTTCTAAGAGTTTTATGGTTTCATGACTTACATTCAGGTCTTTGATCCATTTTGAGTTTACTTTTGTGTATGGGGTTAAACAATTATCCAGTTTCATTCTCTTGCATGTAGCTGTCCAGTTTTGCCAACACCAACTGTTGAAGAGGCTGTCATTTCCCCATTGTATGTCCATGGCTCCTTTATTGTATATTAATTGACCATATATGATTGGGTTTATATCAGGACTCTCTAGTCTGTTCCATTGGTCTATGGGTCTGTTCTTGTGCTACTACCAAGTAGTCTTGATTACTGTGGCTTTGTAGTAGAGCTTGAAGTTGGGGAGAATAATCCCCCCAGATTTATTCTTCCTTCTCGGGATTGCTTTGGCTGTTCGGGGTCTTTTGTGGTTCCATATGAATTTTATAATTATTTGCTCTAGTTCATTGAACAGTGCTGTTGGTATTTTGATAGGAATTGCATTTAATCTGTAGATTGCTTTAGGCACGATGGCCATTTTGACAATATTAATTCTTCCTATCCATGAGCACGGGATGTGTTTCCATTTAGTGGTATCCTCTTTAATTTCTCTCATGAGTGTCTTGTAGTTTTCAGAGTATAGGTGTTTCACTTCCTTGGTTAGGTTTATTCCTAGGTATTTTATTCTTTCTGATGAAATTGTGAAGGAATTGTTTTTCTGATTTCTCTTTCTGCTAGTTCATTGTTAGTATATAGGAATGCCACAGATTTCCCCATAACAATTTTGTATTCTGCAACTTTGCTGAATTCAGATATTAGATCTTGTAGTTTTGGAGTGGATTCTTCGGGTTTTTTTTTTTTATGTGCAATATCGTGTCATCTGCAAACAGGGACAGTTTAACTTCTTCCTTGCCAATCTGGATGCCTTTTATTTCTTTGTGCTGTCTGCCATGGCTAGGACCTCCAGTCCTATGTTGAATAGAAGTGGGAGAGTGGGCATCCTTGTCTTGTTCCCGATCTTAAAGGAAAAGCTTTCAGCTTCTCACTGTTAAGTATAATGTTGGCTGTGGGTTTGTCATGTGTGGTCTTTATTATGTTGAGGTACTTGCCCTCTATACCCATTTTGCTGAGAGTTTTTATCATGAATGGATGTTGAATTTTGTCGAATGCTTTTTCAGCATCAATGGAGATGATCATGTGGTTTTTGTCCTTCTTTTTATTGATGTAGTGGATGTGTTGATGGATTTTCGAATGCTGTACCATCCTTGCATCCCTGGGATGAATCTCCCTTGATCATGATGGATGATCCTTTTGATGTACTTTTGAATTCAGTTTGCTAATATTTTGTTGAGTATTTTTGCATCTATGTTCATCAGGGATATTGGTCTGTAGTTTTCTTTTTTTGTGGTGTCTTTGCCCAGTTTTGGTATTAGAGTGATGCTGGACTCATAGAATGAGTTCAGAAGTATTCCCTCTTCTTCTACTCCTTGGAAAACTTTAAGGAGGATGTGTATTAGGTCTTCACTAAATGTTTTGATAAAATCCAGCAGTGAAGTCATCTGGTACCGGGATTTTGTTCTTAGGTAGGTTTTTGATTACCAGTTCAATTTTGTTGCTGGTCATTGGTCTGTTCAGATTTTCTGTTTCTTTCTGGGTCAGCCTTGGAAGGTTGTATTTTTCTAGAAAGCTGTCCATTTCTTCTAGGTTATCCAGTTTGTTAGCATATAATTTTTCATAGTATTCTCTAATAATTCTTTGTATTTCTGTGGTGTCTGTAGTGATTTTTTCTTTCTCTTTTCTGATCCTGTTTATGTGTGTAGATTCTTTTTTTTCTTGATAAGTCTGGCTAGGGGTTTATCTATTTTGTTTATTTTCTCAAATAAGCAGCTCCTGCTTTCATTGATCCTTTGTACTGTTTTATTCTTCTTGATTTTATTTATTTCTTCTCTAATCTTTATTATGTCCCTCCTTCTACTGACTTTGGGCCTCATTTGTTCTTCCTTTTCTAGTTTTGTTAATTGTAAGTTTAGACTGCTCATTTGGGATTGTTCCTTTTTCCTGAGGTGGGCCTGTATTGCAGTGTACTTTCCTCTTAGCATGACCTTCACTGCATCTTGCAGACTTTGCAGTATTGAATTATTGTTGTCATTTGTCTTCATATATCGCTTGATCTCTGTTTTTATTTTGTCATTGATCCATTGGTTATTTAGGAGCATGTTGTGAAGCCTCCATGTGTTTCTGGCATTTTTCATTTTCTTCACGTAATTTACTTCTAGTTTCATACCTTTGTGGTCTGAGAAACTGGTTGGTACAATTTCAATCTTTTTGAATTTACTGAGGCTCTCTTTGTGGCCTAGTATATGATCTATTCTTGAAAATGTTCTATGTGCATGATGTGTATTCTGCTGCTTTGGGGTGTAGAGTTCTGTAGATGTCTGTTAGGTCCATCTGTTCTAATGTGTTGTTCAGTGCCTCTATGTCCTTGCTTATTTTCTGTCTGGTTGATCTGTCCTTCAGAGTGACTGGAGTGCTGAAGTCTCCTAGAATGAATGCATTGCATTTTATTTCCCCTTTTAATTCTGTTAGTATTTGTTTCACTTACATAGGTGCTCCTGTGTTGGGTGCATATATATTTATAATGGTTATATCTTCTTGTTGCACTGATTGTTTTATCATTATGTAATGTCCTTCTTTGTCTTTTATGACTTTCTTTGTTTTGAAGTCTATGTTGTCTGATACAAGTACTGCAACTCCTGCTTTTTTCTCCCTATTAGTTTCATGAAATATCTTTTCCATCTCTTCACTTATAGTCTGTGTATATCTTTGGGTTTAAAGTGAGTCTCTTGTAGGCAGCATATAGATGCGTCTTTTTTTTTTATCCATTCAGTGACTGTAAGTCTTTTGATTGGTGCATTCAGGCCATTTACATTTAGGGTGATTTTTGATAGGTATGTACTTATTGCTATTGCTGGCTTTAGATGCATTGTTACCAAATGTTCAAGGTTAATTTCTTTACTATCTAAGAGTCTAACTTAACTCACTTGATATGCTATTACAAACACAGTCTAAAGGTTCTTTTTTTCTCCTCCTTTCTCTTCCTCCTCCATTCTTTGTATATTATGTATCATATTCTGTACTCTTTGTCTATCCCTTGATTGACTTTGGGGATAGTTGATTTTATTTTGCAGTTTCTTAATAATTAACTGTTTTACTTTCTTTACTGTAGTTTTATTACCTCTGGTGACAGCTATTAAACCTTAGGAACACTTTCATCTATAGCAGTCCCTTTAAAATAGAATGTAGAGATGGTTTGTGGGAGGTAAGTTCTCTCAGCTTTTGCTTATCTGGAATGTGTAATCCCTCCTTCAAATTTAAATGATAATCTTGCCAGATAAAGTAATCTTGGTTCGAGGCCCTTCTGCTTCATTGTATTAAATACATCATGCCACTCCCTTCTTACCTGTAAGGTTTCTGCTAAGAAGTCTGATGATAGCTTGATGGGCTTTCCTTTGTATGTGATCTTATTTCTCTCTCTGGCTGCTTTTAATAGTCTGTCCTTATCCTTGATCTTTGCCATTTTAATTACTATATGTTTTTCTGTTTTCTTCCTTGGTCCCTTCTGTTGGGAGATCTGTGCACCTCCATGGCCTGAGAGACTATCTCCTCCCCCAGACTGGGGAAGTTTTCAGCAATTACCTCCTCAAAGACACTTTCTATCCCTTTTGTTCTCTCTTCTTCTTCTGGTACCCCTATAATGCGAAAATTGTTTCATTTGGCTTGTTCACACAGTTCTCTCAATATTGTTTCATTCTTAGAGATCCTTTTTTCTCTCTGTGCCTCAGCTTCTTTGTATTCCTCTTCTCTAATTTCTATTTCATTTATCACTTCCTCCACCGTATCTAATCTCCTTTTAAAACTTTCTATTGTATGTTTCATTTCTGATATTGTGTTCCATAATGATTGGATCTCTGACTGGAATTTCTGTACCTCCATGAGAATGTTGATTTTTATTTTGAAATCCCTTTCAGGCAGATTCATGAGGTCAATTTCATTTGAATCTTTCTCAGGGGTTGTATTCATATTCATAATTTTACTTTGAACCAGGTTCCTTTGGCATTTCATATTTGTATAAGGTGCTCTCTAGTGCCAGAAGCTCTACTCTCTGGAGCTGCTCTACCCCTGAAGCAATGTTAGGGGTTGTAGGGGAGTGGTATTGGTGCCTGTGGGGAGGAAAGAGCTGTTTCCTGCTTCCTGGCTGCTATGCCTGTCTCCACTGCCAGAATCAGTGGGCCAAGCACCCAGGTATAAGCCTCTATGCTTTGCATTTGTAGTTGCTGTATATGCGGCTTTCCTCTGGCTGGCCTAATGCCAATGTAGGGTTTGCTGGTTTGCAAGCCAGGTGGGGCTGGCTGGGAGAAAGACACAGTAGGCTGCTTATCACAGAGGGGGTCCTTGGAGCTGTGTAGCCATCCAGGGAGCTGGAGCACCTGAAGATCATGAAAGCTCCCAACACCCTGGACAGAGTGCACCCAGACAATTTTGTCTACCTGTCCTTTCTCCTGAGCAATAAGTTCTGTGCAATCCTTGCCCCTTTAGCATCCGTCTTGCTCTTAGGAAGTCTTTCGGTCTGCCTGCCTTTATTTTGTCCCAGAGCATCTGGATATGGATCCCTACTTTCCACAAGTGGCTGGAATCTCTGTCTCTCCAGGTATTCTGCCTATCTTTGCTTTCTAACCCCCTAATCATGAAAGTACCATGAAAACACCATGAACTGTAGATTTGTGCTCCCAGATCAGATCTCCCGAGTTAGGTATTCAGCAGCCCCAGTCCTCCACCTCCTCCCTGCTCTGTTTCTCTTCCTCACCCGGGAGAGCTGTGGTGGGGGAAGGGTTTGGGTCCTACCGGCCATGGCTTTGGTACATTACCCTGTTCCATGAGGTTTATTCTTTTCTCCAGGTGTATGCAGTTTGGAGCAGTCCTCTTTTCTATGGCTTTTTCACGATTAGTTGTATTAGTTATATTTTTTGTATTATATGCGGTTTTAGGAAGAAGCCTCTGTTTCACCTCTCATGCCGCCATGTTTAATCCTCCCTGTATTTTACTTTTATTCTTTTTCTATGTGTTTATCTTTAGTCAGTGATGCATTTCAGCTTAAGAGAAATCTAAGACAGAAAAGAAAATTTGTGTTTATCTCCACCATAAGCTGAATAGTCCCCCAAACAAGCAAACAAAATGATCTGAATGATTTGCAATCCTTTTAAGGATTTGAATTAAAATAAATTATGTTTATTATTTAATGTCCATTTTAACTACCTCCAGAAAATTCTATCTAGTTTCCAAAGCACCATATATCAATATGGCACCTCCCACCTAAGTAAACTCTTGTCGGTATGGTCATATCACTAAATCCAGATGTACCTCCAACAGCCATGGCACAGAATTTGTCCATAATACATGAAAAATTTCTACGTTTTGCCTTGTGATTGTTTTAAAATGTGTGTACACATTCTTTGACTCTCATCAATAGGTGGAGCTTAACTCCCTTTATCTTCAGTGTGAACACTGACTCAATATCTTCTAATGAATAACATATGGCAGAAGTTAACAGTGTGTCACTTTGGAGACTAAGTCATGACAGATATTGTAGCCTCCTCCTTTTGCTCTCTTGAATTGGTCTGTGGAAAGCCAGCTATCACCTCATGAGGTCAACCAGTCATACCCACTGAGAGGCCTGACTGGAGAGGGCCAGCAAGAAACTGATATTTCTGGCCAAGTGCTATGTGAGAGAGCTTGGAAGGGAGCCTCCAGTTCCAGTCAGTCCTTTAGACCTCTGTAACCCTGATCAGCATCCGAGCTGCAGCCAGATATGAGACCTTAAGTCAAAGTCACTCAGGTAAGCTTCTGAATTCTGACCTACAGACATCTTAGAAAATCCATGTTTTGAGGCAATTGTTTTCATAGCTATAGATAATGTATATGTATTTTGGTGCTGAGAGTAAGTGTTAGGGTAGCACAACAAAAACCTTAAAACCCTGGAGTGGATTGGGATGCTGAAGGGAGGAAAGTGCTCATACAAGCATCAAGAGCCTTTAAGGAAGCATAAAAATTTAAAAACATTCAGAAGATTGAAAATGAAGCTTATAGGAAATATGCAAAATCTTCCTGGAAACCAGAGGAAGGGGGATCCTTATTATGTAATAACAATTTTAGAAACAGTATCATCTGCAGTTTTGTGGAAAGTAGACCACATACTTACTGAACTGAGTGAGCCACCTTAGGGGATTTCTAGGCAGAGTGTTAGATGCCACCTGGATTTGCTTTGATGCTTAGAATAAAATGTGACAGAACTAAACTAAACACGGAACTAAGCAGAGATGAACTCCAGAAATAGACCCACACATATGTGGTTGACTTTTCATAAACATTCCCATAAAATTCAATAGATAAAAGAATGAATTTCTAAGAGTAGTCCTGAAACATGTAGGTACAGATATGAAAAATATGAAACATGATGAAAAATAATGAAACTCTAACCCTATTTTACATAACTCCAAAAATTAATATCATCATAGACCTAAATATAAAATCTACAACTATAAAAAAAAAACCCAAAGAATATCTTTGCAACTTTTGGTTAGGCAAAAAGATCTTCTGTAGTATAAAAACCATATGAATCAAAAAGAAGATATTGGTAGATTCGACTTTATCAAAATTAATTAGTGGAAATGTACACCTAAAAAAGTGAATTTTACTGATAATTATACTAAATGTATTAGTCTGGGCTGTTATAGATTGGCTAGATTATAAACAACCAATTTATACCTCACAGTTCTTGGGGGAAGAAGTCCAATACAAGTACTGGCAGATTTAGTCCCTGACAAGGGCCCACTTCCTGGTTTGCTGTGTTCTCACATGGCAGAAGGGGCAAAAGATCGTGCAATGTCCACTTGTGTAAGAACAAATCCCACCCCTGAGAGTAGGCATTCTTGTGATCTGATCAGCTCATCACCCTGGGTGCTCGGGTTCCACACATGGATTTCAGGGGGACATAGTCATTCAGACCATAGCATCATGATAAACCTGACCTGACAAAAATAGGTAAATTCCAGGTAAGGATCTTTTAAATTTTGATTTTGATTTCCTGTCTTATTAAATCCTGATTGGAGAGTATTGTTTACAATATTTTTGTTATCTTAAACTTATTTACCTTCTGTTTGTAATATTTTGATACACTTTGTATATACTTTGCTCTTCACATAAAGCAATGTTCTTCATTATCAGAGTGAAGTATTTGATATTTCCCCATATTACCCATCTTCTTGAGATTGATTAGATCTCCTATATGTTTACTTATTTATTTATCTGGTTGAGCTATTTTAATACAAACTTGAAAGAAGAGTTAAACTTTCATATGTTTTTTCCTCTATTTTTCCTTATATATCCTTTAGGTCAAAAAAAGTCCGTCACCTTGGTCCTTGGTACCTGTTTTACCTTTAGTGTTTTGTGGTTGTTTTCCCCTTTGTTGTTGATTGTATCATTTTGCATCTTGAAGAAGCTTCTTCATGTACTTTATGTACCGTGGCCTGAATCCTACCACGTTTTCTAAGACTGCCAACCTCCTTGCCTAGAAGCTCCATTTGCCGCACATCTTTCTTTTCTCGCTTTCGCATTCTCCAGCGCTCTTCTCTCTCTCACTCCCTCCCCATCTCCGTTGTTTCTGAATCACGTTTTATCAATAGGTGTTCCCCATGTTTTACAACATAGCACCGCATTTTGCTCTGGAAGCAAATCTTTTATTAAGCTTTTATTAGCTTTTACTAGCTTTTCCTTTCAGAAGTTTTTAAAATCCACCTGTAGTTTTTACAGTTATTGATAAGATGAGTGTGTGTGTATATGTATTAGAGAGACAAAGAGAGGTGTGTGCTTTTTCCTCTGGGTAGTTTATATTTTGCTTTTGGAGGGATATTTATTTTGAAACAACGAAAAGTTTTATTGTTCTAAAAGTTATCATCTTATCAAACATATTTCATAGCATCTTTAATTCCTAAAGGGATAGTTAGTCTTCTACTAACTTGTTTTTGGCTTTAAAATACGTGACTTAACATTCACATATTAAACAGCCTTTTTTGTTCTCCTTAGCTAAACTTCTATTTGATTTGATTTTTCCCTCTTCATAATAATTGTTTTCATACTTTATTATTTTCTCTTTTTCTTCTATTCCTACTTTTTGCCATAATATATGACATTTACACTTTGATCTTTTCCCATCTTTATCACATCTTTGTTTTTGTTTATATGTTCATTTGGCACTGACAGCTCTTTCATTAACGTTTACCTAAACACTTTGTGGTTAGATGAAATTCATCCTTTAGTGTGTATTGCTCAAGGAAGTTGCGTGTTTACATGATTGCAAAAGTTTTTGAAGGTATAAACTGTTTTTATACAGCCTTTAAGCCTATCTATGAAATCATTGACTCCCACTTCCTGCCCTTGAATTTACTGAACCATAATCCACTAGTCTTACTTTTTCCATTATTTTCCAGATGCCTGATTCTAGCAAGCATTGCTGGTTTTTTTTCCTCAATAAGTAGTTTTTGCTTTTTCTGCATGGAGGCCCAATTGATGTTTTTCTACATTTCTTCAAAGTCTAAGAATTTACTAGAAGGTCACAGAGTTGATTTTTCTCTCTCAGTTTCTCTGAGTATACATTAGGTCTATTCAGTTAGCAGTTTCAATTATTTTAATAAATTTTCTTGAATCATAATTTAAAACAGTAATTCTCTTTCATGTATTGTATTTTTCTGAGATTCCATTTTATGGGTAAGTCAGAATTTACCTGTCATCTTTCTTTATATCTTCTCCTTTCACTTCCTTCATTTTAGTTTTGTTTTCTTCCCTGTTTTTATTTCTTACTATCTATTACTATGTACTTGGTAAATTTATTTTCCTTAAAGTATCCTAATATAATCACCATTTATAAGATAATAATGTGTTTTACTTGTCATTATTTATGGAATTCTGTCAATAATTTGAATTCAGTTCAATACAATTCTTTTTCTGTCCATTGTTATATTGAGCTTTTTGACTTATTTACCTTATATAAAGGTAGTTGAATGTTATTTACTTCATATTGAGTATACTAAGTTATGATTTTTCTTTGTTTTATGCTTGATTTATCATAAGCATTTTAATGAGATACAACATTTTGGTTCTGTTTTATTCTTTTTTTTAATTTTATTTTGGTATCATTAATATAAAAATCACATGAGCAACATTGTGGTTACTAGATTTCCCCCATTATCAAGTCCCCACCACATACCCCATTACAGTCACTGTCCATCAGCATAGTAAGATGCTATAGAATCACTACTTGTCTTCTTTGTGTTATATTGCCTTCCACGTATCCCCCCCACCACTACATTATGTGTGCTAATCATAATACCCCATTTTCCCCCTTATCCCTCCCTTCACACCCACCCTCCCCAGTCCCTTTCTCTTCGGTAACTGTTAGTCCATTCTTGGGTTCTGTGAGTCTGCTGCTGTTTAGTTCCATCAGTTTTTACTTTGTTCTTATGCTCCACAGATGAGTGAAATCATCTGGTACTTGCTTTCTCTGCCTGGCTTATTTCAATGAACATAATACCCTCTAGCTCCATCCATGTTGTTGCAAATGGTAGGATTTGTTTTCTTCTTATGGCTGAATAATATTCCATTGTGTATATGTACCACATCTTCTTTATCCATTCATCTACTGATGGACACTTGGGTTGCTTCCATTTCTTGGCTATTGTAAATAGTGCTGCAATAAACATAGGGGTGCATATGTCTTTTCAAACCTAGATCCTACATTCTTAGGGTAAATTCGTAGAAGTATAATTCCTGGGTCAAATGGTATTTCTATTTTTAGTTTTCTGAAGAACCTCCATACTGCTTCCCACAATGGTTGAACTAGTTTACATTCCCAGCAGCAGTGTAAGAGGATTCCCCTTTCTCTGCATTTGTTGTTACTAGTCTTCTATGTTGGTCATCCTAACTGGTGTGAAGTGATATCTCATTGTGCTTTTAGTTTGCATTTCCCAGATAGTGATGTGGAGCATCTTTTCATGTGCCTGTTGGCCATTTGAATTTCTTCTTTGGAGAAGTGTCTGTTCATATACTTCATCAATTTTTTAATAGGGTTATTTACTTTGTGAGTTCTCTATATATTTTGGGTGTTAGCCCCTTGTCAGATATGTTATTTACAAATATATTCTCCCATACTGTAGGATGCCTTTTTGTTCTGCTGATGGTGTCCTTTGCTGTACAGAAGCCTTTTAGCATGATGTAGTCCATTTTTTCATTTTTGATTTTGTTTCCCTTGTGCTAGGAGATGCGTTCAGGAAAAAGTTCCTCATGTTTATATTCAAGAGATTTTTGCCTAGGTTTTCTTCTAAGAGTTTTATGATTTTATGACTTACATTCAGGTCTTTGATCCATTTTGAGTTTACTTTTGGGTATGGGGATAGACAGTAATCCAATTTCATTTTCTTGCATGTAGCTGTCCAGTTTTGCCAACACCAGCTGTTGAAGAGGCTGTCATTTCCCCATTGTATGTCCATGGCTCCTTTATTGTATATTAATTGACCATATATGATTGGGTTTATATCAGGACTCTATAGTCTGTTCCATTGGTCTATGGGTCTGTTCTTGTGCCAGTACCAAATTGTCTTGATTACTTGTGGCTTTGTAGTAGAGCTTGAAGTCGGGGAGTGTAATCCCCCCCTGCTTTATTCTTCCTTCTCAGGATTGCTTTGGCTATTCGGGGTCTTTTGTGGTTCTATTGTGGTCTTTTGTAGTTAATTTTAGAACTATTTGCTCTAGTTCGTTGAAGAATGCTGTTGGACTTTTGTTAGGGATTGCACCGAATCTATAGATTGCTTTAGGCAGGATGGCCATTTTGACAATATTAATTCTTCCTATCCATGAGCATGAGATGTGTTTCCATTTATTATCTTCTTTAATTTCTTTAATGAGTGTCTTGTAGTTTTCAGAGTACAGGTCTTTCACTTTCTTGGTTAGGTTTATTCCTAGGTATTTTATTCTTTTTGATGCAATTGTGAATGGAATTGCTGTCCTCATTTCTCTTCCTGCTAGCTCATCATTAGTGTACAGGAATGCAACGGATTTCTGTGTATTAATTTTGTATTGCACAACTTTGCTGAATTCAGATATTAGATCTTGTAGTTTTGGAGTGGATTCTTTAGCGTTTTTTATGTACAATCTCATGTCATCTGCAAACAGGGACAGTTTAACTTCTTCCTTGCCAATCTGGATGCCTTTTATTTCTTTATATTGCCTGATTGCTATGGCTAGGACCTGTAGAACTATGTTGAATAAAAGTGAGGAGAGTGGGCATCCTTGTCTTGTTCCTGATCTTAAAGGAACAGATTTCAACTTCTTGCTCTTAAGTGTAATGTTGGCTGTGGATTTGTCATATATGGCCTTTATTATGTTGAGGTCCTTGCCCTCTATACCCATTTTGTTGTGAGTTTTTATCATAATGGATGTTGAATTTTGTCAAGTGCTTTTTCAGCATCTATGGAGATGATCATGTGGTTTTTGTCCTTTTTGTTGATGTGGTCTGTTTTATTCTTATAGTAGTTTTGGGGGCATTTCTGATATATCTTTTCATTATGCTGTGATTTGAATTTTTCTAAAAATAACAAATATGTCTCAATTTGACAAAGTTTGAGGGTCTTGTGTTGCTTTCTAGGATTTTCCATTCAGGTGTTTTGTTGATATAATTCAATGAGGTTTCATTAAGGTTAGGTGGCTTTAAAAAAAAAGTGGTGATTTCTCAATCTGTACTTTCTCTAGCTTCTGTAGGACCCAAAATTTTGATTATTTCCTTCCTTCCATTCTGAATGCTTTCCTGGAACAATCCCTTCCTGGAACTGTCATGTCTGGTAATGGGCAGTTTCCAACCTGTTTCAGTGTAGTAACCAGATTCTAGCTTGCTGACCCACCATTTCTTATTTGTTTTAAAAATTATCCCACTCACAGTGGAACTGCCTTTTCCAAGGCAATTAATTTTGTTCTGTCTCAGTGAGGCGCCTGATACCTTGAGTATTTTTTGCTAGTGAATGCCTGACTCTCCACACTAATATGAACTCCTGACAGGCTCAGCTTATTTTGGAAGTTAATGCCCCAATTACATGTAAGTTAACATTTGTGTCATTATTTTTGTCCTGATTATCTTTCAGACACGAGTTAGTGTGGTTTAAATCACCTCTCCTTTTGTTTATTTATATGATTTTAGAAAATGTCCAGATATGTTTGATTTAGTGTGCTTCACTTTTCTATATATTTTGATTTTTAAATATTTTCTATTTACTTAATACTCATTTATTTTATTTTCAGTCATTTATATAATAAGAATATGTATATTTGTAACATTTACTGTGAGCACTTTTCTTTTTCCCAAACAATATAGGCTGGGATACCAGGTGGTCTTTTTTCCCATTATTTTCCATATAATTATTAATTTTCATATCACAAGGGGATGATTTTAAAATATTAAAATATTTAATTTATTTATTTAAAATAAATTAGTGTTTCTACTTGTTTTCAGTTAAAGTGGTTTGACCAATCTAGTTAATTATTTATGAAAATGGAAATTCTAAGGTAATATTTAATTACCACCAGAAAAATATTATAACTGTATATGCATAATATGCAATTTTTATTCATTCAATTTTTCTTCCTTTAAAAAACTCTGATTTCAGTAAATAATTCTCCTTTGAGAGCCACAAACTACTAAAATCCAACTACATTGAGACAGATAACCTCAATATCCCTATTATCATCAAATAAATTGAATTTCTAATTTTAAAATTCTGTAATAATAAATTTAAAGCCCAGGAGGGTTCCACTGAAAAAAATTCTACTATATATGTGTAAAAGAATTAAAAGTTATGCACAATCTTCTAGAAAATTATGAAAATAAGAAAAAAATGCTTAACAACTCATGAGATCAGAATTACTCTGATACTAGAACCAAAGGCCTCATAAGGAAAGAAAGCTATATCCCAATATCTCATAAATAGAGATATAAAAGTCATCAACAAAACACTAGCAAACCAAATCCAGCAACATACTCAAGGATTAAGTGATATTTATTTCAGACATGCAAAGCTGGTTCAACATGCTAAAATCAAACAATGCAGTAAGTCACATCAATAAGATAAAGATGAAACCATATGATAATGTAAATTGATAAAGAAAAGCATCTGACAAAATACAATACTCATTCGTGATTAAAAAAAAAATTCAGCAGTTTAGGAATAGAGATGAATTACAGCAACCTGATAAATAGCATCTACACTATAGCTAGCATCATTTTTAATGGAGAAAGACTGAATAGTCCCTCCACTAAGTTGGGAACAGTCAAAGATGGCTGCTCTTTCAACTCTTATTCAACATAGTTCTGAAAGTTTTAGCCACTGATATAGGCAATAAAAATAAGTTAAAAAATACTTGGAAAAAATTAAATAAAACTATGTATACACATGATATGAATATCTGTGTACAGCAAAACAAGGAATCTACCAGAAAAAAGAGTAAAAGGGAGACTAAGAAATTTGAGTTCAGTAGGTTGCAAGATACAAGATAAACACACAAAAAAAATCAATCACATCTTTATATTAATAATGGACATAGAGAAATAAAACTAGAAACATAATTAACAATTGTGCCAAAGAAATGAAATAGTTATGCCCTTAACATACAGGATCTGTATACTGATAATTACAAAAAAACTGATGAAAGAAATCAAAGATCTAAATGAATGGAGAAACATACAATGTTCATGGACTGGAAGACTCAAAATAATAAAGATGTCAAACTGATCTACAGGTTTAATAAAATTCCTATCAATATCCTAACAAGGAGTATTAGGAACATAGACAAGCTTAACATAGACTAGCTATATAATAGTCTTAGTCTTGACCAAAAAAAAAAAAAAAAAAGTGGGAGAAATCCTGCACCTGATACTACTAATACTAACACTTACTATAGAAATAGAGGTATAAAGACTATGTGGTATTTTTAGAGGGATAGAAGCAGATTCATGGAATATAATAGAGTACTCGGAAATATATCCAAACAGATATGCTCAACTGATACTTGAAGAAAGGCAAAATTTCATGAGCAGTTCACTGGGGAGGAAGAATAACCTTTTTAAAAAATAGTGCTGTAGCAACTAGACACCCAAAATGAAAAAACAAAAATCTCAATCTAAATCTCACAACTTATAACAAAAATTAACCCAAAAGAGATTCTGGACTTAAATTAAATATAAAAGTATAAAACTTTTAGAAAAAAAAAAGGGGAAAATCTTTGAGATCTAAGCCTATGCAAAGCACTCTCACACTTGATGTCAGAAGCATGGTCCATAAATTGAAAAATTGATTAACTGAATCTCATCAGAATTAAAATGGTTTGTGGAAGCTGATATGAAAAGGATGAAAAGACAAGCTTCAGACTGAGTAAAAATATATACAAATCACATATTCAACAAAGGACTAGTACCTAGACTGTATTAAAAACTCAAAACTCAACAATTAAAAAATGGGCAAAAAAACATTAATGGATATGTCACTGGAAATGATATACAAATGGTAAATAAGCACAAGAAAAGATTTTCAACATCAGTAGCCATTAGGCAAATGCAAACTAAAACCATAACAAGATATCACTATGTACCAATCACAATGGTGAAAAAAAAATAGTGAAAACCCCAAATTCCAGGGAAGATGTGGAAAAAATGGATTACTCATATATTACTATTGTATGTATAAATGTAAGAAAATTTCAAACTTTCCCACCCTGTTTTTACCAAGCTAAGTTATATAATGCTCCCAGTTTTCCCATGTGCTTTTAGACACTGCCCAACCATTCATTTGTTTCTGTGAGTTACCTAATAGCTATTAATAAATCCTTATTGGCTTTATACCAGGTTTATGTGGTGGCCTGGCTGAGCCCTGCATTTGACAGCATAAAGAAAGAAAATGATAAGCTCAAAGTCCAAATAGTCAGAGAGAGTACTTTTAACTTCTCTAATTTTTATTTTTTTCTAAAATAGACTCAGGGACTGAAGGTTTGTGTCTCAAAATTCATGTTGAAGCCCTAATCCCCAATTCATTATACTTGGAGGTGGGGACTTTGGGAAGAAATTAGGATCAGATTAGTTTGTGAGGATGGGGCCCTCATGATGGGATTACATGCTTTTAAGAGAAGAGACAGAGATCTCTTTCTCTCTGACTCCAGTGAAGGCACCCGGGACAGACCCCATGAGAATGTAAGAAGGTGGCCGTCTGCAAACCAGGGCAGGGGTCTTATCAGAAAGCAAGTTGTAGAAATAAACATTTGTTGTCTGAGCCACCTGGTCTATGGCGTGCCATCATAGCACCCTAACAAGTGAAGCCGGTGCAGCTGATAGAGACAAATGACAAAAAGCCCAGATATACAGTTTGCTGAATTAAAAAACCTGTCCCAAGATTAATGGAGTAAACTTCCTGATTAGTAAATTATGGGATAATAAATATGATATGCTCAGATATACTTCTCATAAATTTCCTTTTTGGAGTGCTACTTTGAAAAGGTAAGAGCTCATTTTTTTGCTTCTTAAGGTAAGACTCCTAATGTGGGGGACTGGTTGGATATCTCCCTAAGATGGGGGCCCAGAGCAGGCATACTGTTTACCTGACACCTCTAAAAGTACCCTGAACTCCAAAAACTCACACTATATATGAAGAATATATTGGAAATGTATTCTGAAAGTGTTAGATCAGGCCATATTTGTGAATAAAGTAGCCAATTAAAGAAACTTTGGATTCTCGAATGGTTTGGTATTCATTTATTTGGTTAAATGGCACTTGGACTTCATGTTGACTTATGGTAAAATTAAATTGGGATGCTAAGCTGTATTATGTAAGAAGAAAAATCAAAGGAGCTGGAAATGCTGGAGGAGCTGTATCATGTGAATACTATTCAAACATAGCCTATCATGTCCCTTAAGAGTCACTTTGAAAACTATTGGTGAGATGAACAGCACTACGAAAAAAATATAATTTTAGTAGTTGTATGTAGTCTGATGATATAGGTGAGAGGTTATGCCACTGAACAGGGTTTACTTATTTAAAGAAAGTAAGATTATCAGGTGGCAGAGGTAGTTGAAGGGCAGAAAAATGGCAATTAAAATGATCTAATCATATGAGTCTTTAAGAAAGTGAGTGACATTAAACTGGGATAACTACAGGTCTGGTAATTATAAGCCTGACTAAGGTTCAAAACCATAGGTAGGTAGAATCCTTCTCTTTTTCCAAATGTGATTTACAAACACTGTGTGCTCTTTGAGGAAAGGCATCTGCATACTCTAGAGGAAGGGCCATGCTATCAAGTATCATGTATACATTGTGATGTGTTAATAAGTGGATTTAGGGCCTGAGTCTACTTCTTGGTCTATACCTGGGATGCAAAATCATAGAATGGATAACTTCAACTTCTGAATATGCAGTTGGAATAGATATTTGGAGAAAATGTACAATTAATTCATTGGTTCCATGGCGGGACCCAAGCCCTTCCCCCCCCCCCACAGTTCACCAGTGAGAGGAAGAGAAACCAAGCAGGGAGGGAGTGGAGGGCTGGAACTGCTGAATACCTAACTCTGGAGATATGCTCCGGGAGCACAACCTACTATTCATGGTGCTTGCATGATACTCGCCTGATTACAGGGTTGGAAAGCTAAGACAGGCAAAATTCAAGAGACACTTAGATTCCAGCGAGAGACTTAGATTCTAGCGCTTGTGGAAAGCAGGGATCCATATACGGCTGTTCTGGGACAAAAGAAAGGTGGGAAGTCTGAGAGACTTCCTAACAAGGAAGCCCTTAGCAAGAGGGCTGCTAAAGGGGCAAGGATTGCACAGAGCTTACTGCTCAGGAGAGAGGACAGGTAGACAAAATTGTCCATGTGCACCCTGCCCAGCAGTTTGAGAACTTTGCCATATAGACTCTCATATTTAAGGAATAAAAAGAAATCCTCCTCCTTAGATAATCTTCAGGTGCTCCAGCTCCCTGGCTAGCTACACAGCTCCAAGGACCTGATCCATGATATGCAGCCTACCGTGCCTTTCCTCCGGCCAGCCCCACATGGCTCGCAAACCCTACCCTGGTGTTAGCCCAAGCCAGAGGGAAGATCTGTCTACAGCAACTAAAAATGCAAAGCATAGAGGCTTATACGTGTGTGGTCAGCCCACTGGTTCAGGCAGTGGAGACAGGCATAGCAGCGGGATAACAGGAAACAGCTCTTTCCTCCCTCCAGGCATCAATACCACTCCCCTGAGATCCCGGACATTGCTTCAGGAGCTGAGTAGCTCCAGAGAGTAGAGCTTCTGGGCACTAGAGGGAGCCATATAAAAATATGAAATGCCAAAGGAATCTGGTTCAGAGTAAAATTATTAATACCACTCCTGAGAAAGATTTAAATGACATCAGTCTCATGACTCTTCCTGAAAGGGAGTTCAAAATAAAAATCATTAACATGCTTATGGAGGTATTGAAAGATATTCAAGAACCCAGGAATGAATTCCAGTTGGAGATCCAATCATTGAAGAGCACAATGGATGGTATTAAAAGCAGACTGGATATGGTGGAGGAGATGATAAATGAAATAGAACTAGAGAAGAGGAATACAAAGAAGCTAGGGCACAGAGAGAAAAAAAGGATCTCTAAGAATGAAAGAATATTGGGAGAACTGTGTGACCAGTACAAACAGAACAATATTTGCATTATAGGGGTACCAGAAGAAGAGAGAGAAAAAGGGATAGAAAGTGTCTTTGAGGAGGTGATTGCTGAAAACTTCCCCAATCTGGAGAAAGAGATAGTCTCAGATGCACAGATCCCCCAACAGAAGGGTCCAAAGGAAGACAACATCAAGACGTATAGTAATTAAAATGGCAAAGATCAAGGATAAGGACAGACTATTAAAAGCAGCCAGAGAGAGAAATAAGATCACATACAAAGAAAAGCCCATCAGGCTATCATCAGACATTTCAACAGAAACTTTACAGGCCAGAAGGGAGTGGCATGATGTATTTAATGCAATGAAGCAAAAGGGCCTTGAACCAAGAATACTTAATCCGGCAAGATTATCAGTTAAATTTGAAGGATGGATTAAACAATTTTCAGATAAGCAAAAGCTGAGAGAATTTACCTCTCACAGACCATCTCTAAGTGTATTTTGGAGGGACTGCTTTAGGTGGAAGTGTTCCTAAGGTTTAATAGCTGTCAACAGAGGTAATAAAACCACAGTAAAGAAAGTAAAACAGTTAATTATTAAGAAACTGCAAAATAAAATCAACTATGATGATCATTTAAATTTGAGGGAGGGATGAAACAATTCCCAGACAAGTGAAAGCTGTGGGAATTTGCCTCCAACAAACCACCTCTACAGGATATCTTAAAGGGACTGCTCTAGATGGAACCATGCCTAAGGCTAAAAAGATGTCACCAGAGAAAATAAAATCATAGCAAAGAAAGCAGACCATCCAAATACTAACTAAAGGCAAAAAGTAAAATCAACTATCCACAAAAACAGTCAAAGGAAATATAAAAGAGTACAGAATAAAACACCTAGTATATAAAGAATGGGGGAGGAAGAAGAAGAAGACAGAGAAATAAAGAACTATCAGACTGTGTTTATAATAGCTTAAAAGAGAGTTAAGATAGACTGTTAGATAGTAAAGATGCTACTCTTGAACCTATGGTAGCTACGAACCTAAAGCCAGCAATGGCAATAAGTACATATCTATCAATAATCACCATAAATGTAAATGGACTGAATGCACCAACCAAAAGACACAGAGTAACAGGATGGATAAAAAAGCAAGACCCATCTATATGCTGCCTTCAAGAGACTCACTTTAAACCCAAAGACATACAGAGACTAAAAATGAAGGGATGGAGAAAGACATTTCATGCAACTAATAGGGAGAAAAAAGCAGGAGTTGCAGTACTTATATCAGACAGAATAGACTTCAAAATAAAGAAAGTCACAAAAGACAAAGAAGGACATTACATAATGACAAAGGGGTCAGTCCAACAAGAGGATATAACCATTATAAATACATATGCACCCAACACAGGAGTGCCGACATATGTAAAACAAATACTAACAGAATTAAAGGAGGAAATAGAATGCAATGCATTCATTTTTGGAGACTTCAACATACCACTCACTCCAAAGGACAGATCAACAGGACAGAAAATAAGTAAAGACACAGAGGCACTGAACAACACACTAGAACAGATGGACCTAACAGACATCTACAGAATTCTACATCCAAAAGTAGCAGGATACACATTCTTCTTAAATGCACATGGAACATTTTCCAGAAGAGACCACACACTAGGCCACAAAAAGAACCTCAGTAAATTCAAAAATATTGAAATTCTAACAACCAACTTCTCAGATCACAAAGGTATAAAACTGGAAACATATTGCACAAAGAAAATTAAAAGGCTCACAAATACATGGAAGCTTAATAACGTGCTCCTAAATAATCAAGGGGTCAATGACCAAATTAAAACAAATATCAAACAATATGTGGAGACAAATGACAACAACACAAAGCCACAATTTCTGTGGGATGCAGCAAACGCAGTTCTAAGAGGAAAGTATATTGCAATCCAGGCCTATGTAAAGAAGGAAGAACATTTCCAAATGGATAAAGACACAATTATTGAAACTGGAAAAAGAAGAACAAGTGAGGCCCAAAGTCACCAGAAGGAGGGACATAATAAAGATCAGAGAAGAAATAAATAAAATTGAGAAGAATATAACAGTAGAAAAAAATCAATGAAATCAAGAGCTCGTTCTTTGAAAAAATAAACAAAATAGATAAACCCCTAGCTAGATTTATTAAGAGAAAAAGAGAATCTACACACATAAACATAATCAGAAATGAGAAAGGAAATATCACGACAGACCCCACAGAAATACAAAGAATTATAAGAGAATACTGTGAAAATCTATATGCTAACAAGCTGGAAAACCTAGAAGAAATGGACAACTTCGTAGAAAAATACAACCTTCCAAGATTGACCAAGCAAGAAACAGAAAACCTAAACAGACCAATAACCAGCAAAGAAATTGAATTGGTAATCAAAAAAGTACTTAAGAAAACATGCCCGGGCCAGATGGTTTCATCTCTGAATTTTACCAGACATATAGAAAAGAAATAATATCCATTCTCCTTAAAGTTTTCCAAAAAACAGAAGAGGAGGGAATATTTCCAAACTCGTTCTATGAAACCAGCATCACTCTAATACCAAAAGCAAGCAAAGACCTCACCGAAAAAGAAAATTACAGACCAATATCCCTGATGAACATAGCTGCAAAAATACTCAGCAAAATACCAGCAAACCGAATAAAAATACATCAAGAGGATCATACACCATGATCAAGTGGGATTCATCCCAGGGATGCAAGGATGGTACAACATTCAAAAATCCATCAACATCATCCACCACATCAACAAAAAGAAGAACAAAAACCACATGATCATCTCCATAGATGCTAAAAAAGCATTTGACAAAATTCAACATCCATTCATGATGAAAACTCCCAACAAAATGGGTGTAGAGGGCGAGTACCCCAATATAAAAAAGGCTGTATACGACATACCCACAGCCAGCATCATACTTAACAATGAGAAGCTGAAAGCTTTTCATCTAAGATCGGGAACAAGACAGGGATGCCCTCTCTCCCCACTGTTATTCAACATAGTACTGGAAGTCCTAGCCACAGCACTCAGACAAAAGAAAGAAATACAAGGCATCCAGATTGGTAAAGAAGTAGTCAAATCGTCACTATTTGCAGATGACATGATATTGTACATAAAAACTCTAAAGACTCCACTCCAAAACTACTAGAACTAATATCTGAATTCAGCAAAGTTGCAGGATACAAAATTAACACACAGAAATCTGTTGCTTACCTATACACTAAAGATGAACTAGCAGAAAGAGAAATCAGGAAAACAATTCCATTCACAATTGCATGAAAAAGAATAAAATATCTAGGAATAAACCTAATGAAGGAAGTGAAACACCTAAATCCTGAAAACTACAAGACACTCCTAAGAGAAATTAAAGAGGACACTAACAAATGGAAATTCATTCCATGCTCTTGGCTAGTAAGAAAAAATATTGTCAAAATGGCAATACTACCTAAAGCAATCTACAGATTCAATGCAATCCTTATCAAAATACCAACAGCATTCTTCAACGAACTGGAACAAATAGTTCTAAAATTCATATGGAACCAGAAAAGACCCCGAGTAGCCAAAAGAATCCTGAGAAGGAAGAATAAAACAGGAGGAATTATGCTCTCAGACTTCAAGCTCTACTACAAAGCTTCAGTAGTCAAGACAATTTAGTATTGGTACAAGAACAGACCCACAGACCAGTGGAACGGAATAGAAAATACAAACATGAACCCAAACATATACGGTCAATTAATATATGATAAAGGAGCCTTGGATATACAATGGGGAGATGACAACCTCTTCAGCAGGTGTTGGCAAAACTGGACAGCTACATGTAAAAGAACGAAACTGGACTACTGTCTAACCCCATACACAAAAGTAAACTCAAAATGGATCAAACACCTGAATATAAGTCATGAAACCATAAAACTCTTAGAGAAATATATAGGCAAAAATCTCTTGGACATAAACATGAGCGACTCCTTCATGAACATATCTGCTGTGGCAAGGGAAACAAAAGCAAAAATGAAGAACTGGGACTATATCAAACCGAAAAGCTTCTGTATAGTAAAAGACACCATCAGTAGAACACAAAGATATCCTACAGTATGGGAGAATATATTCATAAATGACATATCCGATAAGGGGTTGACATCCAAATATAGAAAGAACTCATGCACCTCAACAAACAAAAAGCAAATAATCCAAATAAGAAATGGGCAGAGGGTATGAATAGACACTTCTCCAAAGAAGACATTCAGATGGCCAACAGGCACATGAAAAGGTGCTCCACATTGCTAATCCTCAGAGAAATGGAAATTAAAACCACAATGAGACATCAACTCACACCAGTGAGAACGGCCAACATTCAAAACACAAAGAACAACAAATGTTGCCGAGGATGTGGAGAAAAGGGAGCCCTCCTACACTGCTGGTGGGAATGCAAATTAGTTCAACCATTGTGGAAAGCAGTATAAAGTTTCCTCAAAAAACTCAAAATAGAAATACCATTTGACCCAGGAATCCCACTCCTAGGAATTTACCCTAAGAATGCAGCAGCCCAGTTTCCAAAAGACATATGCACCCCTATGTTTATCACAGCACTATTTACAATAGCCAAGAAATGGAAGCAATCTAAGTGTCCATCAGTAGATGAATAAAGAAGATGTGGTGCATATTCACAATGGAATACTATTCAGCCATAAGAAGAAAACAAATCCGACCATTTGAAACAACATGGATGGAGCTAGGGGGTATTATGCTCAGTGAAATACGCCAAGCTGAAAAAGACAAGTATCAAATGATTTCACTCATATGTGGAGCATAAGAGCAAAGAAAAAAACTGAAAGAAAAAAACAGCAGCAGACTCACAGAACCCAAGAATTGACTAACACTTACCAAAGGGAGGATGGGTGGGAAGGGAGGGACAAGGGGTAAAAAGGGGCATTACGATTTACAGATATAATGTTGGAGGGCCATGGGGAGGGCTGTACAACTCAGAGAAGACAAGTAGTGATTCTATAGCATCTCACTATGCTGATGGACAGTGACTGTAATGGGGGTAAGTGGGGGGGATCTGATGAAGTGGAGAGTTTAGTGACCATAATGTTGCACATGGAACTGTAGATTAATGATACCAAAAAAAAAAAAAGAGCCTCAGTAAATTAAAAAAGTTTGAAATTGTACCAACCAGTTTCTCAGACCACAAAGGTATGAAACCAAAAATAAATTATGCAAAGAAAATGAAAATCCCACAAACATGGAGGCTTCACAACGTGTTCCTAATTTACCAATGGATCAATGACCAAACAGAAACAGAGATCAAGCAATATATGGAGGCAAATAACAATAATTCAACACTACAAAATCTGTGGGATGCAGTGAAGTCCGTGTTAAGAGGAAAGTATATTGCAGTACAGGCCTACCTCAGAAAGAAGAACAAATACCATATGAGCAGTCTAAACTCACAATTAATGAAACTAGAAAAAGAAGAACAAATGAGACCCAACGTCAGTAGAAGGAGGGAAATAATAAAGATTAGAGCAGAAATAAATAAAATTGAGAAGAATAAAACAATAGAAAGAATCAATGAAAGCAGGAGCTTGTTCTTTGAGAAAATAAACAAAATAGATAAACCCCTAGCCAGACGTATCAGGAATAAAGAGAGTCTACTCACATAAAAAGAATCATAAATGAGAAAGGAAAAATCACTATGGACACCACAGAAATATAAAGAATTATTAGAGAATATTATGAAAAATTATATGCTAACAAACTGGATAACCTAGAAGAAATGGACAACTTTCTAGAAAATACAACCTTCCAAGGCTGACCCAGAAAGAAACAGAAAATCTGAACAGACCAATTACCAGTAAAGAAATTGAACTGGTAATCAAAATCCAACCTAAGAACACAATGCCTCGTCCATATGGCTTCACCGCTGAATTTTATCAAACTTTTAGTGAAGACCTAATACTCATCCTCCTTAAAGTTTTCCAAAAGTAGAAGAAGAGGTAATACTTCCAAACTCATTCTATGAGGCCAGCATCACTCTAATACCAAAACCAGGCAAAGACACCACAAAAAAAGAAAATTACAGATCAATATTTCTGATGAACACAGATGCAAAAATACTCAACAAAATATAAGCAAACCAAATTCAAAAATTCATCAAGAAGATCACCATCATGATCAAGCATTATTTATTACAGAGATTCAAGGATTTAAAAATCCATCAACATCATCCCCCACATCAACAAAAAGAAGTACATAAATCACATGATCACCTCCATAGATGCTGAAAAAGCATTTGACAAAATTCAACATCCATTCATGATAAAAATTCTCAACAAAATGGGTGTAGAAGGCAAATACCTCAACATAATAAAGGCCATATATGACAAACCCACAGCCAACATTATACTTAACAGTCGGAAGCTGAAAGCTTCTCCTTTAAGATCGGGAACAAGAGAGGGATGCCCACTCTCCCCACTTCTACTCAACATAGGACTGGAGGTCCTAGCCATGGCAATCAGACAACACAAAGAAATAAAAGGCATCCAGATTGGCAAGGAAGAAGTTAAACTGTCCCTGTTTGCAGATGACATGATATTGTACGTAAAAAACCCAAAGAATCTATTCCAAAACTACTAGATTTAATATTTGAATTCAGCAAAGTTGAGGGATACAAAATTAATACACAGAAATCTGTTGCATTCCTATACGCTACCAATGAACTAGCAGAGACCGAAATCAGGAAAACAATTCCATTCACAGTTGCATCAAAAAGAATAAAATACCTAGGAATAAACCTAACCAAGGAAGTGAAAGACCTATATTCTGAAAATTAGAAGACACTCATGAAAGAAATTGAAGATACCAATAAATGGAAACCATAATAAATTGAAGATACCAATACACTCTGTGCTCATGGATAGGAAGAATTAATATTGTCAAAATGGCCAGACTGCCTTAATAAATCTAGAGATTCAATGCAATTCCTATCAAAATACAAACAGCATTCTTCAACGAACTAGAAAAAAATAATTTTAAAATTCATATGGAACCATAAAAGACCCCGAATAGCCAAAGCAATCCTGAAAAGGAAGAATAAAGCGGGGGGGATTGTGCCCCCCAACTTCAAGCTTTACTACAAAGCCACAGTACTCAAGACAGTTTGGTATGGGCACAAGAAAAGACCCATAGACCAATGGAACCAACTAGAGAGCCCTGATATAAACCCAACCATATATGGTCAATTAATATATGATAAAGGAGCCATGGACATACAATGGGGAAATTTCAGCCTTTTCAACAGCTGGTGTTGGCCAAACTGGACAGCTACATGTAAGAGAATGAAACTGGATTATTGTTTAACCCCATACACAAAAGTAAACTGGATCAAGGACCTGAATGTAAGTCATGATACCATAAAACTCTTAGAAGCAACATAGGCAAAAATCTCCTACATATAAGCATGAGCAACTTCTTCCTGAACACATCTCCTCAAGGAAGGGAAACAAAAGCAAAATGAACTCATGGGACTACATCAAACTAAAAAGTTTCTGTACAGCAAAGGACACCATCAACAGAACAAACAGCCATCGTACCTCAACACCCAAAAAGCAAATAACTCAATTAAAAAATGGGCAGAGGATATGAAGAGACAATTCTCCAAAGAAGAAATTCAGATGGCCAACAGATATATGAAAAGTTGCTCCACATCACTAATCATCAGGGAAATGCAAATTAAAACCATAATGAGATATCATCTCATACCAGTAAGGATGGCCAGCATCCAAAAGATTAAGAACCACAAATGCTGCTGAGAATGTGGAGAAACGGGAACCCTCCTACACTGCTGGTGGGAATATAAGCAGTTAAATCATTGTGGAAAGCAATATGGAGGTTCCTCAAAAAACTAAAAATAGAAATACCATTTGACCCCGGAATACCATTCCTTGGAATTTACCCAAAGAATACAACTTTTCAGATTCAAAAAGTCATATGCACCCCTATGTTTATCGCAGCACCTTTCACAATAGCCAAGATTTCGAAGCAACCTAAGTGTCCATCAGTAGATGAATGGATAATGAAGATTGGTACATATACACAACGGAATACTATTCAGCCAGAAAAAAGAAACAAATCCTACCATTTGCAACAACATGGATGGAGGTGGAGGATATTATGCTCAGTGAAATAAGCCAGGTGGAGAAAGATAAGTGTCAAATGATTTCCCTCATTTGTGGAGTATAACAACGAAGCAAAATTGAAGGAATAGAATAGCAACAGACTCAAAGACTCCAAGAAGGAACTAGTGGTTACCAAAGGGGAGGGGTGTGGGAGGGAGGGTGGGCAGGGTAGGAGAAGGGGATTGAGGGGTATTATGTTTAGTACACATGGTGTGGGGGTCAGGGGGAAGTCAGTGTAGCCCAGAGAAGGCAAACAGTGACTCTGTGGCATCTTACTGCACTGATGGGCAGTGACTGCTTTGGGTATGGGTGGGAACTTGATAATATGGGTAAATGTAGTGACCACATTGTTTTTTATAAGAGTGTGTATCAATGATACCTTAATACTAAAAATAATTTTAAAAATTCTCAACGTGAATAAGAGAATTACTTGTTCTTATTAAACTTCCGTTGTTTAGACAGAATTATTCATAGTACATTATTATAAAGCACCTTGGAGGCATTCTGACATATAAGAACCAGGATAAACTTACTTTGCTTGCTTCTGACTTCTTTGTTATGTTCCCACAGAAGCAAATAAAAAGCTTTCAAATCACTTGTTTTTCAGAATTCATTCAGCCTATTTTAATATATCACATGTAAGAGACCAGATACTTTTAAACTCATGAAGGAAAATCCTTCCACAGGTTTACACAGAGACCAGAAGAAAGGCAATCTTTTTGTGCCCTAAGTGAAAAATTGTTTTATTCCTTTCATATAACTCTACTCTTAGGCTCATGATATGCAATAAGCTACTGAAGTAAACATGGGTTTCCGTAACTCACATGCATACCAATAGCCTCATGTTCAAGTTCTACCTTTGGCCAAGGCAAAAACCTCAGTTTAACAAAGAATAAAGGAAATGTCTTGGAGAAGGCAGTAGGGCATATATGTTAAGTGAGCAAGTTTTGGAGATAGAATACTTGATGCTTCTCTGTCCCCAGTACCAGCTAGCTTCACTAGCAAAGTCTTTTATCCTCTCAGCCTTAATGTCTTCTTCAGTAAGGTAGGAAAAATAACAGCCCCTACCTGAAGGAATTGTTGTGAGGCTTAAATGAGATAATAAATAGTAACAACTTGAGACAGAGGTCAATAAATATTAGTAATATGTTTCGTTTTCCGTTACATTTTGTAGGATAGGATAAAAAGAAGAAACCACTTTAAGAAAATATTCTTAAGTTAGTATATTTATCAGCAGAGTACCTGATGATTCAGATATAGATTTAATGAATTGCCACTCTCATAATTATGAAATTTTTATGCAAAAGCTAACAAAGTCCTTTTACTGTTTATGATCATGCTTAGTTAAACAAATGCTGAATTGTTCATAATTGAAATGTTCATGCTTTGTTAAAATTTGATATATCAGTTATATTTTATATATTTGCTTAAAAAACTATGTTTTTTTAACAAAATAACTTTTTATGATTTATTAATCAAACTTTGTAAAATGTCCTAACTGGGCAAATGAATCTAAACAAGGAAAATCAAATAATGGAGTTAATACCCATTTCATGATCTTCAAGATTGTGCAATTACCAAAATATCATTATTTAGATGAAAATAATTTCAGATAAGCCTACCTTTATCCTCTGGATATACTCCTCACTAAGATCTTTATTGCTGTGCAGATCTCTGGGTTTACTTACATACATAATTACATTTGTCTCAGAGATGTCTCCATATCAAGTTTATTTCTGTGCGTACTAAGTGTCGTAGTTTTAGTAGGAGGGGAAGGAAAAAGGAGAACTTATGTGTACCAACAGTGACAAACAACAATATTTGAGAGTAGATAACCTCAAGGGAATTCTTCTCAACTACCATTTGTGTCACAGTTTGTCAGAGCTCACGTGGTCAACTCATTACAAGACCTGAAGGAAACTTTGGGAGTGTTAGCATTCAGTTAATGTCCAACTTTTAAGAAAAATGACCAAAGCAGGGTGTGTGTTGCTGTAGGAGTTTTATAGAGATCATGCTTGTAGGGAGGTAGAGTGTCCTTCGGACAAAGAATCCGACTTACTCAGCCAGTGGGAAAATAATTGGATGGTGGGTTTTAGGACAACTGGGCTTCCTATGAATGGTGACTGGGCTACAGCTTCATCTGTTTTCTGTAAACACCTGCTGGGGTCTGTGAGCAAATTCATTATTTGTTCCTTGATAAAAGAATTAGCTAGAACCATAATTTAGTTACTTTTTATTTTCTGTATTGACTATTTCATTAGTTAAGAGCAACATTTTGATATGTGAAATATACTATATGGTGTGAAATATACATCATCTTGTTTTTGCCTTTAATGAGAAAACACTCCAGTGTTTTACCAGTAAGAATGATATTTCTGAAGGTTTCCAGTCAATGTCATTTGCCATGGTTAGGACTTTTCTGTCTACACTAAGCTCACATTGCTAGGCAATTTCACAAGCATTATTTCACTCACTTGTTGCAGCAATCAGTATCATTATCTCTGACTTCCAGATGAATACAATACAACTCATAAAGAGGTAATGAGCATTAAGGTCATGAAACTAGTGTAGTTTTACTATACTACTACTTTTTTTTCAACACAGCAATAGTATACAGCAGTAATAGTACATCTCCTTTCAGGTTCCCAGACCTGATTCCCATGAGTGTATGTGTGGGAGGGGGTCTTCCCACGCACACCACCAAGCAACTCTCAAACACAGGCAGTGTGTCCAAAAACTTAAGTCAAACTTCTCAGAGACAGCACCAGATTCCCCCAGGTTAAGAGTCCCATCATGCAAGAAGGCCCTCCACCCCCCACTCTAGATACTGGTCATAAACCCCAGGCAGTTACTTGGGCTTCTGACAAACCTGCTACAGAGTGGAGGTTCCAATAACTTCCCCCCAAGGTTCAATTAATTTGCTAGAGCAGCTCACCAAAGTCAGGACACTTAGGTTTGCCAGTTTAATAAAGGATACTGTAAAATACATAAGTTAACAGCCAGATGAAGAGATACATAGGGCAAGGTCACAAATAAAGGAACTTCTATCCTTGTGGAGCTTGGGGACTGGCTCAGTGACACATGGAAACTTTCTGGTTCCCCAACACGGACGCTCTCTCCAACAGTGACCCAGGATCCAAGAGAGCGATATGCTCTTCTCATGGGGTTTTGTGAGGGCTTCCTAGCATAGTCATGATTGCCTAAATTACTGGCCATTGGCTTATTCAAACTCCAGCCCCTTCTTTTGGGTAGGGTCCAAAAGTCTCTCATTAACATGAAAAGACACCCATTTCACCTTTAAGACTCTGCAGTGTTTTCAGGAACTGTGGATGAAAACCAAATATACCTGGGAAATAATATGTTTGGTCATCTGAATTCATTCTATTACAACTATGAAGCACTTCCCTACTCCATTTTTCTGTTTTTTAGTTTACCCCAGGGTTATAACATATCCCAAAACTCAAAACCATATTGAGTCTTTGAAAATAGTACTTTAATTTCATTACTTATTTTCAGGAATTGCCAGCAACTCTTGTTACATTTTACACTGAGACACTTTATCATTATATCAACAAATCCACATGCTATTGTGTTTCCAAGTCATGAAGATTTATTTCCTTTTTTCCCTATTGGGAATTCTCAGCCCATAAGATCTATATAGCATACATACACAATTTCTGTATTGGGTACATGTTTATAACTATGTTTTCTACAGTTTTCCTCTATTCTTTAGGGTTAAATTTTAAATATTTGATTTTCCAGGTGTCTTTGCAGCTATAAGTAGCGATGTGACATAATTTTGGTCAATTAGTTGTAATAAAAGTTTTTGAGTGGGACTTTGGGAAAGCAGTTTAATAGAGACAGACTCAAATAACAGCTCCTCTTTGTGTTTTGTCTCTGGTTCTTACCCTTCCTACAAACTGGAATATAGGCCCAAACTGAAAGTGATATGGATGTGGTGCAGCTTTGATGAACAGAGTCACATTTTCCAGGTAGACAGAGTTTTATGAATTGATAGCATAAACTGCTATAATAACATATCTAATTATGGAGTTTATGTTAGAAAAAAAGGAAAATTTAGACTCTAAACCATTATATGGAGTTTTATGATATAAACAATCCTGTTTTATTTTCCTTTTTCTGCCATATACCTACTTCTATCCCTCTCTTCCATAGGAATAAATCTAAGGTGTTCAGTATATGTTCTTAATCTTTAAATAATGTTATAAAGTGTGTATTGTTTGGTGAATATGTTATTTCAATGTACACAGATGGTATTAAGCTTTAAGAACTATTTACAATCATTTTTCACATTCATCTCCAGATTTCTGAGATCTATCCTTGGTGCTGTATGTATTTTAATCCCTTCCCTCTTAATGTTTCTAGCTTTTCATAGTATTTTCCCATTTTTTATTTGCATAACTAGAGATAAATGCCCTGCCATGACAGTTTCCATTAACATCTTCTTACATGTCTTCTCAAGTCCTCTGAGACTTTTTTTCCCATTGGGAAGGGAATGCATTACTCAGAGGAGTATTGCCACTGAATCTTAAAGTATACAAGTTTAATTTCCCTAAATACTGTCAAGGATTCCCTTTCTTCACAGCCTTATAACCAGTAGATTGTACCCACATCTAAACGTGTTCGTTCTGATGTTTTAATTTGCATTTAATCTATATTGGAAGTTTGAAGAATGATTGGCCTGCAAGTTTTAGAAACTTACTGTTCATTTATTTGCCAATTTTGCTATTGAAATACTTTTATTGTCCTGTAATTAGAACTTTTATATATTTTCAAAAATTTTTAAATGAGGTACATACAAAAATGCACAAATCTTGGTGTACACTTTGATGAATTTTGACGTGGATACACTCATGTAACCATCACCCAAATCAAAATACCAGAAATTCTCACTAATTTTTGTCCCTTCACCTATATCAGACACTCCCCTAGCCCTCTTCCTCTATGGCAACCACTGGTCTGTTCTCTATGTTAATGAGTCTATTTAAGTTTTGTTTGTTCATTTGTTTTGTTTTTCAGAAACCTTTTATAAGTGAAATCATATGGTAAGTGTCTTTCTCTGTCTGACTTATTTCATTTAGCATAATACCCTCTAGGTCATCCAAGTTGTCCCAAATGGCAAGATTTCACTCTTTCCTATCGCTGAATAATATTTCATCATATATATGTACCACTTCTTTTTATTTATTCATCTTTTGATGGATATTTAGGATTGTTTCCATGTCTTGGCTATTGTAAATAATGCTGCAAAAAACATAGGAGTTCATGTATCTTTTCAGATTAATTAATTTGTTTTCTTTGCTTAAATTTCCAGAAGTGGAATTTGTTTATCATATGGTATTTCTATTTTTAGTTTTTTGAGAAATCTCTTTACTGCTTTCTATAGTGGCTGCACCAATGTGCAATCTCAAGTCCCTTTTCTACACCTCCTCACCAATACTTGTTATTTATTGCCTTTTTGATATGGTGTGAGGTGATATCTCATTGTGTCTGTGATTTGCATATTCCTAATGATTAGTGTTGTAGAGCATCTTTTTCATGCACTTGTTTTCCTTCTGTATGTCTTCTTTGGAAAAATGTCTATTCAAGTTCTCTGTCCATTTTTAAATTGGATTTTTTATTTTTTCAGTATTGAGTTGTATGAGTTCTTTATATATTTTGGAAACTAGCCCCTTGCTTAATGAATCATTTTCAATCATATTCTTCCATACAGTGGGTTGCCTTTTCATTTTGTTGACAGTTCCCTTTGCTGTCCTGGAGATTTTTAGTTTGATGCAGTCTCACTTGTTTATTTTTGCTTTTGTTTCCCTTGCCTGGAGAGACATATCCAGAAAAAAGTCTAATAATGCTGATGTTCAAAAGTCTACTGCCTAGTTTTCTTCTTTGTGTTTTATGGTTTCATGTCTTATGGTGTTTAATCCATTTTGTTTATTTTTGTGTGTGATGTAAGATGGAAATCCAGTTCATTTTTTTGCATGTAGCTGTCCAGTTTTCCTAACACCATTTATTTAAGAGACTGTCTTTTCCCCATGGTATATTCATGCCTCCTTTGTCATATATTAATTTTCCATCTAGGTAAGGGTTTATTTCTGGGCTCTTTATTTTGTTCCATTGACCTATGTGTCTGTTCTTGTCCTATACTATACTGTTTTGATTACTGTAACTTTGTAGTATAGTTTTAAATCAGGGAGCATGATACTCCCACCTTTGTTCTTCTTTTCAAGATTGCTTGGGCTATTTGTTTGTTTTTGTACTTCAATACAAATTTTAGGATTATTTGCTTTCTGTTCTGTTCTTTGTTCTATGAAAAATGCCACTGGTATTTTGATAGGGATTGCATTGAATCTTTAGATTGTTTTAGGCAATATGGCCATTTTAACAACATTAATTCTTCCAGTCCATGAACATGGAATAGTATTCATTATTTCTGTCTTGTTCAATATTTTTCATGAATGTCTTATAATTTTCAAACTACAGGTCTTTCACCTTCTTGGTTAAATTTATTGCTAGATATTTTATTCATGTTGATGCAATCATGATTGGGATTGCTATCTTAATTTCTCTTTCTGTTAGTTCATTATCTGTACATAGAAATGAAACAGATTTCTATATATTGAGTTTGTATCCTGTAAGTTTACTGAATTTATTTATTAATTTCAGTAGATTTTTGGTGGTGTTTTTAAGGTTTTCTACATGTAATATATCATTGGCAAATAGTGAGAATTTTACTTCTTTCTTATGTATTTGGATGTCTTTTATTTCTTTTTTCTTGCTTGTATACTATTGCTAGAACTCCTAGTACTACATTGAATAAGAGTGGTGAGAGTGGGCATCCTTGTCTTGTTCTTGATCTTAGAGGAAGTTTTTAGCTTTTCACCATTGAATATGATATTAGCTGTGTTTCTTATATTATTAATCTTTAGAAAATTTTAGATATTTAGAAGATATTTTTAAATACCCTTCATTAATTGTTATTCTATATATAACTTTGCTTACAGAGATTATTAGTAAAGATAATTAAAAAAATTTTTTTATGTTATCAAATATTTTTTTTCATGATCTTGATTGTGGTGTTCAGATCTCATTTAAGAAGTTTTCTCACCCCATGGTATCAAAAAAAACTATTTACAGTTGTTTTCTACTATATTTACACTTTTGTTTCTTATATCCTTAGAACATTAATACATTTTTAGAGCAAACATTGTTTGGAGTAAAATAGTGATATAGGTATGCTCTTGTCCATAGATTGCATTGTTAGATTTCTCAACACTACCTACTAAATAACTCATTCTTTCTGCATTTGTTATTTGTCATGCAAATATACATATTTCTATAGTTTTTATTTTTCTATCTTAGACAAATTCTTCATTCTTCTACCAGTTTAGTATTATGATTTCTCAGTACATATCAATACTTGTCAATGAGAGTACATTTACCTTATCAAAGTCGACTTAACTATCTCTGAAATTGAATACTTTATATTCATTTTAGAATAAGATTGTCAACTATGTCAGAAAGTTCAGCTATAAATCTTACTTTGTCCAGATAAAATGTCTCATTTTGGAAGAAATTGACACATTACATATATAAATGTAGCTATTCTTTACTGTACATGTTATAACTTACATTTAAATCTACTTTTATTTATTTAATTGATGTATTTTATTACTTTGTTATAGTTACAATTTACTCTACCAAAATGTTAGCTCTTTATGTTAGTAGGAAGGTATTTTATGTTTTGGTTATTATAAGTAAAATTTGTTTTATATAACATTTATTACTTGATTGCTGCTGCTACAAAAAAAGTATTACTGATGGCTATAAAATGATCTTTTATCCAGCCAACTTGATGATTGTTTCATATATTTATTCCCTTGAGTCCTCTGCTTATATGATTATGCCAAATTTAAAAAATATAGACATATATTGGTGGTGCTGCTGGTTCAGTTCCAGACCATGGCAATAAAGTGAATATCACAATAAGGCAAATGAAGTTTTTGGTTTCCTAGGGCATTTAAAAGTTATGTTTACACTACACTATAGTCTGTTAAGTGTGAAACTGCCTTATGTCTAAAAATGTCCATCACTTAATTAAAATATACTTTATTACTAAAAAATGCTTACCATTATCTGAGCTTTCAGTATGTTGTAATCTTTTTGCTGATAGAAGGTCTTGCTTCAATGTTGTTGGATGCTGACTGATCAGGGTGGTGGTTGCAAAAGGTTGGGATGGATGCAGCAATTTCTTAAAATAAGAGAACAGTGAAGTTTGCCACATTGGTTGATTACTCCTCACCTGAACGATTTTTGTGTAGCAGGTGATACTGTTTCATAATAATTTTTCCCACAGAACTTCTTTGAAAATTGGAGTCAATCTTTTCAAGTGCTGCTGCTGCTTTATCAACTAAATTGGTGTAGTATTTTAAATCCTATGTTGTTATTTCAATGATCTTTATTGCATCTTCACCAGGAATAGACTTTATTTCAAGAAAATACTTTCTTTGCTCATCCACAAGAAGCAACTCCTCTTGCAGTAATTCAGTCACTATCTTCAGGCGCCACTTCTAAATTCTAGTTCTCTTGTTAGGGCTACCATATTGGCAGTTACTTCCTCTACTTTGTCATGAAACCTTCAAGTTTATCGATGAGGCTTGGAATCACCTTCTTCCAAACTCCTGTTAATGTTGATATTTGACCTCTTTCCATGAATGTTCTGAATGGCATCTAGAAGGTTTTCAACTTATTTTGCCTGGATCCACCTGAATCATTCACTATCTGTGGCAGCTATAGCCTTATGGAATATATTTCTTAAGTAATAAGACTCAAAATTACTCCTTGAGCCATGGGCTGCATATTGGATATTGTGTTAGCAGGCATGAAAACAGCATTAACCTCATTATACATCTCCATCAGAGCTCTTGGGTGATTAGGCACATTGTCAATGACCAGTCATATTTTGACATGAATATTTTCTCTGAGTACCAGTTCTCAACAGTGGACTTAAATATTTCAATAAACCATTGCTATAAGCAGATGTACTATCATCCAGAATGTGTTCCATTTCTAGAGCACAAGTAGAGTGGATTTAGCATAATCCTTAAGGGCCCTTGGGTTTTTGGAAAGCCAAATGAGCATTGGCTTCAAATTAAATCACCAGCTACATTAACCTAGAACAAGAGAATCAGCCTGTCCTATGAAACTTTGACCCAGGCTGTCTTGCCAATGGGTTTCAGTCCAGGCCAAGTTCTCTATCTATTCAATGTGATGAAAGAAAATAACAGCAAAACATTCTTTGGGGAGAAAGGGTTTATTATGCAGCTTGTTCTCCAAGAGGTGGGTCGAGCACTAACGTCTCTGCCCCCGTGCAGAGAGGACTGGACTGAGCTCTCTATATAGTGCAATAATAGCTTATTGCCTAAAGGTGTGGAAGTGGTAGCCTAGCAACAGGCCAGTTACATCATCAGGTGGTTTAAGTTCAGTGAGGATCCTGCCATGGGAACCCCAACTTCCCCACACTCCACCTCTCCAGGATTCTTGCCTTACAATCTATATACTTTCAATATTCCACAATGGTCCCTGTGTGAGAAAGATGGAGCACTGTAACCAGATTCCACAACAGGAACAGAGGATAACAACAACTTAGAGATAATAACAAAAATTAAGATATAAGATTTTGATACAGGTAACAAAAATTATAATAATCCTCAAGCCAGAGGAGGTTCCCAATCCACAAAGACCTTAGGGGCAACAAGACACATGTTTTAATGAGTCCTACTTCTTTATGGCAAATCTTGTCCATCAGATAGGATGCATGCAAGAGAGTGGTCCTGTGATAGGACTGTGGTAGGAAGGGGGTCCCTTCCAGGTCTAGTATACCATACTTTTACTCCTTTCCCTGTGGGGATTACTGAAGTGTTTATATACAGTGCTACTGGAGGTGCAAGCACTGGCCATAATGACAAAACAAAACACCCTGGTAAGATGCTCCTACCTTCTGGCCATTCAGGATATACTACTGTGACTTTCGGGACCACTCTGCTGTTATTCAAGGAATACACAGGAGGCCAGCTTCCAGGACTTGTCCCCAAGGTGCTAGGAGTGCCAACCATCATTTGTCCATGTGTCAAAAGGCCCAAGGCCACGTCCACTCAATGGAGTCTCCAGGATTCAGTGCAGTTGGTGTTGACAGCAAGATATTATTCTGGTGGCCGAACCTCAGCTTCAGTGATACTTCCTTGGTTTGTACTTGCACTTGTAGAGGGAAGACAGCCATATGTGATAACATGTCTATGGGGCTCAGGGCTCCCTTTCAGGGTCTCTCATTCAAGGCACAGTCCATAAGAAGACTGACCATCCCTGCAGACTATTGGTATCTGACTATAGTTCAGATTTTAACAAGCCATTGTGCCACTCTATCATGCCTGCTACAGTAGGATTGTATGGCACATGAAACTTTTATTTGACTCCCAGATGTCAAACCCATTCTTGTAGTGTATGCCCAGTAAAATGGGTGCCCTGATCACTCTCAATTACCTGTGGTCAGCCATAGGTGGCAAAGAGACACTCCAGGCCTCTTTTGGAGATCTGCTGGTATGCACAACAGGTAGGAAAAGCAACCAGAAGTCCAGTAGCTGTGTCCACACAATTCATAGCATGCCAATATCCTTCTGACACAGGTAGAGACCCAATATAGTCTATCTGCCACCTTATGAGGGCATAGACCCCTTAGCTATTGTCCCATGTTGCTGTGGAACTCAGTGTAAGTTCCTTTTGGAGCACAGGACACACTCCTGCCGTGCTCTACTAAGTTCTTCAAAGGTCAAAGGCAAGAGCCACTGATGGGCCACAGCCCACATTGTCTTTTGCCCTGTATGCAAAAAATGCTGATGTAAACATTGGGCTACATCAGAGGCAGGTTTCCCTTCTAACCAACATATCTGGGCCAATTTATGTGCTTCATCATTTCCTGGGGATGCCAGCGGCAAATGACCTGCCACATGGTATACTGTAATTATTTTAGTCTGACCACAGGCCCATAAGTCTTGCCACAATTCTTGCCCCCAAAAGGGTCAGTGACCAACCAGACAGTTGGCATGGTACCAGGTTGGTAGCCACAGGGTCAAGCCCTGATAGACAGCCCAGCTGTCAGTGCAGACAACTATAGGGGAGGCCCCTGGCTGATCACAAGCCCCATGGCCCGCAACTCTGCCCACTGACTGCTCTTCTCCTCACCATCTTCCATCCATATTGTCTCAGGATGGAAATCTACAACCCTCCATTTTTGGGGCTGCCCATGGCAGGAGTCATCTGTGTACCATGCATATTTGGGCATAGGGGCTCTTTCCTCCTGATAGGGACTCTCTGCTACTAATGGTTCAAAAGCAAGTTCTTCCTGCTTTTCACTAGTATATGTCACCAGCCCCAATAATCATTGGAGTTCTTCACTCAAGGGGCTACTAGAGGGGGCACTACACTGCTGTAAGTAAGCACCCCACTAGGCCAGTGTTGGCATTTGTGCCACACCACTCCTTAGCTTTTGGGTCCAGTCTTGTACCCACCCCATGATGGGATAAGTGGCTATTACCTTTATTGGGGCCATTCCAGTGATGGGTTCTGTAGCCAGCAAGGCATGAAACACAGGAGCCAGTTGTTTTTCTATCAAAGTGTATCATACTTCTGCCCCTTTACAGAGTTGTGAGCGGAATCTAATAGGTTGGAGAGTTCATTCAAGCCGCTGCCAGAGACCCCAGCTATAACCGTCTTCAGTCACATGAACATCCAGCTCACAGGGCCTTGATGGGTCTATAACACTCAAGGCCTGCACGGCCTTGACTGCCTGTTTTGCTGTAGTAAAGGCAGATGCACATGTCTCATTCCAGTCTCATGTGACGCAGGGGCCAGGCTGGTATTGACTCCGAGGGCTTCTGCCTAAACCAGGAGCTGAAATCTACCTGCTCAGCCTGAGTATAGGGGCGGAGAATAGAGTGCTCCACGGCCTGGGGAGGGGGCTGCTCCTCTCCTTGGGGAACTTTCAGCTGCTAGGTCTTTATTTTCTTTACAACCACGGAGCGTGCTTTCAATACAGGAGGGGTCAGTGCCTCTAGCACCGCCCTTTCATCCTTCCCCACATCCTCCATTTCTGGGGGTGATGGCACCTTTCTCTCCCCTCCCCCGAGTGCCTCTGCTACAACTTTTTCCTTTTCTACCGTGCCTCAAGGCAATGCTAGCTTAGTCTTCAGCAGCTCTCTTACCTTCATCTCAATGTTTTGCAGCTGGCATTCTCATGCCACCTCCACCTGTGCTTCCCTCAGGAGTTCCTCTTTTTCCTTGATGGCCTCTTCCTCCTTCAGAGCACCTGGCAGTGGTGCCATCTCATTCTGTACAGAATTTTTTCCCTCTTCAATGGCACCTTACTGCCAGCGTTCTTGTGCTGCCTCCTTTCGCATCAATGCCATTTCCTTCCTCAGGGAATCCACAGAAATTTGCAGCTAGCGTTCTTGTGCCACCATTTCTTGGGTCTTTTTCAGGAGCATGTCCTTATCTTCTGTCAACATTTTTAATACTGTGAGAAGTAGCTAACCCACAGTCCCCACTGCCTCATGGGCACTCTGTCTCTCAAAAGACCTACTTACTATACCAAGGGCCACCCCTACTGCCTCAGGTATCACATCCACTTACCTCCAGTCCTGGGGTGGGGGCCAGTCTTCTAGGAGGCAAGACACCTCAGACCACATATCCATTGGGGGACAGTCTACTGTCTCTCTATTCATAGGGGCAGCCCTCTGAAGCACCCTTCCCATAAGGGCAGCCTTTTTCCTTGGTCAACAATGAACCCTGCCAACTTTCACCAATTGTCTTGCCAATGGGTTTCAGGCCCAGGCAAGTCGCTATGGATTCAATGTGACCAAAGAAAATGACAGCAAAACATTCTTTGGGGTGAGAGGGTTTATTACACAGCTTGTTCTCCCAGCGGTAGGTCGAGCACTAGTGTGTCTGCCTCCACACAGAGAGCACTGGGCCAAGCCCTCTATATAGCACAATAATAGCTTATTGTCTAAAGGTGTGGAAGCGGTAGCCTAGCAACAGGCCAGTTCCATCATCAGGTGGTTTAAGTTCAGTGAGGATCCTGCCATAGGAACTCCAACTTCCCCACACACCATTGACTTCTCTCCAGTTCTGAAAGTCCTAGATGACATCTTCTTCCAGTAGAAAGCTGTTTTTTTCTACATTGAAAATCTATTGTTTAGTGTAATAACCTTCATTTATTCTCTTAGCTAGATCTTCTGGTAACTAGCTTCAGGTTGTATATCAGTTTGCTGTTTCACTTGCACTTTTAAAACAAGGAGATGGTTTCTTTTCTTAAATCTTGTGTACCAACCTCTGCTGGCTTCCAACTTTTCTTCTGTGGCTTCCCACCTCTTTGAGCCTTCATAGAATTGAGGAGAATTAGCATCTTGCTCTGGTGTAGGCTTTGGTTTAAGGGAATGTTGTTACTGGTTTGCTCTTCTAACCAGACCATTAAAACTTTCTCCATATAAATAATAAAGCTGTTTGGCTTTCCTATCATTTGTGTGTTCTCTGAAGTAGCACTTTTCATTTTCTTCCAGAACTTTTCCTCTGAATTCACAACTTGAATAATTGGCATAAGAGGCCGAACTTTTGGACTATCTCAACTTTCAATATGCCTTCCTCAATAAGCTTGATCATTTCTAGATTTTATTTAAAATGAGATAACTTTCAACTCTTGCTTTTACTTGAACACTTAGAAGCCCCCCTAGGCTTATTAATTTGACTAATTTCAATACTGTTTTGTCTTAAGGAATAGAAAAGATAGAGGCAAGGAAGAGAGATGGGGAAACAACTGGTCAGTAGAGCCATCAGAATACACAAAACATTCATGGATTAAGCTCAACATCTGATATGGGAGCAGTGTGTAGTACTTCAAAACATTTCTATAGTAATGCCAAAGATCTCTGATCACAGGTAACCATAACAAATAAAATGATAATGAAAAAAATTTAAATATTGAGAGAATTACCAAAATGTGACACAGAGACCGAGGTGGGCAATGCTATGGGAAAAATTGTGCCAATGGACTTGCTTGACACAGATTTGCCACAAACCTCCAGTTTGTAAAAAATGCAATTATCTGTGAAGCACAAATAAAGTGAAGTACAATGAAATGAGGTCTTCCTATATTAGTGAGGTTTCCAGAACCAACAGCATGTTTTTGGAAAAGATCAATGAGAAGGACAAACTTCCAGTGCTGTTGACCAAGAGAAATGAAGGGGGAAATAGATGAATGAATATGTCAGATATATAGTAACACAATAAAGGTTTAAAAAATAATTACAGAATAGTATGCATGTCTGCATACTAATTAGTTTCATAACATAAACAAAATAGAGGATTTTTGGAAAAAAATATACTACATCAGAATCAGGCAAAGAATTATGAAACAAATAAATAGATGTATGATAATGAATATGAAATGAAAAAATATCCCCTTCTTTGTTTTGTTTTAAAAAATTTGATTTATGTGACGCATTATAGGTAGAATAATCACCTCGCCAAACATGGCCAGGACCTAATCCCCAGAAAATGTAAATATGTCATTATACATTTATTTTTTATTTTTCGTGGATTCATTCAATTATTTATTTATTTGCATATTTTTATTTTTAATTTTGGTGTCATTAATATACAATCACATGAGCAACACTGTGGTTACTAGATTCCCCCGATTATCAAGTCCCCACCACATACCCCATTACAGTCACTGTCCATCAGCTTAATAAGATGCTATAGAATCACTACTTGTCTTCTCTGTGCTATATTGCCTTCCCCATGTTCCCCCCACTCCATGTTATCTGTGTTAATCATAATGCCCCTTATTCTCCTTCTCTCTCCATCCCCTTCTACACTTCCCAGTCCCTTTCCCTTTGGTAACTGTTAGTCCATACTTGGGTTTTGTGAGTCTGATGTGGTTTTGTTCCTTCAGTTTGTTCTTTGTTCTTATATGCCACAGATGAGTGAAATCATTTTGTACTTGTCTTTTTCGGCTTGGCTTATTTCACTGAGCATAATACCCTCTAGCTCCATCCATGTTGTTGCAAATGGTAGGATTTGTTTTCTTCTTATGACTGAATAATACTCCATTGTGTCTATGTACAACATCTTCTTTATCCATTCATCTACTGATGGACACTTAGGTTGCTTCCATTTCTTGGCTATTGTAAATAGTGCTGCAATAAACATAGGGGTGCATATGTCTTTTTGAAACTGTAGTCCTTCATTCTTAGGGTAAATTCCTAGCGGTGGAATTCCTGGGTCAAATGGTATTTCTATTTTGAGTTGTTGAGGAACCTCCATACTGCTTTCCACAATGGTTGTACTAATTTGCATTCCCACCAGCAGTATAGGAGGGTTCCCCTTTCTCCACATCCTCACCAGCATTCATTGTTCCCAGTCTTTCCTATGTTAGCCATTCTAACTGGTGTGAGGTGATATCTCATTGTGGTTTTAATTTGCATTTCCCTGATAATTAGCAATGTGGAGCATCTTTTCATGTGCCTGTTGGCCACCTGATTTCTTCTTTGGAGAAGTGTCTGTTCATATCATCTGCCAATTTTCTAGTAGGGTTATTTGCTTTTTGGGTGTTAAGACATGTGAGTTCTTTATATATTTTGAATGTTAACCACTTGTTGGATATGTCATTTACAAATATATTCTCCCATACTGTACAATGCCTTTTTTGTCCTGTTGATGGTGTCCTTTGCTGTACAGAAGCTTTTTAGCATGATATAGACCCATTTGTTCATTTTTTGTTTGGTTTCCCTTGCCCAAGGAGATGTGTTCAGGAAAAATTTGCTCATATTTATATTTAAGAGATTTTTGCCTATGTTTTCTTCTAAGAGTTTTATGGTTTCATGACTTACATTCAGGTCTTTGATCCATTTTAAGTTTACTTTTATGTATGGTGTTAAACAATAATCCAGTTTCATTCTCTTGCATGTAGCTGTCCAGTTTTGCCAACACCAGATGTTGAAGAGGCTGTCATTTCCCCATTGTATACCTGCCGGGGCCTGCCGACAGGAGTCGAACAGTTCCTGAGGAGGGGCGTCGGGCTTTATATACAAGACAACAGAAGGACAAACTGTCTGGTGGAGAATGCAAAGAAGCTTTATTCTGGCATGGCTTATATACACATGTATTGCCTACAGATTAGATTCACAGCCCTTTTCAAGGACCTTAATCCATTCACTTAAGTATTGCCTACAGATTGATACAATCAGACAGTAATCCAATCACTTGAGTCACATACGCCTGGGGGCATCTGTTCCAGGTGGCCAGTCTTGAGCTAAGACCTCCCTGCATTCCTGAGGTACTTGTTTCTGGAATTTAGGAAACTTTTCAAGGTTTATTTCAGAGTCAAGAGTCAGGCCTGGTTCAGGCCCTAGATGGAGACTAGGCACAAAAACCCAATCAGTCCTGTCCCGTACTCTTGCTCCTTCTGTCCCAACCGCTCTCCACATCTCCCCCTTTTTTAGTTTTTAAAAATGCTTGAATGCATGGGATGACTGTGCTTATCTTAGGTTGGTCAAGAATGGGGATGGCCTTACCCATCATCAGGCTGAGGGTTGCATGACCCAGTCCCTGTCTTAGGTTGGTCCACTCCCCTTCATGCCTTGCCCGTCACTGGCTATCCAGCCTCCTAAGCCAAAATTGGCTGGGGGTGGGTTGAGTGATAAGTTTTTGCTTGTGGAGCCTTCCATAGATTTGCTTCAGCAATTTTTCTACCAAACATAGTGCTGTAGGGACCAATATAAGTAGAAGAAAGAGCATTAGAGTGCAGAAAATAAAGGAGCTCAAGAGCTATTTTGGTAGAGGCCCAGGTGGGTACCATGGAGATTAATTATCTACAAAATCTGCAGTCTGAATTTCTGATAGAGAAGTTACACAGGAAGTATAGTTACAATTATTGCAGCTAACATTGAATTTTGAATTATTCCCCACATTTATGTAGACATCACCAATTGATAGAAGATAAGAGGGATTGACACAAGCAAGCACTGTAAAATCTTTTGCATTATCATTAAAACCCAACTCCTCATTTTGATCATTCATGTTCACCGTTCGTCCTGATGCAGCTGCCAGCTTCCAAATATAAGTTTGAGGATGCCCATTACTAGACCACCACATTCCAGCCATCAGCGGATGATCTAAACAGTTATCACAGCTAGACCAGTCCCAGTAGTGCCCTGTTGACACATTACACCATTTTGGGATTCTTTCTACACAACAGGTCCATAAGATTGTTGCATTAACCCTCCTATTCTCTGTGCCACAATAAGGCACTTGCTGAGGGGAAAAAGGATGTCCATGGTCATAGTCATATTTGGATTTACTCTTGGAATTGTTAGTCATCCCAGGATAGGACACATTCACCGCGGGCGTGCACACTCTGTTACCTTTGTTGTCCATAACATTGATACAATTGTCAGAAGGCCCAGCATGGAAGCACACGGGCATTCCTTTTCCTTTGGTTGAATAGTTCTGATAAGGGCTCAGGGCAGGTGAATTCCTTGAGGTGGAAGGATGGCCCAGAATCCTGGTATCATTGACGTGGACAATGATCTCCGGGCCGTCCCAAACCGCTGGGTGGAGAATCAGAGGGTCTGGCACAAATTCCCAGTGTGTGTGGTTGGCTCCCGTGGCGGTCAGCAGAATGCAGAGGAGTATGAGCTAAAGCATGGTGGACCAATCTTTCTGGGAACCACCTGGCTCCTTCTGTATCCTGTGGAAAAACACAAACATGCCCTCGTCCCCAGATAAGTACTGGATTTGGACCATTCCATTGACCCGTGAGAAGATCCTTCCACCTCACCCTAGCATATGAATCTTTTGTTTTTGGATGCCAAAATCTATCCGCTGCAGACCTGCTCTGTGCATCTATGGTGAGAAAATTTAAAATAAAAAGTGCATGTTTTAAATATTTAGCGGGAGTTTCTGGGTATAACTCCCCCTTTTTTATTTTTTGAAGCTGATGCTTCAGGGTACTGTGTGTCCTTTCCACAATACCTTGTCCTTGGGGATTGTAAGGAATACCTGTTTTGTGAAGGATTTGAAATTGCTTGCAGAAATGCTGAAATGTGCGGCTGGTATAGCAGGTCCCATTGTCTGTTTTAATCTCTTTTGGTACTCCTGTAATGCCAAAGCATTTTAAGCAATGGGCTATAACGTGTTTAGTGGCTTCTCCAGTTTGTGCTGTTGCCATAATAAAGCCAGAATATGTGTCTATAGAAATATGGACATACTTAAGTTTAGGCTAATTGTTTTACAAGGAGAAGGCCCGCATCTGTATCTCCTATCAATCTGCTAGATGTTTGCATCAAACGAGAGACAAAATCTTGAAAAGGCTCATCTGGCCCTTGTTTAATTTTAGATAAATCTTCAGATCATGCCCCCCCTGAGGGCAGTTTCAGCCAAGCTTGCTTAGCAGCAGCATTTATTTATGCATAGGCGGCAGGATCGAAATCTAACTGCCTGTTAAGATCACTGTAGGGTCCGTCCCCCATAAGCATTTCAAAAGTTACTGGGTGATTTTGAGCTCTATTAATGTCAGCTGTCTTTTGACATTGCTCCGCATATTCTGATCTCCACGATAGATAGTCTCCTCCACTTAAGCAGGCTCGAGCAATAGCTTTCCAATCAGAGGGCGGGAGAGCATCAGCCGCAAAAGCCTCGAGCACAGCTTGTGTAAATGGAGCAGTGGCTTCATAGGATGAGGCCAGTTTCAGCTCTTTCAGTTGTTTGAATAACAAAGGCTGATGGATTCTGTACCTCACCTCCTGCTCACCCACTTCCTCAAAGACTGGACAGGCTACAAAACCCGTAGTATCTTTCCCTCTCTCTCAAGCTTGTTTCACAGCCTCTTGCAGGGGAGAAAGCTGTTGTAGTGGCAACAGCTGTCTTTTATCTGGTCTAGGTTTTAAAGGCGAGACGGCCAAGGCTGTAAGAGGCGGTGCAGGGGGATCAAGCCTTGCAACTGACTGAGGGGGAATTGGAGGAGTATATTTCAATGCACCTTCAGCCATGAGCTTGCTAAAGGTTTTACACAAGCAATCCTCTGGCAGATCTAATTTTTTGGGCCTTTGTTCTTTAAGGTCTATTAAAGAGCTGCGATCGCTCTCCCATCCTTCCTCATCCACCACTTCTGATTCGGGTGGTGCGGAAGGAATAGATGGAGCTGCTTCAGCGTATATGGTTTCACTTTTACCTGTAGCTGAATTTAATCTCTGCCTCTCATGTCTAGGACCTAAACTATCTCTGATTAGAGTCCAAAGCCCAAAAGCATAAGCAAAGAGCAAATGGCTACTTCCATTTCCCATACTTATCTCTATTGTAACACTTACTGTTTATAGATAATGAGGTTTTATACATCCACTTTTAGCTAGTGAAGTAGGAAAGAGCTAGGAGCGCCGCTGGCCTCACTCAAAGGCTAGGGTGGCCTGAAAAAGCAGGCTGGAAATCAGAGACTGAGAAAGAGACACTCCTCACGGATACCCAGTCGGGCTGTCAGGGTCTGAACCCAGACACGTGGGCCTTGAGGAGCCGCTGAAGTGCAGCCTCAGCCTGGACTCTCACAGTTGCCCATGGCTGTTCTCAGTCCCTCGCATCCAAGGAGGTGCCTTTGAAAGGGAATCCTGGCCTCCGCTCAGCTGACGTTCCCGGCTCCCAGGGGAGACAGGGGATCCACTGAGGGAGATGCAGGGGAATCTGTCGCTTGAGACTTGAGAACGGCAGCCGGGCTAGTCCCTTTTAAGTGGCTGACTGCCCGATGTTGTGAGCCACAAGTGGCCCCCCCCTTTTTTTTAATGAGAAAAGTAAAAGAGAAAGGCAGTGTCTGCTCCCCGGGGTTATAATACCGTTTATTATACTCATGGACTGTTGGTCCTTTTCTTCAACTCCTGTCTTTACCACCGTCCCCGCACTTTCTTGCCTGCGTGCTATGGCAGAAGTGCTTCAGATCCACAGCGCCGCGTCTTCTCTCTTGGTGGCTCCCTGGCGTTGCTCCCCGTACTCAGGTCCCTGTTCAGGTGCCACTTTCTGCCAGGGCCTGCCGGCAGGAGTCGAACAGTTCCTGAGGGGGGGGCGTCGGGCTGTATATACAAGATGACAGGAGGACAAACTGTCTGGTGCAGAATGCAAAGAAGCTTTATTCTGGCATGGCTTATATACACATGTACTGCCTACAGATTAGATTCACACGCCCTTTTCAAGGACCTTAATCCAATCACTTAAGTATTGCCCACAGATCAATACAATCGGACATCAATCCAATACTTAGGTCACATACGCCTGGGGGCATCTGGTCCAGGTGGCTGACCTTGAGCTAAGACCTCCCTGCATTCCTGAGATACTTGTTTCTGGAATTTAGGAAACTTTTCAAGGTTTATTTCAGAGTCAGAGTCAGGCCCAGTTAAGGCCCTAGATGGACACTAGGCACAAAAACACAATCAGTCCTGTCCTGTACTCTTGCTCCTTCTGTCCCAACCGCTCTCCACATATACCCATGGCTCCTTTATCGTATATTAATTGACCATATATGCTTCGGTTTATACCTGGGCTCTCTAGTCTGTTCCACTGGTCTATGGGTCTGTTCTTGTGCCAGTACCAAATTGTCTTGATTATTATGGCTTTGTAGCCTTAAGTCGGAGAGCATAATCCTCCCTGCTTTACTCTTCCTTCTCAGGATTGCTTTGGCTATTCAGGGTCTTTTGTGGTTCCATATGAGTTTTAGAAGTATTTGCTCTAGTTCATTGAAGAATGCTTTCAGTATTTTGATAGGGAAGGCATTGAATCTGTAGATAGTTTTAGGCAGGATGGCCATTTTGACAATATGAATTCTTCCTATCCATGAGCATGGGATGTGTTTCCATTTATTGGTATCTTCTTTAATTTTTCTCATGAGTGTTTTGGGGTTTTCAGAGTATAGGTCTTTCAGTTCCTTGGTTAGGTTTATTCCTATGTATTTTATTGTGTTTGATGCAGTTTTGAATGGAATTCTTTTCTTAATTTCTTTTTCTGCTAGTTCATTGTCAGTGTATAGTAATGCAACAGATTTCTGTGTATTAATTTTGTATCCTGAAACTTTGCTGAATTCAGATATTAGATCTAGTTGTTTTGGAGTGGATTCTTTGGGGAGTTTTATGTAGAATATCATGTCATCTACAAATAGGGACAGTTCAACTTCTTCCTTGCCAATTTGGATGCCTTTAATTTCTTTGCGTTGTCTGATTGCCATGGCTAGGACCTCCAGTACTATGTTGAATAGAAGTGGGGAGAGTGGGCATCCTTGTCTTGTTCCCGATCTTAAAGGAAAAGCTTGCAGCTTCTCACTGTTAAGTATAATGTTGGCTGTGGGTTTGTCATATATGGCCTTTTTTATGTTGAGGTACTTGACCTCTATACCCATTTTCCCATTTTGTTGAGATTTTTTTATCATGAATGGATGTTGAATTTTGTCAAATGCTTTTTCAGGATCTATGGAGATAATCATGTGGTTTTTGTACTTTTTGTTGATGTGGATGATGTTGATGGATTTTTTAATGTTGTACCATCCTTGCATCCCTGGAATAAATCTTTTTAATGTATTTTTTAATTCAGTTTGTCAATATTTTGAATATTTTTGCCACTATGTTCATCAGAGATATTGGATTGTATTTCTTTTGTTGTGGTGTCTTTTCCTGGTTTTGTTATTAGAGTGATGCTGGCCTCATAGAATGAGTTTGTGAGTATTCCCTCCTCTTCAACTTTTGGAAAACTTTAAGGAGGGATAATATTAGGTCTTCACTAAATATTTCATAAAATTGAGCAGTGAAACCATCTGGTCCAGGAATTTTGTTCTTAGGTAGTTTTTTGATTACCAATTCATTTTTTTTGCTGGTAGTTGGCCTGTTTGGATTTTCTGTTTCTTCCTGCGTCAGTCTTGGAAGGTTGTATTTTTCTAGAAAGTTGTCCATTTCTTTGAGGTTGTTCAGTTTGTTAGCATATAATTTTTCATAGTATTCTGTTATAATTGTATTTCTGTGGTGTCCATGATTTTTCCTTTCTAATTTCTGATTCTGTTTATGTGTGTAGACTCTTTCTGCTTGATAAGTCTGGCAAAGAGTTTATCTATTTTGTTTATTTTCTTGAAGAACCAGATCCTGCTTTCATTGATTCTTTCTCTTGTTTTATTCTTCTCAATTTCATTTATTTCTGCTCTAATCTTTATTATGTCCCTCCTTCTTCTTACCTTGGGTTTCATTTGTTCTACTTTTTCTAGTTTGATTAATTATGAGTTTAGACTGTTCATTTGGGATTGTTCTTATTTTCTGAGGTAGGCCTGTATTGCAATATACTTCTCTCTTAGCATGGCCTTAATTATGAGTTTAGACTGTTCATTTGGGATTGTTCTTATTTTCTGAGGTAGGCCTGTATTGCAATATACTTCTCTCTTAGCATGGCCTTTGCTGAGTCCCACAGATTTTGTGTTGTTGAATTATTGTTGTCATTTGTGGCCATACGTTGCTTGATCTCTGTTTTTATTTGGTCATTGATCCATTGATTATTTAGGAACATGTTATTAAACCTCCATGTGTTTGTGGGTTCTTTATTTTTCTTTGTGTAATTTATTTCTAGCTTCATACCTTTGTGAACTGAGAAGTTGGTTGGTACAATTTCAATATTTTTTAATTTACTGAGGCTCTTTTTGTGGCCTAATATGTGGTTTATTTTGGAAAATGTTCTGTGTGCCCTTAAGAAGAATGTGTATCCTGCTGCTTTTGACTGTAGAGTTGTGTAGATGTCTGTTACATTCTCCTGTTCTAATGTGTTGTTCAGTGCCTCAGTGTCCTTACTTATTTTCTGTCTAGTTGATCTGTCCTTTGGAGTGAGTGGTGTGTTGAAGTCTTCTAAAATGAATTCATTGCATTCTGTTTCTCCCTTTATTTCTGTTAGTATTTGTTTCACATATGTAGGTGATCCTGTGTTGGGTGCATAGATATTTATAATAGTTATATCCTCTTGTTGGTCACACCCCTTTATTATTATGTAATGTCCTTCTTTGTCTTTTTACTTTTGTTTTGAAGTCTATTTTGTCTGATACAAGTACTGCAACTCCTGTTTTTTTCTCCCTATTAGTTGCATGAAATATATTTTTCCTTCCCTTTACTTTAAGTCTGTGTATGTCTTTGGGTTTGAAGTGAGTCTCTTGTAGGCAGCATATAGACTGGTCTTGATTTTTTATCCATTCAGTGACTCTATGTCTTTTGATTGTTGCATTCAGACCATTTACATTTAGGCTTATTATCAATAGGTATGTACTTATTGCCATTGCTGGCTTTAGATTTGTGGTTACCAAAGGTTCAAGGTAATTCCCTTACAAACTAACAGTCCAATTTAACTCACTTAGCATATGTTATTACAAACACAACCTAAAGGGTCTTTTTTTTTTCCTCCTCCATTCTTTATATGTTAGGTATCATATTCTGTAGTCTTTGTCTATCCCTTGATTGACTTTTGGGGTAGTTGATTTGATTTTGCATCTGTTTAGTAATTAATTGTTTTACTTTGTTTTGGTTTTATTTCCCCTGGTGACACTTATTTAGCCTTAGGAGTACTTCCACCTATGGCAGTCCCTCCAAAATGCACAGTAGAGGTGGTTTGTGGGAGGTAAATTCTCTCAGCTTTTGCTTATCTGAAAAATGTTTAATCCCTACTTCAAATTTAAATGATAACCTTGCCAGTTAGAGTATTCTTGGTTTGAGGCCCTTCTGCTTAATTGCATTGAATATATCATTCCACTCCCTTCTGGTCTGTAAGGTTTCTGTTGAGAAGTCCAATGGTAGCCTGATGGGTTTTCATTTTATGTGATCTTATTCCTCTCTCTGTCTGCTTTTAATGGTCTTTCCTTATCCTTCATGTTTGCCATTTTAATTACTATATGTCTTGGTGTTGTCTTCCTTGGGTGCCTTGTGTTAGGAGATCTGTGCCCCTCCATGGCCTGAGAGACTATCTCCTTCCCCATATTGGGGAAATTTTCAGCAATTACCTCCTCAGAGACACTTTCTATCCCTTTTTTCTCTGTCTTCTTCTTCTGGTACCTTATAATGCCAATATTGTTCCGTTTGGATTGGTCACACAGTTCTCTCAGTAGTCTTTCATTCTTAGAAATCCTTTTCTCTCTGTGTGCCTCAGCTTCTTTTTATTCCTCTTCTCTAATTTCTATTGCATTTACAGTATCTTCTACTTCATCTAATCTGCTTTTAAATCCCTGCATTGTATGTTTCATTTCAGATATGAAATGTTTTAATGATTGAATCTCCAACCTAATGTTGTCCCTGAGTTCTTGAATATTTTTCTGTACCTCCATGAGCATGTGTATGATTTTTATTTTGAACTCTCTTTCAGATATATTGGTGATTTCACTTTCATTTGGGTCTTTTTCTGGTGTTTGTGAGATTTTGGTCTGAACCAGGTTCCTTTGAAGTTTCATATTTGTATGTGGTGACTTTTAGTGCCCAGAAGCTCTAGTCTCTGGAGCTTCTCAGACCCTGGATTGATGTTGGGGATCACAGGTGAGCAGTACTGGTGCCTTGGGGGAGGAAAGGGCTGTTTCCTGATTCCCGGCTGCAGTGCCTGTCTCCACTGTCAGAACCAGTGGGCTGAGCACGCAGATGTAAACCTCTGTGCTTTGCATCTGTAGCTGCCATAGGTGGAGCCTCCCTCTGGCTGGCCTGATGCCAGGTCAGGGACTGCCAGTTTGAGATCCAGTGCCAGCAGGCCAGGAGAAATGTGCAGCAGGTTGCATATCACAGTGGGCAGCCTTGGAGATGAGTAGACAGCCAGGGGTATGGAGCATCTGAAGCTCCTGAATGTTCCCAACCTACTGGGCAGAGTGCACCCAGACAACCTTGTCTGCCTATCCCTTCTCCCGTGCAGCAAGCTCCATGCAAACCTCACCCCTTCAGCAGCTCTCACTGCTAGGAAGCCTCTCAGACTACCTGTCTTTCCCTTGTCCCAGAGCAGGCGGATGTGGATCCCTGTCCTCCACAAATGGCTGGAATATCAATCTCTCCAAGTATTCTGCCTGTCTTAGGTTTTCAATCCCACTAATCTCGAGCACCATGCAATGTAGGTTTGTGCTCCCAAAGCAGATCTCCAGGGCTGGATGTTCAGCAATCCGTTTCCACCCCCTCCCCATTCCATTTCTCTTCTTCCTGCCAGTGAGCTGTGATAGGGGAAGGGCTTGGGTCCTGCTGGATCAAGGCTTTGATACGTTACCCTGCTTCATGAGGTCTGCTCTGTTCTCTAGGTGTATGCAGTCTGGTGCAGCCTTCCTTCCTGTTTCTCTTTTAGGATTAGTTGTATTAACTATATTTTTGTATTATACGTGATTTTCAGAGGAGTTGTCTGTCTCACCTCTAACACCGCATTGTGAATCTCATTTATTTATTTTTTCTTATTATACTTTTGAAAAGGGAATTAAGGTTGTGAATCATCTAACTTCCTACTAAGACAATCCAGTATTAACCAGGTAGAACCAATTAAATCAAATGGGCCTGTAAAAGTGTAAGAGGAGGCAGAAGAGATTCCAAGTATTTAGGCACTTGCTCCACCATCGCTGGCTTTGAAGCTGGAGGAAGGAGGTCATGAACGAAGAAATGTGGGCAGCCTCTGAATCTGACTGCCACACAGGCATAGGGACTACAGGCCTACAGCTGCAAGGCACTGATGCCTGCCAACAGCTGAAATGAGTAAAGAAAACGAATTGTCCCCTGGAGCCTCCACAACGGAAAGCAGTCCTGCTGAAACCTTGAAGTTAGCAACAGTGTCAGACTTTGGAACTGTGGAGTTCTAAAATAATAAATTTGTGTTATTTCATTAAGTTTGTAATAATATTTTATAGCAGCAATAACAAACTAATTTATGATCTGAACTTATTTCAGCCTTGATTTCCTGCATCTCCTCAAAGAAATCCTATGTTCCAACTATGTTAAGTACTGCTTCACAGCTACCTCATAGGTACTGAATGTTAAGCTTGGTTACTGTTTAAAAATAATTTTCTCTAAAATTCTCTTCCTAAGGAATCTTAATTATTGAACAGAACAAAAAATATTCTTCTCTGTAAAGACTTCTCTGACTCCCTTCTATACAACCCTATTTCTTTCTTCCATACTTTTTGGTAAAAATAATAATAAGACTCTGAGTTTGATAAAACAAGGGCTTTATCGTTTTTATTCTAAATTTCTGGACCAGAAGTCTCACAAATAGGAAGAAGTAACAGATACTCATTTTTTGAATGAATGGCTCATTGGCAGGAAATCCCCTGACTTCATAAATCCAGGCAGTGAATCAGCATTCCAAACAGGAAATAAATTTCAGGGCACATAGAGACTGAGGGAAACATAGACATAAGACTTTGGGAACATTTTATAACTATCCAACACTGAAAAAAATAAAAGTAAGAAAGGGTTGTGCTTGAATGTGCATTTTCCCTCCTGGAAATTGTCTCTTTGTTGATTCATGCTTCAGTCAATTCACTTTGACTAATAGCCTACTACATCAATAGTGACATATCACTAAACTCTGATGCACATTTTGGGCCAGAGGAAACATCTTTGAAATTATTTCCAGGATTGCCTGACTGCCTACATGTCCTTATCTTTTAAATATTTTATTTTTGGTGTCTACACAAATGTTATCTATCTTTAAAAGAAAATTCTCAGGGGTAAACACCAGGTCTATATTTGATTTACCTCTCAATACTTCTATTTTTGTTGCATGTAGCACAGTATACTGCACTTTTACACTTCAAATAATCTATTTTTTTAATTTATAAAATTAAATGAACATGATTTCACTCCTCACTAGGTTTTCCCTTATTAGCCAACTGAGTCAGTCTGTCTGTCTCTGTGCCATGCATCTATGTGCATGGACCAAAAATTACTATTCAATACTCAGAGCACTCCAGATGGCTTTCCAATTATGAAACCTGCAACTAGAAATCTGACTGAGCTTATATCTTAATTACACTTGATTCTGGGCTGCTGAGATATTCAAATCACTGAGTGTTACACAAGTACACCTTGATATATATCATGTGCTCCATTTTTAATGATTGTATCATATCATTTGTTGAAAATAATATCCTAGTTGGAATAAGGAAGAATCGATATTAAGTTGAACATTATCTCAATTTCTTCCTGCAAGTAATATCTCCCTGATCATTCACAAAGTTTTCTTTAGATGGCTATTTACATGAGTTTGATAAATCACTAAAAAATGAATTGACAAATAAAAAAATCTATTTTTAATGTCAAATGTGCAAAAATGAATTGAAAACAAAGTACTATTGATTTAAAATGAAACTGCCCTCTTTAAGTAATTTATCACATTAAAAATACATTGTATTTTATAACTTCCCAAAATAAGACAAGATACAACCTCTGAATTGGGAATAGCATAATCAATCTTTGACTTTTTCCAAAGTGTTTCAAAATCCAGAAACAAAAATAACACTATTTACATTAAACACAAGTATTCATTTTATCTCTATGGAAAAAATTTAAAAAGTAGCCATGCAACATTTTTACCTAGCTCCTATTATTCATGTTTTGGAAGTGGAAAAACTGAGGCTTATAGAGGTTACTTAAAAATAACAGTTTATTTCAGAGTCATAATTCAAATACTTATCCATTTACTCCAAAGCCAAATGACATAGCTACTGTTCTATACTTCTGTTTTCTCAAATTGATGAAAAGTAAATGTGCCTGTCTTTAGTTTAGCACATAGCAGTATTAGAGTATAGTAAATCTTTTGTATGTAAAATATTCTTTATCCTTCACAACAAACCTGTCCCTGACTATTGCCTACAGAAAGCACTGAATACAGTACCTGCTACAGTTAGCTCCAAGGTCTGCTTCTCATGCTGCCTATTATTGTTATTCTTGTTACCATCTCTGTTTTAGAGGTTTAAAAACATACAAAACAGCAGCAGACTCACAGAACCCAAGAATGGACTAACAGTTACCAAAGGGAAAGGGACTGGGGA
>JAQQAC010013566.1:3183137-3300023 GCA_029783875.1 Phataginus tricuspis | reverse complement strand
TTCTCATCTCACTACACTGATGGACAGTGACTGTAATAGGGTTGGTGGGGGGGACCTGATGAAGGGCGTAGTTTAATCATCACAATATTGCTCATGTAATTGTAGGTTAATGATACTAAAATAAAATAAATTGTAAAAAAAAACAAACAAACCATAAACCCTAAGAGTAGAATAATTTCCCCCAATTTGTGCATACAGTAAATGGCTGAGTAAGAGTTTGAAAGTAAATTTGATTCTTGCTCTACTGAGTACTATCTACCAAACCGAATCTACCAACTATCAAGCATACAAGTCCTTAAGAAGAGCAACCTGAAACAATGTTGTTCAGATCTTCAGAGCTCTGAGAGGAACATATGCAGTCCCCTTAATGATGTGTTTGCCCCTTAATAAGATCTCCTTGATGTGATTTAAAACAAATTCTTCCTTTTTCTAATTATGCTGCGCAATTAATACACTAACCCCAACAATTCTTTCTGAGTATGTTATCTACTTTTGTGTATTCATCATGTCACCAGAAATACGTAAGGTTAAAATTATTATTTTAATGCACATATTTTATCCCTTAATGTCTTATGATTTGTGATGCAAGACTGAGAATTAAAATGTTACTGTATGTTGACTGAGTTGTAGCATTCTTTATTTTGTTGTCATGTGGTTTATTTGCTATATAATTTTTTGAAGACATATTTGATCCACACACAGAAGACAGTATATCAAAGCCCTATGTGCTTACACCCAGGTTTACTGTATGTTAACATTTATTATATTAGGTCAGAACTCCTTTTTGAGAACAAAAATAAGAGACACAGTTGGAGTCTTGTATAATGCTCTATTACACATTTATTTTCCTTCATTATTACTAACAAACTCTACCCAGAAAATGGTGTTTTCTCATATCCACTCATTTGTTAATTATATTACCTATGCATGAGCTCACCCACAGAATATGCCAACTGTAGTGTGTTTTTAAAGTTTTCATATATGGTATCTATGATATGCTGCAATTTTCTGTTTTTTAAAGCATTAATTCATATTTATCATTAATTCATATTAATTCATAATTCATATTTGGTTTATATATGTAGCACAAATCATGCAAATATGTATGCCTAGATATACTTATTCCCAACTTTTTGTTGCTTCCAACATCCCACAAACACTTCTACAATAAATAGCAGAATAATTTTCCAAGTGAATGAATGCAGGGGTTTTACCAGTGTAATTGCTGGGGTAGAAAATATGCCTTACTTTGCTTTTACTAGATATTTTTCCAATGCTGTCTAAGGTGGCTGGACCAGTTTATACCGTCACAGTGACTTATTTCTTCAGCTACTTTTTGACAAACAGTTGATGTTGGCAGATTTTTACATACTGCTTATGTGTGTATGTTAAATTATATCTCACTGGTTAATGTTAACGTTAGTGATTACTTACAGGCTGGACAACTTTTCTTTTATTACTTAGTTATTTTTATGAATTGACTGTTAATAACCTTTAACCACTTTCTATTTCATTGTTTTTATTGATTTGTTGGGGATTTTCAAAAGCAAATTCTGCACATTCATCCATTGTTAGTTACGTATGTCACAAATATATTTCCTCAGTCTGTGTTTTCACTTTTTTCCTTCTGAATGATGCATTAGTTGGACAGATGTTATTATTTTCAGTCTAGTCAAGTTCATTAAGCTATTCCTTACTTACTGGCTTATCCACTTACCAGGTTATATTAGAGATCAACTTCTTCCTTTTATTCTAAAGTATGAAAATTTTGTTTTGTTTTGTGTTTTATATCTAAGTGTTAAGTACACCTGAAATCAATTTTATTGGATAGGTTGAGAAATGAACCAATTCTGTATTTTGTTTTACATAAGAATAATCTACTTTCCAAGGATTTTCTCTTCTCTCTCTGTGTATCAATTCCATTGATCTCATTGAACTAAAGCTTTGTAAGTAGTTTTGGGTTTCTCTTTCTAGTAAGTCACCTCCTAACAGAAACCACTGTTCTTATTTTGGTTGCCATAGCTTGGATTTGTGCATTTTAAATGTCATTTAAAACTAATTATACACTATATATAGTTGACCCTTGAATAAAACCAGTTTCATGATGCAGGTCCACTTACACATGGATTTTTTTCAATAAATACATTGGAAAAAATTTGGAGATTTGTGACAATTTCAGTGGTATAAAAGTACATAAAACACAAAATGACATGTTAATTGTTTATGCTATTGGTAAGGCTTCCAGGCAACAGTAGGCTAATAGTAGTTTAGTCTTGGAGGACTCAAAAATGACACATGAATTTTTTGACTGTAGAGTGGGATTGGTGCCCTGGCCTCTGTGTTGTTCACGGGTCAGCTGTATATAAAGTTTGAATATATGGTCATGTGGTCAAGTGGATTAGTAGGCAAGGTATATTTATTTTTCTGGGATACTTCCCTTACCTGTTGAATCCTATCTGTGTGACTTAGTCATGCAACATCCTTGTTTCACTAGGACATACTTGATGCCATTCTTATATACCAATCTCCATTTAAACTGAGATGGTGGCCCTGATTATCTCTGAATCTCCTTCTTGAAGAATTGTGTATGTTCAAAATTGAGACGTTCCATTATCACATCCTGTCAAATTCAAGAAGTCTCACAACTTCCCTCCATTTTTTCTGATCACCATCCCCTTCAGTTAAAACTGGCAGCATTTCTGCTTGTCCCTATTTGTACTGTGCAGAAAAGAGATGTATTTTGGATCATAATAGTGAGTTATTATAAACTTAAATAGGTGATAACTGTAATTGCAGTTGCTGTTTAACATATAACTTCATTGCTTGAATAATCAAACACATCTTTTGGTGCATGTAAACAATTCCTGAATGTGAAAACATTTTTCTTCTCATCTGTGAATAAATATCATCAAAGATAATATGCTTTCAGTTAACATGGCCAGGAAACACCTTCACTGTTGTCCCTCAAGGGTATACCAACAGACCACACCTAGAGCATAATCTAGTCATAAGAAATTGTATCATATCCCCATTCCACACGGATTGGTTATTAAATTGATAATATCGTGCTGATTGGGCCCTGATAAACTGGAATTAGCAACTGCAACATGCACATTGATACAACATGTATATGGCAGAATGTGGGAAATAAATCCCACAAAATACAATGTCCTGTCACTCAGTAAAAGTTGCAGGTGTCCAGTGGTCTTAGGCAGGGATCAGCAACCTACTTTTTAAAGGGCAAATAGAACATATTTTAGACTTTGCCATACATCTCTATCACAATCACTCCATTCTTTCATTGTTAACATGAAAGCCATAGGTAATATGCAGAAAAATGAATATAGCAGTTTTCCAATAAAACTTTCTTTACAAAACAGGCAGTGAACTGGGTTTGGCCCACAGTTCGTGGTTTACTGACACTTGGTACAGGGCGTACTGTGATACCCCTTCCAAAAGAAAGGATAAGTTGCTAAATCTGTCCTTCCTACAACTAATAATACTTTGGGCCTCTGCATTTCTTAGGTAACATAAATTCATTTGAGGACACCCCAATAATCCGTTTTTGAATAACCTGAGAAAATATTTTTGTGGGAGTCTACAACGGGAGGGTATCTGGTTCAGTCCTGCCCTGCCATGAAGGCTGCTTGGCCACTTGGGCCATGTGACCGGGTAGATTCAGTGCCACCTGAAGTTTATATGGCAGATGGAAGTGGCATGGAGCCTTGGAAAGAGCTTGAAGGTGAATCATAGCACAGAAGAAATTCTTAAAGTATTAGAGAAAAGCTATTTTATCCTTGACACTTAACTCTTCTCCTTGAGAAGGATTAATACTAGGCCTTAGCAGAGTCAGTACTTGTCAGGGGCAACCAGCTCCAATGCAACCTGAGTTGCCTTTTATGACAAAGTGGTGTCTTAACACAATATACTTTAAATTTGGGCATACACAGGATTATAAAGGTATGTATAAAAGTATACATACCACTAGAACTAATATCTGAATTCAGCAAAGTTGCAGGATACAAAATTAAAACACAGAAATCTGTTGCATTCCTATACACTAACGATGAACTAGCAGAAAGAGAAATCAGGAAAACAGTTCCATTCACAATTGCATCAAAAAGAATAAAATACCTAGGAATAAACCCAACTAAGGAAGTGAAAAACCTATACTCTGAAAACTACAAGACACTCTTGAGAGAAGTTAAAGAGGACACAAATAAATGGAAATTCATCCTGTGCTCTTGGCTAGGAAGAATTAATATGGTCAAAATGGCTATCCTGCCTAAAGAAATCTACAGATTCAATGCAATCCCTATCAAAATACTAACAGCATTCTTCAACGGACTGGAACAAATAGTTTTAAAATTCATGTGGAATCACATAAGACCACAAATAACCAAGGCAATCCTGAGAAAGAAGAATAAAGCACGGGGATTATGGTCCCAAACTTCAAGCTCTACTACAAAGCCACAGTAATCAAGACAATTTGTACTGGCACAAGAACAGACCCATAGACCAATGGAACAGAACAGAGAGTCCAGATATTAACCCACGCATATATGGTCAATTAATATATGATATACAATGGGATATGTAATGGGAAATGACAGCCTCTTCAACAACTGGTGTTGGCAAAACTGGACAGCTACATGTAAGAGAGTGAAACTGGATTACTTTCTAACTCCATACATAAAAGTAAATTCAAAATGGATCGAAGACCTGAATGTAAGTCGTGAAACCATAAAACTCTTGGAAGAAAACATAGGCAAAAATCTCTTGAATATAAATATGAGCAACTTTTTCATGAACATATCTCCCCAGGCAAGAGAAAAAAAAAGCAAAAATGAATAAGTGGTCTATATCAAACTGAAAGCTTCTGTACGGCAAAGGGCACCATCAGTACAACAAAAGGCATCCTAAAGTATGAAAGAATATATTCATAAATGACTTATCTGATAAGGGGTTGTCACCCAAAATATATAAAGAACTCTCACACCTCAACAACCAAAAAGCAAATATCCTGATTAAAAAATGGGGAGAAGATATAAACAGACACTTCTCCAAAGAAGAAATTCAGATTGCCAACAGGCAAATGAAAAGATGCTCCACATCATTAATTATCAGAGAAATGCAAATTAAAACCACAGTGAGATACCACCTCACACCACTTAGGATGGCCATCTTCGAAAAGACAAACAACAACAAATGTTGGTGAGGAGGTGGAGAAAGGGGAACCCTCCTACCCTGCTGGTGGGAATGTAAATTAGTTCAGCCTTTGTGGAAAGCAGTATGGAGGTTCCTCAAAAAAACTCAAAATAAAAATACCATTTGACCCAGGAATCCCACTCCTAGGAATTTACTCTAAGAATACAGGATCCCAGATTCATAAAGACATATGCACCCCTATGTTTATCACAGTACTATTTACAATAACCAAGAAATGGAAGCAACCTAAGTGTCCATCAGTAGATGAATGGATAAAGAAGATGTGGTACCTGCTTGGTGGTGATGGTGCTGTTGGCGGCGGCAGCAGCGCGCCCGAGCTCTGTGCCTGTGCTGCAAGTGGGGTAGGAGGGAGCGCTAGGCGTGAAGAGCCTAGGGCGCTTGCGTGCTGAGATGGGCCGTTCCTGTTGCCCACTAGGAAGAGGGGCTATCCGAGTCGGGCTGTCATGGAGGCCAGCGCAAGGGGTTCTGGGCTATGCCCCTTGCTCTCCAGGTTTACTTGGTACAGTCCGCACCCCAAAGAAACAAGGAACTGCAGGGCTCGCGCCTGCGTGAGCGACCTGGGAAAAAAAAAAAAAGATGTGGTACATATACACAATGGAATATTATTCAGCCATAAGAAGAAAACAAATCCTACCATTTGCAACAACATGGATGGAGCTAGAGGGTATTATGCTCAGTGAAATGAGCCAGGTGGAGGTAAACAAGTATCAAATGATTTCACTCATCTGTGGGGTATAACAAAGTAAAACCTGAAGTAACAAAACAGCAGCAGATTCACAGAACCCAAGAATTGCCTAACAGTTACCAAAGGAAAATGAACTGTGGAGAATGGGTGGGAAGGGAGGGAGCGGGGGAATAAGGGGCATTGTGATTAGCACACATAATGTAGTGGGGGCACGGGGAAGGAAGTATAGCACAGAGAAGACAAGTAGTGACTCTGTCGCATCTTATTATGCTGATGGACAGTGACTGTAATGGGGTATGTGGTGGGGACTTGATAATGGGGGGAGTCTAGTAACCACAGTGTTGCTCATGTGATTGTATATCAATGATACCTTAATAAAAAAAGTATACATACCATTACTGAATGAATGAATTGAATGAAATTGGACTTTGTGAGTCATACGACCTGAAGAAAGAAGGACATGACCAAGGTGACATGGCTGTTATTCAACAGTTACAGTGTGGATTCCAGACTGAAAATCATATATTTGGTTCTGATACTGACAGTAATCCTTTTGGTATTTTGTAGCAATTTACCATTTGGAAAAACTGGCCAAAATTATATGGCATTTCAAAACATAAATCTCGTAAGTCTTGGAGTTGGAATTTAAAACAGGTTTGTCTCACTCAAAAGTCTCTATTATTAATGACTATCCCAAAACTACCTCTTTGTTAATGTGGGGTAAATGATAGAATTTCCAGAATCTCCCACCTAGCCTTAGTTAATTTACATGTCAATAGGCATTTACCACTGTGGAGACTCCCATCAATCTGGGGCAAGTGGTGGAGAGGAAAACGGCCATCCTCTCCTCCCCTCTGTTCTGGTATGTAATTGGTCTGGTGTCTGTCAGTCCCCAAGCACCCGCCAAAGGAATTTCTCCCAGAAGGGGTGCGTGGGGAAGTGGGCATGCACCATGGCTGCAGAGAAACACAGCATCAAGCAGGCTTTGCTCCGGGGACAGGGGAGAAAGGAGAGAGTGCCTGTGGCCAGAGGAGACAGATGGGGCCAGGCCTGACCAGCAAATTCGAGCAAGCTGTGAGAAATAAAAATGGTTTCTCCCAACATAGCCTTTCCCTTGACTTACTTTGCTTTCACTGGTTTCATAGGGGATTTGCTCCAGGTCTGCAACACCCTTCTCCCTGAAGCTATAGTTAATGTAAGTCAAGATATAGATCTAAAGTCACTGGTATGACATGCTCACAATTTATATTCCACCTTCAAAGATTATTTTGATATTCATATTTGGTTGTAAAATCACATGGTATATAAGTTGGACTGTATCACTTACCAGCAATCATTTTTTTCAATGCCCCCCCTTCTTAAAGCATAACTGTTGACCCCTCTCTCAGCTCATGTGTGTGCATGTACATATATGTGTGTGTTTGTACGCTTATTTATAATTGTTGCTTTGCTTTAAAAAATGTAAAGCATGTACGATAAAATTTCTGGGTTATTAATTATATGATTATGTATTTATATGTTTTAAAAACTGTTTTTTAACACAAAATTCTCTGTCTCAAATTTCTTTTCCTTAAAAGCTCATAATGATTTTTGATCACTTATAGAAAGACCTCTAATTTTGTTATTATGTGTTTGTTTCCCTTTTAGTTTTTCTTGAGGTTTCAATGATTGTAGAATTATATTTTTAAAATTCTATAGGACAGGTCTTCGTATGTCTACATGTCCATTAATTTTTGCTATAATGTGGCAACCCTCTTTTTCTAGTATTTTTCAGGTTCTTTTAGTACTATCAGTATACATTTTCCTTTTACAATTTTATTGTTCGTGCAATTCTTCTTTTTGTAACCCTGTTGTCTTTTATCCAAGCTATTATCTAGCTTTCATTTTTCTTGTGACTTCCTGCTTTTTTTTTTAATTAAAATCATCTTTGGGGTTCTACTGAAGATCATTTCCAGAGTTCTGCTTTTCAATCGACACAATACCATTTTGTCTTCAGGATGACATGTTGATCCTACTTCTGCAGGATTTTTTCCATAAATCACATGCTTGGAAACAATCTACACAACATCAGTGTTTCAACAGGAAGGCTATGTGGGAAATCACACATCCTTGGTCTCATTACCTATCTGTTTGACTGATGTTTTCACTTAGATCTACAGTTGGATGTATGCAATTCCCATTAACCAGTCATCATTTATCAATCACTGTCTAATTACACTGAAATGGGATTTTTGCATCTTTACAGTATCTGGATCCCTTTCAGAAAGAAATGATAAATAAATTTTTGTGAAAAAAAGCCCTCAGAATTTTATGGCTTCTCATGCATTTTCCATTTATTATCTTCTTTACAATATTTTACTTGGGTAGAGGGAATATGAAGAATCAAATGCAAGGCACTTGACTGTGTCTTTACTCCTGTTTATTGCATGCTTTGCAAAGCTTGATCTTCAAAAGATTCTTAATATAGAACAGAAGGTACTACTGTATTTACCTCAGAAGCAACACCTCTAAGACATATTGTATGTTTTCTGATTGAAACACCCAAGGTTTGACAGCCCAGAGACAGAGTGTGCATAGGGCACAGGTAGGGGAGTAGACAGAAAATATCTATGTTCTTTCAGGTATACAGTGTTTCATGCATCTTATCAAAATAGAATCAATTATTTAATCATTATATGATTAAGTCATTTCATAGATATTTATGGACATTGTACTCTTAGATCCTCAAAATAGAGTTCATGGGTATTATAATTGCCAAGTCTCTCATTTCATTTGACCTTTCAGCAGCATTTGTCACAGGAGATTGGCAACTTATTCTTTATGCCCCCCCCCTTTTTTCAGATTCTGGAACCTCTTTCTCAGTTCTTATACCTTATTTATTGTTCCTTCTCAGTCTAGTTTTTTCATTCACTTCCATCATCATGATCTCTTAATTTTAGATTTCACTAGGATTAGACTTCATACCCCTTCTCTGTACTTTAACTCTTAAGGTGATCTTATCCTGTCCCATGGCTTCAATACATACATAAACATACATAAACAGACACACACACACACACACACACACACACACACACACACACACACACCTAGTCCTATTCTATACTCTGTACTCCTGATTTGCACACTTTCATTTTAAAGTCCTACACAAATCAACATCTAATAGTCATCTAGCAGGAGACAGCAAAATGTCCAAAACCCAAGTCTTGATTTTGTTACCAACGTTCTATTTGGATAATGGCAACTACGTATTTTGGTTCAGATCAAGCATCTTTGGGTCATCTATTCCCTTTTTTTATGAACATACACCCCATTCAGTATGCCACCAAATACTGATAGTTCCACCCTCAGTGTATACCCAGAACCTGTCATTTCTCATTATCTGTAACACTACTACTTGGTGCCAAGCTGCCTTCCACATAAATTAATGTAATAACCTCCTAAATGCTCTCCCTTTTCACCGTGGAATTAATTCTCCATCCAACAGCCTGAGTATTTTGTTTTGTTTTAATGTAAGCCACAATACATCACTTCTCTGATAAAACCTACCAACTATTTTCCATCTCACTCCATATATTTTAATATTCGTATGTGGCTTACAACAGTTTACTGGTGTCAACAATTCATTTACTTTGAGTCATGCATGGAAACCTCACTTCCATTTCCTTTCCTTTTCCTTTTACTATTCCTTTCAATTTCTCCAATTTTAAATATTGGCTTGACGATGACACAGAATTACAGTTTATTTCAATAATCAAATATGATTTATAAATCATATATTTACAAATTCATATATAAACTCATAAGTAGTATGTTATACAAATACTCAGATAAAAACCCAAAGCAGAGTCCATTGTATGTATTTCTTCTAATTGTTCACTCTTCCTTCGTGATGCTCCAAGATTCCTTCTTTTATTATTTCCTTTATGTTTGAAGAACTTCCTTTGTGCAGTTTTTAAATGTAGGTCTGCTGTTCGTAAATTCTCTTATTTTCTTTGTCTGAAAACGTTTTTTGTCTTTCACTCCTAAAAGATAATTTCACCAAACATGTAATCCATGGTGGACAATTTTACTTCAGTACATGAAAAAAAAACTCACACCACTTTCTTCTGGCCTCCTTAGTTTCAAATGAGATACCAGATTTTTTTCAAACTGGTTTTTCCCTACAAATGGTTTATTATTTTTCTCTGATGGCTTCCAAAATTTTATCTTTGTCATTAGTTTTCAAAAGTGTAACTGTGATGTGTTCTGGTATGGGCTTCTTTGGTTTGTCTTGTTTGTTCTATAAATGATGAAGATATTATCTGCTAGAGAACTACCAACTTATAATATAGTAGCACGATTGGTTTGATAGGAATAAGATAATGAAAATGGTGGCAGGTAAAAATGGACATCTGAGAAAGTTTAATATAAAAAAATTTGATAAGTCCCACATGGTTTATTTACTGTAACTTACTGTAAATCAAGAGGTACTTCAAAACTACTGGCTAAAAAAGTAATTTGAAAAAGAAAAGTTAAACCACTACAAAAACACAAAAAAATAGATGGCGTGGACAGATTTTCTATTGTGTGACAAAGAATTTGGCTGGTCTTTGTCAATGGTTCTTGGGAGGGACTATCTAAATTTGGGGGATTTCCTAAGTGTTTATGGTATCTTTGTCATATTCTTGGTATGCTCTAACAGTCTGTTAACACAGTGATTTGCGGTGGACTTCCAGACAGTTTATACTAGTAAGATGACTCAGAATGGGGGCTGGCCATGCCGGACAGACCAACGATGTGATTAGCAGGCTGAGACTCTGAGTCACTTTATATCAGTCCAACCTCCAGGGAATGATGGGGGATATAGGTTCAGTTCATTCACATAGCCAAAGATTTAATCAATCATATCTACATATGAAATCCCAATAAAATCTCTAGACACCAAAGCCAGGTGCGCTCCGCTGGGGGAACAATACCCAGTACATATTATACACATTATGCAAGGAGGGTGGCAGGTTCTTGAGGACATGGGAGTTTCATGTGTGGGACTCTCCTAGACGTCCTTATATGTGTCTCCTGGTTGGTTCTGATTTCTATCTTTTTTTGCTATAATGAAACTGCATTTATAGTATTTACTGTCAGTGAATTCTGTGAGTCATTGTAGTAAATTATTGAGACTGAGAGTAGTAAGGACTCTCAAATTTGTAGCCAGCTGGTCAGAAGTGGGGGTGCCTGGACCCCCAAGCTTGCAGCTCTTGGCTGATGCAAGGGTAGCCTTGAGGAAGAATGTGTCCTCAGCTGTGAATTCTGACCTTATGCTGGGCAGTGACCTAGGTCACTGTGACCTATTATTGATGTTATATTTGTCAATGTTATTAGAATACATTTTGAGGTTAGATTTTTTTTCCATATTCTTGTTTGCAGATCAAGAGAGATATCTTAATTATTAATATGTTTAGTTTATTTTTTATTATAGCATTGTATTTTCTTTTTCTATTTTAAGGGGATTTATATGCCTCAAAAATGTTGATTGTGAGTACTACATTCAGTGAATATATTGAATTTGCTACAATCACAATGTATTTCATGATTTATATGACATATCATTTTTCTGTTTTCAACTAAGCAAAAGTTTTCGATGGTGGTAAATGGACAATAGACATTTAAAGCAGTTTTCATTTGATTTTCAAGATCTGTTCATGTGAAATAAACTGCATTATAAGGTATGTAAGCTTTTGATTTTGTCTACCTATCTATTTTTATGTGTTATGTTCCATTTTGTATTACCTTATATGTCCTTTTGCTTAATCAAAATTGTTTTCTTAGAAGAGGACATTTTGATTCAGTACCTTGACCACAAGAATGGAAGTAAAAGAACTTCCTAAAGTGTTATTCTTTCTGCAAACTGATTGCAATTGGGATGGGGGTTGGGAGCACCACTGATTGATTCAAAGTAGTTTGACAATGTTATGATCAGCTAGACAAAAAGTTTTTGTATGAAGAGAATTGTCAGAGGAAGTATGCCAAGGTTTGTATAATTCCTAATGGATTGATACTTGAGAGCTATATAAAACAGATGATTAATAAAGTAAAATAGGACAAAATAAATCCAGGGAAGAAAATCTAAGTGTTAGGCAGAAAGACAGATATGTGAGAGATGAAAAGAGAGTAGGACCCACCAAAAACTCAGGGAGCTGAACAGACAAAGCCAGAGAGCCAGAAAGGCCTCACAGAGTTAATTCCCTTTGCGATGTAAGTTCATCCCACATGCTCTGAACCTGGGCTGACCTTGAGACTTGTTCTAGCTAATGCAGCTGAGATGGAGCAAAGACATGGGACAGGCATCATGATTAATTTTCCTAAAAATGCCAAGATATGGGTAGCATAATAAGAACAGGAGGGACTTATCTTAAGGCTAAGATTCCATTTTAAAAGAGAATTGGAAAGTTGGATTCTTGGCATATTCTTTGGTAATCAACCAACAAACTATCTTAAGGCAGGGCAAGCAGTCTTAACTCTTCTGTTCCCAGGGCTTGGGGTAGCCACTATCTTGGAGAAAAACAGGAAGTTTATCCTACAGAATTATCTAGAAGACTGAGATAAGATATTGTCTCTCACTGGAGATGGACATCATGAGACCACGTGACAAGCTGCGTCGCCCCCCAACCTTTCACCTTTATCCCATTCTTGAAAGCCTTGTAAGACAGAATGCGAAGCCCTTAAGCACACCTCCTCTCTGAAGTTTCCCTCACTTCCCTTCCACACTTCCCTTTCTCAGAGTGTCTATTTTTAAAAGACTTCTTACTGCTCAACTTACTACATTTGGTCTCTGTGCTCTTCCAGTGGTTCCTCTGTCACTTTGCTATTTCATTCTATTTCCCAGACTTTAAGCACAAGTCTTCACTTTCTCTGCCCTACTTCAAATAAGTAGGGAGGAGCTACTGAGAGCTCCAATTTGAGTTTGCAAATTCCCATCAGTGAGCTTCCCCTTCCTCTCTGCTTTATTCAAGTAAACCTGCCTTTGTCTACCTTGACTCTGGCCCACTTCTCCTTTGAAGTTTAGTCACGTACAACTTTTGCTTCACTTCACTACTGTGCCTCTGCCCCTCAATTCTTTGTTGCAGCGGGACAAGAACCAAGAGGAACAAACTCAACCCCCCCAACATAAGACTATGTAAGAAAAGATGCGATAAGTATCTCTTGTGAATGTCTCTAAGTCTAAGAGGACGTTATCAAAAAGAGAGGCTCACTCTCTTGCACTTTTGCCAGCTAGGGAGTGAAGCAGCTTGGGAACCACTGCTGCCTCCAGGCACTTTTGGGGGCATCCGGGCAAACAACGGCTGCTGGGACACCACAGGACCCAGCACGGCTACATGATGTGCAGCAGACCTGCCAACATCCACTCTTCCTAACGCAGCATCGGCTGGGCCTCCTCACAGTGGAGACGTTGATAGGGATGAAAATACTCAAGATGGCCCCAGTTCTACCAGGCAGAACACTGCAAAGCTTGCTGAATAATGATGAACTACCGGGGAGCTGTCAGAACAGCACCTAGCAGGATATAGGTACTAGTAAGAAACAAACAGGATACCTCCTGGGCCTCAAAAAGTCCATGAAGAATAAAGAAATATTTGAGAGGAAATATAAAGGATCCTAAGTGCCTCCGTGACAAGATGCAGCTAAATGCCCACGGGTTTCTTGTTAATAAAGCTAATGTAAACCACAGACAGCTCAGATCTGGAGAAATTAAGGTTATATGTAGGTAACACTTTTTAAATTATGTTTTTGCTACTAGACAGTAAACTTGTAATTATAAAATAATGGATGGTTTGTTAAAATATATTTAAGTAGTTTATAATTTTCTGAGTAGCTGTTATTGCTGACTTAGAGGTGCTAAAATAAATTTTAAAAACATAACTAGAAATATTTTAAAAGTTACATTACAGGGATGAAGCAAAACAGCCATTACTTTAAAATCATAGCATTGCCCAGGAAAAATTATCAATAATTTATCTGGAGTAAATCCAGCAATTGTATATAATGTATATAAAGCACTATCTTAAGGAGAAGATATTTTCTTTGTTTTTTCATGAGACAAATGTTTTTGAGGCATAATACTGAAAAATACTGTCAAAGAACTTGTCTGTGGTATATACGGAAGCCAGGTTGTAAATGAGCTGTGTACCAAGAACACTTGTTTATTCAATTTATTTAATTCGTTTGAGCTCAGAAATAACAGGCTCCCATAAAATCAAGGTTATAACAAGTATTCTTGTCCTCAGTGCAGAAGAGCTCTTCCGCCCAACATTTACAGTTCCTGAGAGGAGTCAACAGCTAATTGGTGGTAACAGAACAGCGGCAAGATTAAGGGGAAGGAAATATAAGAATTAGGTCCGCCGTATTACCTTCCTTATTAACCCCATGGACCATGATACTCATTACCACTTATACTCCCTTATATTCCTTTATTCTCCAGCTGTAATAACATTATTCTAGCCTTTCACACCCTTTTAAACCCAGGCCCACTTAAGCCCTGTTCAGTTCCTGGTACTGTGGTTTGGGACTCTGGAAACCTAGCTTTCTACGTTCTCATAAGCACAGAAGACAAGGACAAAAGGAAAGCTTTCAGACTTGCCTTCAGAGCTAGAGTAAAGTATGGAGGTGGGAGTATGATTATCTGCCATCCCAAACATAGAACTTAATGTGATTTATTTATTTGACAAAAGTGGAAAGTGCTGGGAATACAGTGATGAATCCAGCCTCTGATGACATGGAACTGACAGACTAATGAGGGAGATGAAAAAAAAAACAATCACATGAAAATAAAACAAATAAAGACCTAAGAGCTAATTAGGAAAAGTGCTTGGTGTTGTGGGAGCCTGTGTGGAGAACACAGAGCAGGCAGCTTATATGTGTGACAACTGAACAGAGACCTGTAGAGTAAATTACAGGTGGAGTGTGGAGGGACGCATTAAACGTAGACGGACCGCCGGAAGCAAAGTCCTGCAGAGAGCACCAGGAATTAGAAGCACTAAGGACTAACCCTGCAAAGTCCTTGGAGGATTTGACTATGAATCCCTGGGGCAGGAGGGAATGAAGACTGACATAATCGCATTTATATTTCAAAATTAGCATCTGGCAACTAATGAGTGGATGCAGATAAGAGTTGAAACAGGAAGATGGTTCTTGTAAGAGCCTAATGGAGGAGATGACGGTAGCTTAGATAAGGTGCAAGATACAGAGGGGTGAGCGAATTCTGGAGGTTTTAAATTTATGATTCAGTCTTGTGATGGATCAAATACAGGTAATGGGAAGGGGAGTTATAAAAATATATATATATTAGATTTAAACCATCCAGACTTTCGTAATTTGTACAGGAATGTTGATATATATGGAAGAGAGCAGAAAGAGCCTTCTCAAAGTCTTATGGCTCACATGTGACATGGTCCTTATCAAAATAACATCACTTTCCCAAGAGTAAGTCAGAAATTTTCTGAAAGTGAGAACTAAAGTTCTTTGCTTAGAAATCACAGCCAAAATCTGGGACAATGAAAGGACACAACTAAATGTCAGGAGATTCCCTGTATGAAAGAGCAAGATAGGGTCCAAAATGTGGAAAGTCACTGCTAAATGCATCCCATTATCAAGTATGATTACTGTTGCCAGCTGTGACCCAGATATAACTAACATGACAGCATACAGCACTTATATTTTGTATCCTGGTGGACAATCTTTAATCTTTAGAATTATTCAAGTCTGTTATGCTTAATTTTCAAAGTAGAAACTTCAATTTGCCTGAGATGTTCTAGTTGCTTCTTTCAGTTTAAAAAATGAATTTAATTATCCTTGGAAATTTTTGTAATTTTATATAGAGGTAGCTAAGTAACTCAAATAAATAGAATTCATATTTACTCAGTAAGTTTAAAAATATTTTGTGCATGTTAAAATCTATCTTTTCTTGAGGAGGCCAAAATGGCCAGCTAATAATCATAACTTTAGGATTTATAGAAATTCTACCATGTCAGCTGGTAGAATTATTTTATTCTTGGGATCCAGATAGCTAATCCAACAGAGCCAAACTTATAGCTGGAAGCATGTTTCTCCAAATTGTGTTTGGGAGTAATGGTGAGAGTAGCCAATCCTCTCAGTCTTTGGTTCCTGGACTCGTATTCTAGGCTTTTGGGACACAGAATCTTATAATGGTTCAATGTATATACCAAGTCTCAAAAATACCCTGACCTTTCACTGGGTGTCACTCAAGAATTAGTGTTTTATTTAACATTTAAGAGGCCAGTCCAATATTCTCTCCAGCCTGTAACTTCCAGGAAACATGGTATAAAATAGGACAAATAGATCCATACCATGCGCTTAGCATTGGTCTTTGTGATCACGGGTCAGACATTCAGTAGCTGCATTAATATGGACACAAAGACCTGCTCCTCTTGAACTCAAGACCAGATCCGTCTGCAAGCCTGTTTCTCAGAATTTCTTGCATGTGATCTATTCTTGCAGTTTTCAAGACTATAGTGATTCTTGTAAACCACTTGTCACTCTCCAGAAACCTATATATAACCTTTAACAACTCTATAGTTGCTTTAACAACGTTTTCCTCCACTCCAAGTGGAGGGTAAGCCAAGGAAAGGGTACGACTCAAGATGGCGGCCGACGGAAGGGCTTTGACTCACTGTTATCTCAGGGGCCACCTCACATTTGGATTGTAATGTAGCAGAAATCCACTTTTGTGATCAAACCAACTTACCTATCTGATCCAGGCCAAATATTTTTCTCTATCAGCAACTCACAAAGAATTATGACTCCCTCACCCCCATGACGCCAAAAGGTGAGCTTGAGGAGAGGCGTCAACACAACAAAGAGAGGTGGCAGAGACACACGTGATCATGTCTATTGCTTGTTGAACAATCTGCAGTTGCTTAGACTCCACTGCAAAAATGCAATTCTATGATTAAATGGATGGCTGCTGCACTTGCCAAACTCAGAATGTGGCATGTCTGACACACCAAGTTCATGAGGGCTCTGATCCCATAGTCACTCTCTGTTCTGTGGTCAAGTGCTCAATCTCTCCTGTGGCCTAGTAGCATGTCAGAAAGCATGCTGGTTTCTGCTGGTTTTCTGCTACGTAAATCATAACCTTTCTCCAGAATTGTAGGAGTCTTCACTGCTATTCTCTTATTATTGTTTTCAGAAACTCCATACAACATCCTCATGTCCCTCCAGCAACTTTAGGTTTGTCAGATAAAATGACTGAGCGGAGGAACCGCTTGTACCAGAGCCTGGACCTGCAGAACACTGCCTTGCTCTCTCTGCGTCCACTAAAAATTGGCAGTCTCTGAATTACCTAGTAGATAGGTTGAAGCAATATTCCAAGAAGAGTTCTATTGTACTCCAAATACAAAAAGGCCTGAGAAGTGCTATTTTTAATTAGTGGAAGGAAAGGTGAAATATATTGATTTGTCTTTCCATTGGAAGGAGGTCCTGGTACCTCCAGACAATTGGAACTCTTAGAAATTCACAGATGCGACAGGTCCCTGAGTCATTGCAGGATTTATTTTCTGCTCTTTTTGCACATTAATCATATTAGGAAAGTGAAACTATTTGCTTGTTTCTATTCATCAGGGCACCTTAATGTTATTCATCAATGGAGTTAACTGATCTAAGGAATATCAAAATGACCAAATTTCCTTTAGATCTATTTAAAAATGTTTAGGAACATTATAATTCTTGGGCCAGACACTGAATGTATACTCATTAGAGCTTCTTTCTCACGGAGATCTCAAATAGCATGCCAGCAGATCAAGAGCCATATACCAGTTTCCATAGCTGGTTAAACCTTTCCTAATGAAGATATCACAGCCATCTCTGGGACTCCCACTTCATTGGGTCTTCATCTGTCTTTTTGCAGGTGTGGTATTGGTGAATTGAATAAAATGCGATGAGGAGTTGTATGTAACACAGCATTACCTCAGAAACTAATCTCTGCCATTCCATGTGACACACGGCACTGATTCTGATTTACTGTCTTCTCTAAGTAGGGGGGGCATGTCAGAGACTTCCATATGGCCTTTCTCACCATAATGGTTCTCATTTCCTCAAGTGCCAGGAAATCACTGTGATAGTTCTGGTAGCCACTAATCATATTTACTTCAATTTAAAGACTAGAGAAATAACCCAATTTTGATCGATGGAACCATAAGACAGCCAGGAGATGGACTGGCAGTGACATGCCATGTACCATCCAGCCCTCTTACATTTCCACCCTAAGAACAGAGGGGCCAGGACAGTTTTGTGTCAGGTGACCCCAGAAGTTTTCAAAAGATTTTGATTTCCTTTTTCCTCAAGTATGGCAACTTTGATATAAATTTTAGGTCCATTTGGGGAAGAGTTGGGCTGATACTTATTTTAAACACTTGTTATGATATTGGAAGGCTCATCCTCAGAGGAACATGGTTTCCTCTTCAGTCAGTGAGCTCTAGGTCTGGGTACCAGTTGGATCTATGCGAGAGAGTACGAGCTTATTTTACAGCAGCTGGCATCAGTACTTTGGTCACTAACTCCTAATTGTTATGTTTGATGAATCAAATAGTATCTTCCCAGGTTACTAGTTCATCACATCTTAGGAAATGCTTGGTCTATTAATCATTGTCTCAGATCCCTGCAGGTAAGTAAACCCATCTTGCTTCTGATGATTTAGTGCCACAACTTATCTGCTCTTCCAGAATAGTAGCCTCCCCACTGACACTCTTGAGTCTAGTTCCAGAGTAGCAACTCCTCTCCCCAGTCTTGGCCTCAGAGGATAGTTGTAGTAAGTGTCCCACAGGTCACTAAAAGTCATCAAGCGAAATAGTTTTCACATGACAACTCCGTCGCATGCCACTTGCTCAATACACACAGACCATTAGAAGGAAGTCAAGTGACCAGAATATGACTGTCATCTGGCCATGACATACAGCCTCACCTGAGGATCTTCACGCTTTCCATAACGAGTCGCTCTATAACTACATATTTCAGTGGAGAAGGGGTCCTGGTCCTTAACTGCAGTTTCTGGGCATTTGGTATTCTAAGGACGTTCAGAAAAGACTATGACATTGGAATTTTCTGAAGCTGCTCATTATATTGCCAGGACATTAAAATAGAAGCCAAAAGATTTTTAAAGGGTCTTGAAAATTTCACATTTGAAAAGATTTTTATTGGGTTCTTATGAGTTCATAAATTGAACACTAGGAATTGATTTTTTTTGACTACTGCACTCAATTCTGAGTTGAGTATTTCATGGTCTCTATCCTATAAGTGGGGGAAAATCCTTATGTAACTCATAATTAAATTGAAATAGTATATATATATGACAAGTTAAAGGTTCTCTACAGAAGGAAACAAGACCCTACATAGGAAGTCTTTGGCCTAAGAAGAGACTCCAATTATTATGTTCGAATCCCACATCACTTACATTGCTAATTTGGTCAAAATGCAAAATGCTTTAAACCCTAGGGAGAAGCATGATTCTCAGTTTAGTCCACTCGCTACATGATTGAGACTCACTGGAAAATAAATATACCTCACCTACTGTCACAAATGTCACCCCAACAGAAGAAATTAGAGGATGTTTGTTATTACACTGAAGTGGAGAAATGATTTAAAAAAGAGAGTTGACTCAACATCAAGTAATAATTTTCAACATACTAAGATGCAGCCAAAGTGATGGTAGAGCTCTAGAGAATATGGAAATATCTTGGTTGGTAATCGGAAACTATGAGCAAAGCCGAAGATATTTTCTCTAAGAGGAGTTATTTATTAATAAGGTCAATCAAAAACAAACAAAAATCGTAGTGGCCTATAACAATAAAAATTCATACTTCATTTAATTGCATGCCCATATTTAGTTAACAGGCATTATGAGCATGTGACTTGAATTCTCAAATTATCCTCATGGGGAAACCAGGCCAACATGGCCCCTCTGTCAGGACTGAGCATTGCGCTCAACAGGGCATAGAGAAAGAGAGAATGTACTGGGGAAAGCACAGATTGTTCTTACAACATCCTCCTGGAAATGATACTCATTTCATTGGCCAAAGGTGGTAACATGGACAAGCTTGACTTCCCCATGGGAAGGAGACATAAACACATTCTAAAATGGGGAATTTGGAAACCCATAGTTTGAGTTCTCCCTATCTCATTGCTGGTACTCCTTTAGTCCAGTACATAGGTAGGTTTTACACCTTGGTTCAAATAATCCTAAACTGTCCTCTGTAGGTGCCCACCTTACCCTCTGGCACCACATACATGTACCTCCAAGGAAAAAAAGTCGGGGAGGAGTAAATAATTAAACCCACACAAGCAGATTTCAGTAAAAGTTTTATAAGGGGATAAAGAGAGCATCTGAGTTGTACATCCTTCAGAGAAATTATTTAAAATATATACTAAGTATATCTGATATCCCAGGCATTTCTAAATCACATAACCTTTGAAGGAGAAGGGGTAGTGGTGAAGCAATCACTAGTTTCTCAAGGGAATTCCCTGCCTTTCCACGTCTTCTCTCTCTAAAAGATGGTATGTTCATCATCACCTTCAAGGAAGAGAAAAAAACACTGTGCTCTAGCTTAAGGCATTTCTGGCTAATATACTGTTTCCTTTTCTTTCAAAGAAATTTAAAAGAAATTTTCTTTCTGAATTCCATTGCTTTGCCAGTATTTCACAGCTAACACACAAAATGTAAAACAGCAGGATACTCCTTAATTCAAATAAATAAGAGGAGAAAGATTAAATACAAATTAGAACCCTATCCCTTAAATGATTCTTATATCTCCCTGTGAAGAGCAATCTACGACTGACTCACAAGTTTTAATTATAATGTGCAAAGGGTCTTTTATTTAGTTTAGTATTCTTTCATCAAAATAAAATGTTTATCATTTCCCTTTCTCCAGTCTCAATTGTATTCCTCTATGGCACGTTGATAGGTGTATATTGAGTATATTTGCATAGACATACATGTATGATTAAATAAAAAATATATTCTATATTTGCCCATAAAACAAAGAACCCAGGTACATGTGCTCCCCCAGAAGCACAGGGAGGATGTTTGTTTCACTAATGATTTCAGCACAAGGACCATATCTGGAATATATCTGGTTCTCTATAAATAGTTGCTGAATGATTGTTCCTAATATATCAATTCCTTTCCACTAAACTCCTTCTTGAGAAAAAAAAATTATATGGTATTTGATTTTGTATTTGATTGTGATTAATTCATGCTTTGCAGGTTTGAAAGAATAATTCTATATAGAAAAACATACTATAGGATGTATTAAAAAGTAGTGTATATTACATAAGATTTGCCTAAGGATATTTTTATATAACATTTAAATTTTCTTCAAGCTAAAACAGCCCATTTTCTTGAGGATCTATAGTGAGTATAAAAAATTGGGTGTGGGTATAATTATTATTCATACCCTTGGAGGATGACCTTGGTAACTAATATTGCCATGTCCTTGATAAGTCCATGGCTCTGGCCATGTATTCCCTGAAATTGAGGGACTGGAGGTAAGGGCAAAGGGTGGAACTTAATAGTCCACATTTCCATATAATAACAACTTCCCAATAAACACCTTTCTGCTGTGGAAGAATGTATTTAGTAATAATTTTTAATTGTCCAGGGTTCATAGCTAGTTCTGTGACTAAAAATCAAACTAGTAATCCATGACAGAGCTTTTTTTATGTTGGAGACTGACTGTGGGTACAACAGGGTGAAACAGCAAACCTAAAAAAGGACTCACAGTTTTCCTATGCTTATGAGACATTTTTACACTATAACCCATGTAAATTCCTAGTCCTCCCCTTTACTCTGAAGGTGTCATTGAAGACAAATTTAGCTGAAGATCGCATTCTCCACTTGATTAAAATCTTTTACCCAGAGACACAAACAGGTCATATACTGAAGGGTTTATAAACAATAACATTCTTTCCTCAAAAGGGACCGTTTTTATCTCAGCTGCGAGGTGGACCTCATCTCTCTGCTCACTCCAAGATAAAGATCTACTTATCAGTCATATCAAACTGACTACACTTGTCATTTTGTCAGTTATTCCCACACTGGGAGTTTGAATCAGAACCTGGCAGCCTCAGATGTCCAACGGTTTGCACGTTTCTGTTTTCAGTACTAATCACAGGTGTTTCAGGGCCTCACCACAGAGGAACTGTCACAGCTCTATCTCACACACACTTTTTCTCATTCTTAGCCTAAAGTGGGAGGATAAGGCCTGCCCAGTGCCTGCTTTACAATGGCTCAACGCCTTGGTGTTTGTTTAAGGAAAGCTTTAATTTCCTTACCAAGCTCTTGATAGATCTGATGTCAGACCTAGCTAGCTCTAGGTTAAATGGTTAGCAATTCTTCAGTGTCTGGAGAACCATACCCTATTACAGTGAAGAATAAAAAAGGAGATGAGCTCTCAAACAGTCACTTTTACTAGAAAGAAGTCTTAGCTCTTTCTGAAATCTACCAATGAATAAGGAAAATAAACACTGGAAAAGTATATTCTAACTTTCATTAATATCTAGTTAGATATTCCTCTACATTTTCTAAGAAGAGTATTTCAAGTCCATCAATGTTGGTTGTAGGGTAATTTGTTTATAAACTATCATTTTCATGATCTCCTTGTTTATTCAATATTTAATTTTAAATAGACAATTTAATTTTTTTGTTTATACATTTACTTTCTAGTCTTTCACTGTTGCTGCGGTAACAAGCTATTTTTTATCTGAAGTTGAAATGAGAAATACCATCTTGGTTTACGACGGGATACATTCAGGAGACCACTGTTGCTTCATCTGTGGTGTGGTTTATTTTGGACAAAAAGAAATTATCCAAATTCATGTTTATCCATTCCTTTCTGACGCAAAAAACTCTGATCTGAGAGAGGTTCAATATTGCTCATTTACTGATATCCACATCTTTGTATCTTTGGCTCCTAAAAGCAACATTTTAAAAAATGTGATTTGACCAACTGATACTTAATTGGTTGCAGCAACCGACACACTCTCCATGTCCAGCAGAGCCTGTGACGCTGGCTCCTGTGGCAACAATGACATTTTTCCAATGTTTCCTGTGGTAGTTGTATTACTCCTCATAGAGCAAAATCAAATAGCATTATATACACATATTTTTTTTTTCCTGAAAAGGAGTTTAGTGGAGAGCAAGTGATATATTAGGAATAATCATTCAGAAACTATTTATGGAGAACCAGATACATTCCAGATACGGTCTTTTGTGCTTGAAATCATTAGTGAAACAAACATCCTTCCTGTGCTTCTGGGGGAACACGTGTACCTGGGTTCTTTGTTTTATGGGCAAATATGGAATATATTTTTTATTTAATCATACATGTATGTCTATGCAAATATACTCAATATACACCTATCAACGTGCCATGGAGGAATACAATTGAGACTGGAGAAAGGGAAATGATAAACATTTTATTTTGATGAAAGAATACTAAACTAAATAAAAGACCCTTTGCACATTATAATTAAAACTTGTGAGTCAGTCGTAGATTGCTCTTCACAGGGAGATATAAGAATCATTTAAGGGATAGGGTTCTAATTTGTATTTAATCTTTCTCCTCTTATTTATTTGAATTAAGGAGTATCCTGCTGTTTTACATTTTGTGTGTTAGCTGTGAAATACTGGCAAAGCAATGGAATTCAGAAAGAAAATTTCTTTCAAATTTCTTTGAAAGAAAAAGAAACAGTATATTAGCCAGAAATGCCTTAAGCTAGAGCACAGTGTTTTTTTCTCTTCCTTGAAGGTGATGATGAACATACCATCTTTTAGAGAGAGAAGACGTGGAAAGGCAGGGAATTCCCTTGAGAAACTAGTGATTGCTTCACCACTACCCCTTCTCCTTCAAAGGTTATGTGATTTAGAAATGCCTGGGATATCAGATATACTTAGTATATATTTTAAATAATTTCTCTGAAGGATGTACAACTCAGATGCTCTCTCTATCCCTTTATAAAACTTTTACTGAAATCTGCTTGTGTGGGTTTAATTATTTACTCCTCCCCGACTTTTTTTCCTTGAAGGTACGTGTATGTGGTGCCAGAGGGTAAGGTGGGCACCTACAGAGGACACTTTAGGATTATTTGAACCAAGGTATAAAACTTACCTATGTACTGGACTAAAGGAGTACCTAGCAATGAGATAGGGAGCATTTAAACTATTGGTGTCAAATTACTGAATGTGTGGTTTTGGAGAAAAGGGACTGACTAGGAATTCTAACACAAGGAAGTGCAGAACAATATTCTAGAGACAAAGAAAGCATTCCAGAAACACAGGATCACGAAACAGGTGACCATTATGGCAAAATGAAGTTACATATATACATGATATAAGATTTGGCAGAGCAAAATAAAAATCCGAATTGGAAAACTGAAACTCCTGAACTGGTGTGATTTAAGTAAAACAAAGCATTTCATGTCAGTAATGAGGAGCAAAGTAGAAGAACAACAGAAATGAATAGGCTTACAGATAATGTCTTTGAAGATATGGAAGGCAAAATGAAAGAAAAATCAAAATAATTGAGGATAAATATACAACTGTATTGGTAGAATATTCCAAGTTTAAAATGTTGTCAGAAATGATAAAACACATTTTTATGAAGAGTCCTTCAAGAAGAAAACAGAAGGTAGCATATGAAAACAAATGCTAAAATGTGCAACTGAGATAAGTTTTCCTCCCCCCTAAAAAAAATCAAAGATTTGAAAATTCATTTTTAAAAACTCCTACCCAGTATTATTGACTCAGAACAACCAACAAGATAAACTCCAGTATAATTATCCAATTTTAAAGAAAAGAGGTGGGAAGAAGAATAAACAGATATGGGAGAAGGGGAGGAGAAGGGAAGGGAGTCGGGTGGAGGAGCGTGAGAATTCAAGGTAAGGTAGCCAGACTATAATACTTGTCACGGTTGGTCGGGAAAGATACAAAACACAAAGATGAATGAAGAGTCATATTTTACAAAAGTGTTTTTCTTGCTTTATAATACAATTTAAACAACCTAACAGATTTCTAATCAATAACCTCTCTTCTTGTAGGGCCAAGAGTAATATAAAAAATACGTAATCATCCCTAAAGCAGAGACACCAAACCATCAGCAAGGGCATCAGCTGTAATTATCAGGTGGTGCAACACTGGGACAGAGTGGCTCCGAACCCACTTACTATGCTTCAGAACCACAGTGCGTGAGCTAAATAAAGTCCATGTCAAGACATAACAATTTAAAAAAACTCCTTAGTATCCAAAAATATATATTGCATAATATAATTTTGTGAACATCTGTCACCCTCTAGACATAATGATAAGCATTTGGAATATATACCTCTTATCCAAAGTCATGTAATACAAATATTCTCTCTTGAGCTCTGCACGTGAGGGAAGAAATCCAGTTAGAACGTCAGAATGACTCTCCCAGCGCCGCACAGCGGGAGGAAAAGCCAGATATCGCCCCATTTCACGGACTCTGAGGTTTGTCTTTTTTCTCACACTATAAGACAAAAAATATTTTTCCACTATAAAATATGCCAAAATATTTTTCATTTAATTACAATCTTTTTTATTCATTAAGAACTGATCAAGGTAATCCAACTCACTGACTGAACTTTTATGAATATAATTTCCTGATCCTTCTTCACTCTGACTATTAAAATTAACATTTTGTCATCATTTTGTGTTAAATGGATTTTAATATGGTTAATATTACCATATAGCTATTAATTCCATTCTGAATCACTTAGGAATCTAAATTACAAGCTATAGAAAACTTTCTCTGACTATACAAGACATGTTTCTTATTAGAAACATTTTTTGGTTATTCACATATCTGCCAGGATAACTGGAAAATTAAGTCTGAGGGTACACAGACAGGAAGAACACACCCACATCTGCACCGTGATCAGTCACCTGAGCATGTAACTGCTGTGGCTGATAAACTGCTAACTATGGTAACTGGCACGGCCAAGCCTACATTTGTGGACACCAGCACTGCTATGATGCTTAGGAAACCGCTTTCTATGGACTTTCTTAGGTCACACATGCACACCTTAGACTCCCACTTTAATTCTCGGGTGAACGGCTTCCTTGGCACAGCTCAGGTCTTGCGTTTTTGTCTGCTTCAAGGAATGGTGGGAAAATGAGTCTCTACCCCACCCTAGTAGATGGCACAGCTCGCCTTCCAGCACAGCTCACAGGATGAGGAATCCCAAAATCTCAAAGAAGGCTTAGATATGTGCCACCGAAACAATGACAAACGACCACCACAGCCATTTTTCCTATATTTTAAGTAAGACTGACCTTCCTAATGCTTATACTTTTTAAAAATAAGTTTATTTAGACAACTATAACTAAATGCATTTAAAAATAATTTGTAAGTTAGTTCTTTGTTCTTTTATGCATTTGTAGGAAGATGCATTTTTTTGACTAGATAAATAAAATATATCTTGCTCCGTTTTAATTAGTCGAACGTTTTTTCCTCACTTAAACTTTTTTAATGTAGAACCAAATTATTTAACTGTAAAGGAGTGTTAATCTCACAAGTGAAAGTAGCAGAGAATATGCTATTTCCCCCCCAAAATTCCAGGAGCTTATTTCTCTGTATGCTGAAGGGTGTCCTTGTCTTTTCATATCTCAAAAAGCAATTTCAAGGGACAACTGTACTAATTTAATTATTTTGTATTTATAAGGAATGGCAAGTGATGAGGTATAGCTGCTTTAGATAGAATGCACATTTTAGGCAAATTAATTTAAAAATATAGAATGACTTCATATTTATGAAGAACCTTTGATCTAAAGAAATCAAACTCTTTTGAAGCTTTCATCTCACAAACTTTTATAACACTCTTTAAGTTATGTAGGAGGTAATTATGACTTTATTCATTTTACAGTTGAAGAATTTGAAATGTAGAAAAAGTAACTGTAAGAGTTGTCTTACATCCATAAATATCAATTCAGGGTTTAGGAAAGAGAGAGAGGCACCGTCTTCTCACTGTCACTGACCTTTCCCTAATTGCAATGTGATTTTCCTCACATTAGCTAATAAAATAAAATCCCAAGACATATGTTGAACTCATATAATCTAAGTTTTAATACCAATGCAATGCTGATAAACAATACTTCTTGGCTCAGTGTATAATTTAATGTACAGATAAATATTAAGATGAAAACCATTTCCCAGTATTAGGGCACACTTAAATCATGAGAAATGGAATTACTGAGATTTCAAATTACCTTCTTCTTCCCAAAGACAAGAGCTAAAATCAGGTGTGTGTGTCCATTCCTTCCGGCACTCAGTCTCAGCAGCAGTTGAAGCTGAGGTACCAAACACAAATGCCTGCGCGAGGGGGCACACCAGTCACTGTTTGAAACACCAACTAACACAACAGCCACAGCCTGCAATGGGAAAAAGTGTTAACAACCTACTTGTTGTTTTTTTAATGCTAGGAAAATAAAAGCATTTTCATGGGCTAAAAGGATTTCATTTCTATCTTCACGTTTGAATCTATCGCCACATGGACAGTGAGCTGCCCCAAATGGTTTAGATGGTTATTGGAGGTCATTATGTGTTCATTCCCTTCATCTGTGCTATAGAAAGAATATTTATGTTTTCTTTCTTTGTGCTAGCAAGAGTGATTTCCTTTTGCACGTAAAGTCATTCCTAAAATTAAAAAAAATGAAACAATCCAATATATGGATAAGTAAATGTGTGTATTGCAATCATTTTCTCACATTTTGAATTGTAATGTATATTTTAAATGACTAAATAGCTTGCTTTACTCTTATGGAGCTTAATTAACCAAGATCCATCTCCATTCTTGAAAAATATTGAATTTATTTGTTGTCATTATTACGATGAAAACTCTTCTCACAGAGCATTTGTGATTGATATGTACTTGAATATGACATAGAACAAATGATTACAGACTAATTCAGATCCACGTTTAAAAAAAAATAACTTTAGGACTATTCAACCTTTTCACAGAGGATTTTATGGTTAATTGACCCATGCATATTCCACTAACACTAGCTCCTTTTCCATGCTATGGATCGGGTGCCATCAAATGGGAAGATGGCCAACACGCAGACAGGAACGGGGAGAAAGAGGGGGAAGGTATGGACATATCATAAAATGGGTAATTAACCCTTGAATTAATCCAAAACTGACAGCTGTGAATAAATGATAGTACTTTGTTATATAGTCAGAGACACTAAGCACTTCGAGAGTTCATACATAATTAGGTTCCTTTTTTTGCATAATATTCAGGAATAACTATTCAAGCACACTGCATGCAGTGTTTGATGTAAGTCAAATATTCATATCTATTCAATTGTGACTTAATAATTGCACACACTTAAATACTGTAATTAGGAAAGAAGCAATTCAACCTCTGCACTTAAGACTCTAATTCTGCTACAAGACACAGCATGTATTTCTGATTTTCCCAGTTTAAGGGAAGTTTTTTTATTTGTAAATAAAATTAACTATAGTATTGGTATAATCAAGGAAAAATTCAGGAAGAAATATAAGTTTACTTTGATCAAAATGGCACAAAGGTAGAAAGTAAAAAAAATAATGAAGGATAAATGAAAATACATCATGGTGTTTGTACATTTTAAGTGCTAACAGTATAAAATTATACACTTTAACCATTATATATTCTATTGTATGTGTTTGGGATACATAATACAGTGGTTTACAAAAAAATTTAAATCCTAGGAAACTATTTTTTATTTATTTCCTTATATCAGTTAAGTTTAGGAAGTTAAGGCAAGGGCACAATAACTTCTGAGTTCCTTCTATTTACCTTCCCAATGACTCAGTTGTAGCACATTGGCAACCCAGAAGTAAATTGGGTTTCTAAACTGAATGTGATGAAATAGAACTTAGTGGAGTCCCTGTACAGTGTTGATTATAGGAAGTTAATTGGCAAGTAGTAGAATAATAATTTAAGAACACTGATAAATTCTGTACTTCCTAAGTTCAGATTGTTAGAGGGACTTCAGATTCTACATGTAGTTGTCAAAAATTAAACAACACAAATGCCAAATAATGGCTTCTAAGTTCAAGAATAAAACATTTTATATGTGATTAAAATGGGAGGCCAACTGCATAATATTTTTTGTCACCTCCTCCCAAAACTTTAATCCTCCTACATCTAAACAAAAAGAGATGAAACACTAGCAAACTCCCAGAAATCGGAAGGCCTGACAGAATGCTCTAAAATATGAAGGAAAATCTGGAAGCAAGTGCCCATGTATTACTGGGCTGCTAGGGGAGTTAATGTATGTGCACAGGTTGTCCTGCTTCTCCTGTGGGACTCAGGAGCCTGCAAGAGAACAGCTGACGTCCTGATGAGAAGGGTATAATAATTATTTTGTGTTATCTTATTTTATTGTCTTTCACATTTTTCGGCTTCTCTTACATACTCGACCTAGGCCTGGACAGTCCAGAACAACGGCCACTATTGTCAGTCATCGTCAGTTAGAATAAAGGACATGATATATGGGATGTGCCTATCCAAAAAAAGAAAAAGAAAAGAAAGGAAAGAAAAGAAAGCAGAAGCAGATACTCTTCCAGTATTGAATAGATCAAGGAAAAGTATTAAAAGGAGGTGAGATGCTAGGTTCCTGATTCCACTAGCAGGTTCAAAATACTAATGGGCATGGGAGAAACCTGAAAAAGAAAGGGCTCTTCTAAGTCCCCATGTACAAGTCTAGTGGAGACTATGGAGGCCCAGGGTCCACATACCCCAACATGGGCATGAGCAGCAACCTAGAAATGGCAGGGCGATGTGAATAAGATGAGGCCTCTGTGGCTCTGGGATGCAGATGCAGGAGAGATACAGAGAATAGACACGATTTCACTTGTTTTGACTTCAGCATCTGGATTTGGGGCCAGGTGATAGCACCGCATAGTTAACTAAGCCCAGAGAACACAGCACCACAGAATGGACCCTAAGTAGGAAGCTTTGTCCCTCACCTGCCTTATATCCAGTTATCCTATGGAATAAGTATAAAAGGAGAAATTCTGCAAGACTGAGCATTCACACTATGTTGGTCTGAAATGGGACTGAATTTACTTGTTTTTTGCTGAGTTTACAGAAGTTACAGAGCGGAAGAGGAATTTACTTGTTATGTTTAACCTCTGTGCACTTCAATCCTGCTCTTCCTTCCTCTCACTGCTTGCTCCGCAGAATCGGTACCAGTGCAAGCAGTGTATCAGAGTGAATAAATAATGGGCTATGGGATTTCCAACTGAACGTGGAAGATAAACCATGTGCGTTTATCTTCTCTCTCCCAGGAACTCCATAAAATGATAATATAAAATTTTAAAGATATAAAACTACAAGTTCAAATAAAATGGAATAAGTGACTTCAGTAGACAGAAGATGATAATTACATTTTGGAGGAAAGAAAGGAGACAGCAGGTGGTAAAAAGGTAGAGCAGGTAAGAGCTAAGCTATAGGTTTATTTTTGTTTTTTGTTTCTTTTTAAGAAAATACTTAAAGAGACTCATGCGTTGCAAATACCAGACCCTGTGGGAGTTTGGGATAGAGTGCTTCAACCTCATGCAGGAGACCAGTAGCTTGTTCTCTACAGAAACTGAATAATCTACGCTCCCCTTTCGGGCACATCAGACATGGCAGGTGGGAGGAGTGAGTTATAGAGTGGAAAACAGGAGATTCATTAAATTTTGTGCACTTAACAATGGAAACCCCAGGATTTTCCCTTACAATTCATCTAATGTTTCTAGCCAGGTACTGGCTCCTAAGAAAGGATAGAAAATTATTCTTCAGCAAAATTGAGGAGAAACTCTCTGGATATGGGCAATTAGGGGTCCTTTAAAAATAACTCTGTTAACTAAGGAACTTTTGTCAAAATCCATCCATTCACCAGTCCCAGCAATGCAACTTCTACTGAACTTTTTTTACTCTTAAATGGGAATCAAACATCACCAAACATTGTGGTATGCCTCCCATATTACAGACACTAGCTAAAAAAAATACATATGTATATGCAGGAAACAAAAGATAAACACAAGTAAAAATCGTAATGATTTAATTTCCTGAAAAAGACTTGGCAGTTATAAAAGAATAGGAAGTTAAAAGGAACACCAATCTGACATTAGAAAATTACTATTAGAAATGAAAAATATGATAGCTAAAACACAGCAAGCATTAATATGATGAAAATCAAGAAATCTTCCTAAGTGAACAACAAAAGGGTAAAGAAATTAAAAATAACATGGTAAATAAAATTTTTAAAAAGCATCAATATGAAAATTCCATTAATATAATCACAGGAGTCCTAGAACGTGTAGGCAGAGAGAATCGAAAGGAGGACATGACCAAGGACAAAGCAAAGGAAGATGCCTCAGCTAAGTTTATTCTAGAAAAGAGAAGCTGTTTCTGGTATTCCAAGTACAAAGCGCCTTCAAAACAGAAAATGAGAGCTACCCACAGCCCTTAGGAGGACTGGAGGCCCAGAGTCACAGGAAACTGGATGAAAGGAGACAAGATGTGCAGGGGCGCTCCACGCACCCAAGGTGAGTCTTAGAATTCCTTTAGGCACCAATTGCTAGACACCGCCTGAAATGCCAAGGCTTCCAGAACAAATCTGGCATCTGAAAGTGTCAAGGGAGACAACAGCACAGAGTCTCAATTGCCGATGTGGATGATTCTCGAAGGCTTTGCACGACAGCTGCTATAAATCAAGACTCTTGGAGAAGGTGGATTGTTGCTGTTTTTAGTGTTTACAATCCTGAGTTAAGAGCTTAGCATTTGCCTATTGTGAACATGCATCTGTCCCAGGAGTACCTCTCACTGGCAGATTCGAACTCACAACTGTCTGGGAAGATGATTTTGACACTTCTCTTCCATGGGGTGGAGTAGACAGAAGGTGGTGGTGATGATATTGCTATGACCACAGAGAATCCAGCACAAAACTGTCCAGAGAGGAAGAGCATCCTTCTTCAGATTGAAAGTGGCCAGACAACTCCACAGAATCACAAATAAAAAATGCCAAAAAAAATCCATACTGATAGAAGATACCACATCTTTAAGGTAAAAAGAAGGTACAAAAACCTTCTAAAGAAATGGAATGAAGAAACATCAAAATCAAAAAAAGTTAAACAGAGAATCAGAATGATATTAGAGTCTTAAAAAGCAGCAATAGATGATGGAAGACGAGAGGGAAACTTTTAATATTCTGGAAGAAAATTAGTTTTAACCTAGAATATCTTGTTCAACCAATGTGTCAATCAAGGTGAAAATTAAATTAAAAACATTCTCAGTAAGAAAGTACTTGGAAAAACTGTAAACATTTCTTCCCTTTAATATCCTAGTAATTCCTTAGAGCGTGCTCCATAAAAAGGAAGAAATAAGCAAAGTTTGACACCCAGGAAGCAATAAATATTTGTAAGAGTGTCTGAGGATGACAGTGCTTGAGACTAGAGTCCAGACGGCTCCTGATGGAGGACAGGAGGATGGAGTTCTCTGGGAGGGACACTTAAGGGGGCCGTGGGACTGTGAATCAGCAAATCAGGGAAAATAAGTTCAGGCACACAGATCGCAAAAAAGTAAAATACTTAAAAGTTTACCAAGTTTTAAGGAAAGATAATCAGAGTATATCATCTAATCTATAATGGATATTTATATATTCATAAAAATGATAATACTTAACACCTGACTGAATTCCTGGAGGTTCATTCTGCTGCAGGAAGGGAGATGGCAGGGTGAGTTAAGAGAATTAAATCCTCATGCATCACATGGAATAATATGTATTACATATGCAATATATTATACATAATCCTAATGTATCATAGCAGCAAGTAAAAGTAGAACACTAGGTCAAAAATTTATAAATCAAGACAATAACATTTTTCATTGGGAAGTAAAAACAAACTAAAAAACAGCAGCTAAGAGATAAAATTTGTTGTCTTAATATAAAGTGTGAGAGAATGAGCTATAAATATATCATGCTAGCCTGGGAAGAAAGAGGAGAGGAGAAAAGTTCAGCCTGTATTCCATCTCTAAAAAACTAGCTATATATTCTAATTTGAGAAATTTGTCTTTATTATCTAAATATTCAAACTGAGTTTCACAAGGATGTCAGCTTTGGAGCAAGGCAGAGATATAGCAAACCAAATAACTCTGATTAGGAATTAGAATAAGTAAAAAGTACATTCAAGTTAAATATACATATATGTGTGTGTGTTATACTACAGAATGTGTGTGTATACTATAGAGCATTTTAACAATTTATAAGTACATAAAGAGTTGTACAAATTAAGAAAGATGCTTTATGATACCTTTTGCTTGAGTTACTTTGGAAAAAGCTATCAATTACATAAATGAATGACTGCTGTGCATCCATATAAAATATCAAAAATAATTATAACCAATTAAACCATTTCATGCTCAAAACAACTCCCAAAGGTAGACACTATCATTATTCTCATTTTACAGATACAGAAACTGAGACACAGAGTTTAAGAGACCTGCCACAGTCTCACAGACAGTAAGTGGTGGAGCCGTGATTTAAAGCCTGGTGGTGTGGAGGAAGAAGCGACAATCCACTATGCTGCGCACTACTTGAACTCAGTAAGATAAAGCTGAACATCTTTTCTTTAAAACCTGTCTTTTCTGTCTTATTTATCTACACATTCCTGCACGGCAAGGGTCCGGAGTAATTGCAGACTCACTGCTCTTTCCTCCTGTTCCTTTCCACACTGGTCTTCCCCGCGTGCTATTCCCACTGCCTTTACATCATCTCTCACCTTCCCTCAGGAGCGGGCTTGTACTCCCTCCTCAGCCTCTCCATTTCTAGCCCACCCTCTTGGTTGACATGGGACTTAGCCCCTGACACAACTCTTTATTCATTCCTTTCTTGATCCATAGTAATTCTTAATGCTATCTTGCCGTGCATGATGCACTCTTCTCAGTCTGTTCTAACTTAACGCCCTCATGACTCTGTACCAAGACCATCAAAATGTTGCATGTCCCCAGCTGCTCCACCACCACCGTGTACTCAGCATCTTCAGGCGTTCATGTATGTTCTCTTGCTTGGAAATCTTCAACTTCTTCTGCTATGGAAACCCTGTTCAACCTCCAAACCTAGGAAATATTTCTATCTCCTTGGAAATTTTCCTCACGCCCTTAAAAATCTGTCTTCTTTTAATTTAACTGCAGTTTTCTTTGAGTGTGGTATATGTTCATACCATCGTTTTATAACTTTATTTGTAAGCTTTTCTCTTTGAGCTCTTTACTGCGCTTAGTTTCCCGTGCAGTGATGAAGATGTGCCCATCGAACCTGACCCCAGGAGCACCATGACTGGGAGCCTCTCCATCCACCTGCGAATCTTTGCCAAAGCCCAGCTTCCCTCGGGCCGCTCACACCCAGTAACTGAGCGCTGAGGCTCGTTTCTCTAGACGCAGAACTCATGGACAACGGTGGAGTGGCCAAAGTCTGTGCCTCTTTTAAGTCAGTCCTTTTTCCTTCTCTCTGGACTTCACAGGGGTCCCATCTGCTCTTTCCTCCCTCTCCAGCTCCTTCTGCCCTTCCCTTCACAGCCATTTCCTCCAAATTATCTCTCTCTGGTCCAGTCCTCAAACAGGGTCCATCAGCTTCTTGGAGGGTCCAAATAATACACACCCTTCTTGAGGAGAAAATGTGTTTCTTATTTAAATTTGAATTCCCTAAGACCTAATATGTAATCTGCATATAAGAAACACTTCTAAAATATTGTCAGTCATGGTCTCTTATAGAAACTGGCTATAGAATTACAATTATTGTAGTTTAGATGTATTTAAGTGGATGTAGACTGAAGTATTTTGACTTCCTCTTTAAAGTGTTTTGGGAGAGGTGATGTGTGAAAACAGTCACCGCAGAGCATAGTCACCTCATGTTATTCAGTCATTTCAGTGAGTGGTATTTTTCCTGTATAAGGAAAATAGAAAGAAACCTAATTTGAAATGACTCTTCAGAATTTATAAAATAAATATATTAGTCCACACTTCTGAAAAATCTAGAGGTGTTTGTCATCAGGCACAGATGGACTCAGAAGCTCAGATAAACTCAATATCTAGTCTCATACTTTTCATATACAAATTCTACTTTATTTGTTTTGATATTTCCTTTAATCATTGGCATGTTTTTCCACCCATTATGGACATAAGCTATCAGCAGATGCAGGCTTACATCCTTTCTTTTTAGTAACCATCAGTGATGGGAAATGAGGGAGATTGCGATGGCCTAGGGAGATAGGGAGGGAGTGAGGCCAGGCAAATCTTGTCGGCATGGCTGATGTTTGGCTTTCCCTCTGCCAACCTGGGTTCCCCACCTATGTGCAGACTACTCACGAGTCGTGGGTGGAAAAGTTAATCATTTATAGCTAAATAAACCTGTTGTCATCTTTGTAACCAAAAAGCAACTGTTTCAAAGCCTTATGATCTCAGGGGCTAGAGCATCAAGCACCAGGAATATTTGAAGAAATTAATCCATAGGACATAGAAAAGGAAGCATTCATTAGGATCTAAAACCAATAAGGGAAGTTGAACATTTATGCTGTATTGCAACTATACTTAGTGAATTTTCAGTGAATGACGAGTTTTGTAATGTAAGCAGTATGCTCCTGGCTTTCTTCAGAGCTCCTGCTGGCGGTGGGGTCGCCCTTGACTGAGGGAGATTGGGATCTGCTGAAGGCCTGGCGGTGAGCACTGGTTTTCTGTCCCACTTCCATGCAGATGGCTTGTCTAAGAAACCTCAAGCCTTCCTAGCCAAGTGTGTTCCCCTGTTCCTGTACTGACAGCCCTGTTTGTCCATGTTTTTTCTTTTATTTTACTTTAAAAACTAAAATCCTGAGTGGTATAGGTCAAAATAGCTTGGTAATTTAATCACCTGGCGTGTTACTATGATTTAGCTTTAAACTGACTGAAATTCATTGCAGGGAGGGCTTTTTGGCTGTTTGCAAAAACTTTGCCTATGAAGGCAAATCACTGAGCCACACTGGTTTTGCTCCTCAGGGCCAAAAATAGATCTTACTTTTCAGGGCTAAAAGGGACCTTCTGATTCCACTCTAACCACCTGTCACTGAGCTGGGTTCTCCAGAGCCCCACCAACATTTTGTGGAGAGGACAAAAACACAGTCATCTGCTTTGCTCTCGTAGAAGTAAACCTGGGAGAAAAAGCTCGTGCATGTCATTTCTATCAGCCTTCTTCCCCAAAAAAGAAAGAAGAGAAGAAAAGGAGGGGGGGAGGGGAGAGAAAGCTGAGAAAGATAGTTAATTATTGTCAGAGAGTGAAAACTATTCTGAAACTAGACGAATTAAAAAAAAAAATCAGGTTGGGACTGCAAGCGTGAAAACTAGCCCTGCTATTAGTCAGACTGCAATAAAGACACGGATAAAGTTGGCTGCAGAGTTAGCAGGTAACTATTTCTCCTGAGGTCAGAAAGACCGACCAGTCCAGTGTCAATCACCACTTCACATGGCCACCTCAGAATCAGTCAGTGCAAGTCTGTATTTTGCAAAGGAGAACCACCCCTAATGCACCTTACTGAGAGGCATTGCACAGTTATTTTGGAGTTCCCTTTCTTGCTTCAAAGAACAAATAAGCCTCATTTGAATATACTGGTTTAGTAGGAGTTAATTTGTCTTTAACTCTTTGACATTAATGACTAAGGACTGTATTTATTAATCTACTGTATTCTATTTGCTTTACAAGTACTTCACACTTACTAATATATAAGCCTTTTGAAAATGTAAATTTATTCATAAAACTAAAAATTTCAGTTCATAACTATGGCGACTATTCAGAGCTTTTAAATGTTTATAAATTGCAGCTTATATAAATTTTAAGACTACTATTTAAAATAACACTCTAAATCAATTTCTCAATTAAACATTTTAAAATAGAATGCCAATATTAACCTATTTTAAATAAATTGTTTTAAATATTGCAAGTACTTTAAAATGAACACATTCTGTAACACAATTATTACTATTATTATTGATTTGCTTATTCATTTTGATACTTTAATTTTTTCATTCTAAAATATTTACACTACAAAGAAACAACCACATTATAGTAATTTTGAGAGCTGAAGGTAGTCAGATGATGTTTGTGGTTATCAATCAAATAATTTTTTTCTCCACTTTTACTGATGTATTTATCACACATAGAAACAATTGCAAAAAGCCTAAATGCATAGTTCAATGAATTCTCACAAAATCTGTGACCAATTATCAGCATTCAAAACAAAAAAATAGTATTATCAGCAAAATGGAAGATGCTGTAAGCCTTTTCCCATCAATATTTTACAGAAGGAACCATTATCTTAACTTCTGTCACCATGTTATTTTTTTTCTGGTTTTGGAGATAAATGGAAATGCACAGGATGAAATTATCTTCTCAGTTATCTCAGAATTCATATTGACTAGAGAATTTGTCTAAAATGCAAAACTAGAGGTTCTTGTCTCCAGTACTGATTGGATCCACTGAGCTCTGTTTACAGAAATAATGACAGAGATTCCATAATTTTAAAACCTTTGTTAGCAAAGTTCACGTGCTTAATTTTTAAGTTATTTCCAATTACCAAATGCTTTCCACTATAAGTATGCAATACTGCAAACCAGATTATAGATAGATAATTTTTATATAACATCAGTGTCTTTGTATTTTTTTTATTCCTTTTAACATATCTAAATACATCTTCTAATAGGATTATCTGCAGTTCTTTCTGACTCTACAATACTTCTAGTATTACTCTAATCGGTTTCTTGGGCAAGTTTTCCTCTTTAACCCTCAGTTTCCTTCTCTGTAAAAAGTTAAATAATATTACATATTCATAAGGTTGTTGTTTGATTAAAATCGAAAGCATTAAGGTATATAAGCATATACACAGTGCCTAACCCATATAAATGCTCAATAAATAGTTTTCTTATTAGAATGATAACCTCTCTTTACTCATTAAAACATTAAAATTTATTATGAAATTGAAATATAATTGTGCATTCCCAAATACAATCTCAATTATTGCAACAATTTTTTCCTAACAGCTTTAATTAAACCTGTCTGAGCAATTACATATAATTTGAATATATCCTGATATTTTGTTGAAATAGGGTCTATATGAAGTTGTAATTTATACAATTGGGAAGGGACAATTACAACAGAAAATAGGGATAATTTTTGTATGTATTGCTTGACTTGATTAACTAGCATCATGCAAATATTGTGCTTTTGTAAAGTTCTTTATCCAAAGCTATAGCAAAAAGTACAAAAGTTCTGTAGTTTTTAATATATTTCTTTAAGTCATAAAAGAGACTAAATGCAAATAAATGGGCCAAGCACTTACTAAGAGTAATGATGGACAAAAAATGAAAACATGTTATTGGAAATATCTGTAACTTTCTTTTCAGAAAAACAGATTTGCTTCAGCAGCTAAAAGGCTGACTAAAGGATGATTAAAATGTTTAAAACATAAATTCAATACAAAGTTCACAGTGTGGATGAAGCTGGTCTGTTAACTCATGATTTACAGAACTTTTTTATTCTAAATATTTGTTCTTTTTTAATTTCATGAGATTTAAATTAGAGAATACCCTATAAAATGGTTCATCAAGATTATACTCTAAAATGACATTAGGCATATGAAAGAATCTAAGGAAATTTTGAGTTATACAGTATTTTTTTAATTCCATAAAATATATGCAAACATGTCCTTTGGATGGCAGAATGAGGCACCAATCAAAGCCAGAAAGCTGCACAGTGTTCCTTGATTAGAAGCAATGCTGTGTGGAATACCGTGATGGCAGATGGAGCACTCAGTGAGTCTACAGATGGATGCACTGAATACAAAAAAGGCAAATCCGTATCCAGAGTTAAACTGTATCGTATTCCAATAAGAAGAAATGCTTCCCCTTCCAAGGTGGAGGCAGTCCAATGTAATCAACTCGCCTCCAGGTAGCTGATCAGCCTGGGGCATGTTGCCCTATCAGGGACTCGGGGTTGGGCCCTGCAGCTGGCAGGCTGGATACTCAGAGGCGGCTACAGCCAGGTCAGCCTGGGTGAGCAGAACTTCATGGTGCTGAGCCCATACACAACCTCCAACCCTGCCATCACAGTCACTTTGATGACAGGGGTGGCTGGGGACACAGGCTGACTGGTATCGACAGAATGGGTCCTCTTACCCACTTGAATATTAAAATCCTCCTCTGCTGAGGTCACCCTTTGGTAAGCATTCACATGAGACACAAATACGTCCATGGTTTTTGCCCATTCAAAGAGAGCTCTCCACACAGTCCTTTTCCCCAGACTCCCTGTCACCAATTTCCCAATCATGTTCTGCCCAAGGCCCAGACTGTCCAGGTAAGCCACTGATCTGAGCAAGTGAATTCGTATGTAGTGCACATCTGGCCATTTCTTCTTTCATGCAAAGTGAATAAACAGGTGCACTGCTCAAAGTTCTTCCCACAGGCAGTACTTCCCTTCACCACTGTCTTTCAGGGACATCCCAGAGGGAGGCTGTGGGGCTGCAGTTGTCCACTCTTGGGTGGTGCCTGCATATCATGTAGAACTATCTGTAAGTCAGGCCTGAGTCTTCTCCTTTGTCAGTGAATCAGAGGGAACTCCGCCTGAGGACACGGGAGAAGGTGGGGAGAGAAGGCAGTGCAGAAGGAGTAGGGGCCATTGGAATTTCAGCTACTTCACGAAACTTGTGCTCCAGGGTCTGTCAAGACCTGATTATATATTTGACAACAGAAAGCTGTTGTGCACATCCAACTTTATGGCTTGGTGAGTCAGGTTTCAGGCAGTTCAGGATAGGCAGCTCGGTTTGCAAGGTAAATTCATGGTCCATGTTTAATGTTCAGTCTCTGCTAAAGCACAGTATCAGGCCGAGAGCTGTTTCTCAAACGGGGAGTAGTTATCTGCAAAGGTTGGCGGGGCTTTGCCCCAAATTCAAAGAGAATGCATTGCACTTCACCTATAAAGGTCCAGCAAAGGCTCCAAAGGGCATCCCTGACTTCAAGCACCAGTGGACCTGCGGGCAAAATGGCACAAGGAGTAAAGCAGCCTGCACACCAGCCTGGACCCCCTACAGAGCCTTCTTTGTTCTGGGCTCCACTCCAAACCAGCAGCTTTTGGGTCACTTGGTAAATGGACCATAGTAACACACATAGATGAGAAATACATTGCCTTCAAAATCCACAGAAACCTACCAGATATTGTGCCTCTTTATTGGTTATAGTAGTGGCCAGATGCAACAACTTATCTTTCACCTTAGAAAGATTACTTGACATGTCTACACTACCAGACTCCTAGACATTTCACTGACAAAGGTAAAAGGCCCCTGAATTTTGTCATATTTACTTCTTACCCTCTCTGCACACAATGTCTTACCAAGAAGTCTAGAGCAGCTGTTACTTCTTGCTCACATAGTCCAAGCAGCGTAATGTCATCAATGTAAAGTATCAATGTGTTATCTTGAGGGAGAGTACTTTCATACACACATGCACACAGGAGAGCGTCCCAGTCCAAGCACAAAGGCCTGAGAAACAAGAAAACCAATGTTACAAGTTTCAGTCAAGCCCCAGTTCAAGAGCAGGAGAGACCTATGTCCTTGTTCAAAGATAGTTAGGCAGAGAACAAATTCTCCTTTACTTTTTCTTCAATGGATTGGACAGCAACCTTTTTTCCTCAGTCTATTGAATCAAAAGTTAATCTCATCCCAAAACACACTCACAGGCACTTGAAGAATAACGTTTAACCAAGTATCTGGGCACTCGTGACCCAGTTGACATATAAAATCAACCGTACCAGGAGAATGTTCTTGTTTCCTCTGAAATTCCTAACACTCAAATTTCTTGTTTGCCTACATGATATACAACCTAAAATATACATGACACATTGTCTAAGCTAAACAAAGGTCAACACCTTTTCTGAAAAAGTCACAATATTTTTGTGTTTTCTTTAGACCTAAGGGATCAGGTGGGTTTAAATTTAACATAAAATTGTTAGTATAAAATTCTCTTGCATAGCTGTAAAAGCATAGCTTCCTGTAAGGTATGAAAAATTTCTCTTTCAAGGACAGCGTAGATGTAGGGTTATAATTTTGCCTGCTTCCTAAATGATTAGTGCTAAACGGACCAAGTGAAATCTGTCTGTACTTATTGTTTCAACATTTCAGCAACTGATGACATATATTCAGTATAATGAAGCTTGATATTGCTGATTGTAATTTCTCAGGGATTTAAAAATACATAGAAAGATTAATTTCAGTAACAAAGATTAGTTATCTTTATAAGGAAATATATAATAAATCCTTTACTTGTAGATTATCTCATAACAAACACAGGTGTTTTATTTCACAAATCCTTTATCCATACTGCTGATTAATTAATCCAAATTTATTGAAAATGACTTTGCTTGGTAAATCTTTACATTATTACCTAAGCCTCCCTTTCTATTATGTCTCAAAATAAGAAGAGACTTTAGGCAGTAATCTAAAGATTTACACTAAAGCAAGTGAAACATGATGATGAATTTGAATTTAAAGGAGGAAACGTGCTGTATCAAAAAACATTTATTTGTTCACTAAATTTTTTTTATAAATATCTTTTGGTATTTTATTCTGCCCAAGTAGCATTCAGATATATATTCATTTTTATTTGTGCTTTCTTTGACAACTAAAGTAAGAACCTCTTTCTAATTAGGCATAAATCAGACGTCTTTGGCTCAAGCTCACTGACGGCAAACTTAGAATCTGACTTGGGCATGATTCTCAGCCAAAGGTGTTGGTGTCACTGTGGATTTATATAGAGGTCTTCAAGAGAACTACTAAATTTTCCAGAACATATAATGTCCCCATAGTGTGTGAGTCAGGGAAGATTAAAAATATGGCATCAGGGATTTTACAGATGGTGTGCCCTTTACAGGAAGGTGCATCCACGATAAGCTCAAAGCCCCCTAAGCCCCAAATCCCACCCATGGCTTCAGTTTTCATGATGACTGCAGAACCTATTATGTAAATTTAAGTGAAATGTAAAATTTTAAAACTTGATGTCTTCAGCTAAAAATAAAAATATAAAAAACCAATATGATATCTCAAACCTTTTAAATGGCAGATGATTTTCTCATTATAATCTTGATCAATCTTAAAAGTAACTTCTAGTTACTAATGGACTCTCCCCAAATTCTCTTGGGTTTAATTGTTTGCATTAGTTCTACTGAAATTTCTGTCATATTCTCCTCTCTCTTCATTCTTCTCATTATTTCCCAAAACCACATCAGATTGGGCAATTCCTCAATTAGAAATGAGGAGATAAAAATAGAATATTTCGCTTTTACCTCTGCACACTGATAACTCTCAGCCAAGAAATGATTGGTAGAATGCGAAGCTTTTCTATCCACCCCCACCTTTTTTTTCTTGACCATCATTTATACTCAAGGCTACAGAGGCCATGATGGTCCCCAAGGGCTTACTGTACTTAATATCTAACAAAAGCTTCAACCTTTCTATGTGTTAGATGGTCATGAATAGAGTTTATAGATTTTGTAGTTTATAGAGTTTATAGAGTTTATAGTTTGGTAAACCATCTTTATATGGAGAAAGAGCAAGAAGTGTCCAGGATGGTTATAAAACTAGGTAAACATCATGAAAGGATAATATTACTTTGAGGGAAAATTGAATAAAAATAATATTTGATGAACATGATAAAGTCTATTTCAATAAACAGTATCATTAAAAACCGTTGGGAAATCTCTGATGAAGTGATAATAAATATTAGAATGTAAATTGTACTCTCAAAAATGTGATAAAGAGTTAATTGATTCTTTTTCAAGAATATTTCACAATATACTAGATTTGCTCAATTTTATTCTAAGGTTTAAAATATAGATCAGAGTGTTTAGCAGCCCATGGTGATGCTGTTTCGTCCTCTCTTTTGATGCTCTTGATGCCTTTTCATGTGGTACTACAAGAGGGTGAAGGCAAAGGATAATATGAATTTAAAATTGTTTGAAACATTATTGATCTCTGAGAGAATTTTTTTATATCATATTATATGCCTATGTTCAAAACTCATATTTTTTTCTTCTCTGTAAAGTATTAGTCTGTGTTTCCTCTTTCCTCAAATCTATTTTGAATTTAATTTGAATGCAAATCAGTTGGTTTTCAAAGTTCTAATGTAAATTGAAGTCCTAGGGCTCAACTGCCCTCCTTGTCTTCATTTATCTCTTCTTCAGGTGAATCCTTCTGTGCTTGATTTCTAATTTTGTGTGTCTGACGCCTGATTCTATTCCTTCCATCTTCCACTCTTCCAAATATTTTCTGCTAAATCCATTTCGCTGCCTGGTTTTTGTATGTCCTGTGATCTAATCCTGTTTCTTTTCATTTTTCAATGGCTGAGGAAAAAAGAATAGCATTTCATTGCACTGTCAAGAAAATTATATAAAATCCAAATAGCTAAAAGTCTTACTAGAAAACAGGCACACTGCTGTGTATAATAAATATTGCCTCTAGTACTACAAAGATGGAGACCTTATGTCCAGCAAGGCGTAAATATTTGCTCCCTGGCATTTTACTGATGACGTTTGGTAACTCCTGTTGTGGGGTATAAAGTTCGTAAGGGCAAGTATTTCTTTGCCTTATTTATCACTGCACCCCAGTATAATGGACAGCAGACAGCCAACATAGTACACTGGACAGAAGACATTGTATTTTTCTTCTCTCAAATGTATTTGCGTGAATAAAGTGCAGGTTCCTATGGCCAGGATTCTTACTGGCCCTGGTCAACTAGCTCACTACACATGTGGCAATATGTTGCTGTTGACCCTATATAAAGAGGTCTGCCGAGTGCTCTGGGTGACACGGTGGCAGAGCTGCACGGCCGCAGGAGAGCAGAGCAGAGGCTGGAGTGGTGGCACTGAGGACAGAGGCCCAGAGGACGGCTGTGTGGGAAAAGGGGCCCAGAGGCAGAGACCAGCTTGCTGCGTGCAGACTCGCTCTGAGTGGACGGGATTTAGTGATTGACCTGCCACCATGGGAATAAAGTTGGGTATAACCCTTTCACCCCAAGAATGTTCTACTGTCATTTCTTTGGTCACATTGAATCCATAGTGAATTTGCCTGGGGTTGAAATCCATTGGCAAGACGATTTGTTTCAAAAAAAAAAATTGGTACAACAAATCAACTTAACTATAATCAATAATATAAAATCTGCCTTTTCCAAAACTTCAATTCTTGCACAAGTCTTGTTAGCCCTATCTCTGTTTTGTGTCTCGTGGTACCACACCTGTAATGAAATCACTACACACCAGTGCATTCATTTGCTACCACCATCCACCATGCTTCATACTACTGCTCTCTGATACTCTTTTGCTAATTACTATGCAATTCACTGCATTCCAAAAGCATAGGATAGCAGAGAATGGGAAGAAGTAATATAGGGAGAAGAAAGGGGATGAAGATAGGCATCTGCTGCTATTCCTTGTCCCCTTACTCTGTGCTAGTTATTTTCTCTATTCCTCATGAACATGCTACATGATAAATATTCAGCCACGTTTTTCAGGTGGAAGAAAAATTGATCATAAAAAATGCCATTTGCCAAGTATTGCATGTCATGTAAGAAGATGTGTTCACAATTCATAACTAATCCTTGCTCAATGCAAATACTTCATTTTTAGTTTCTAAACAGACAGAAACTAATGGAAACACACCCCTTATATGTGAAATATACCAATTATTGGAAGAATCACTGACAGTAAGGTGCAGGGCCCTGAGTGATAGGTGCCACAGAGTCAGCTGAAAATATCCAGAGGGACATTGAGACATGACCTGTAGGAGGAATGGATTGGAATGTGCTTTGCTGAGCCTGAAGACATTCAAATCAGAGGTCACACCCACTGCCAGCAAAGGGTCTCATTGTCTATTCAAGGACAAGTGAGAGAAAGGAAAACATAATCACACAGCTACAGGAAAGCCTGAGAGGGGGTAAAGACTGTAAAAAATGTATAAAATACTATATGTTGCAAACAAAGAAGAATGAGAAGTTAATGGAAACATTAAACAGATGCATTTTAGTAATTGTGACAATTCCCTCAGATTTTGTACATGTTCCAATTTATACTACATGTTCTTGTTTCAATAATTATGGTTAATGGCTATTAAATTATAATTTATTTTCTTATTTGGCCAACTTTCTTAACATTCCTGTACACTTTTCAACATCTATAAAATGCTGATGTCTAACTATCTGTTCTAAAAGGCAGCTCCTAGTTTTTCATTCAGTGATTTTGTGGGGTTTGAAATTCTGATGCTAAGGACTATTTTTGCATGGCAAAGAAAACAATTGTTATGGATATGGAACCTTAGAATTCTGCAAAGAAATTAGATTATAATGCATATGTGTGTGTGTATCCTCAGTATATAATTTACTGTATCAGCTATATGCGTGATATCATGTAATCTGTAAACTTAGCCATTCTACCAAATTCCTTCATATGTAATTTTTCTTCCCAAATAAATGATCTAATATTAGGTGCAGCATTACCAGTTAACTTGATCTGGAGTGCAATTTGGCAGATTGCAGTTTTACATCAGTAAATTTGATAAATGCATGTCACAAAATTATTTATTTCCATAGCATGAGCAACTTTGTCTCTCCTAAATATTTTTACTTTTCCCCAAAAGAATGTAATAATAAATGGGAGTATAAATATGTAGAGTATAAAATAAAATGTTTCATCTAGTCTTCTGCAAATAGAGGGGAGTCATTTGCCTGAGTTCATGTCTAGTTTGAATGAGGTGAGGTATGTTTGGGATAAATATTCAAGTGATATAGCTATTCATGAATTTAGAGGGTAGCAAACATTTTTAAAGTCAATTCTATGTGTGTATTACGTGACCTGACTAGAAAAGGTCTAGAAAGTAAAAGATAAATTCATCAAATATTAGCACATAATATTCTACATAGTATTTTGATTAATCTGCAAAAATAATGTTTTATAAATACTGTATTATCTCACTTATATGTTGAATCTTAAAAAGTTGAACTCATAGAACCAGAATGTAGAATGGTGGTTGCCAGGAGATGGGAGTTTGGGGAAATGGGGAAAGGTTGGCCAAAGGGTACAAACTTCCAGTTATAAGTAAGTTCTGGGAATCTAATGAACAGCATGTTGATTAGAGCTAATAATTCTATACGGTCACTTAAAATTTGCTAAAGGAGAAGATCTTAAGTGTTCTCACTACATATACACACACAAAGGTAACTATGTGAGGGGACCAATTGTTTTTAATTAACCTGATTATGGTAACAATTTCACAAAATAGATGTACATGAACCCATCACACTGTATATCTTTAAAAACTATTTTGTACAACTTCAATATATACAACTTTTATCAATCATATCTCAATAAAGCTTAAAAAAAATAAAACATATCCATAGTCCCCCCCAAAATAACTAAATTCGGTTTTAAAAACTATTTACTATAACTGAAAGTGTAGCAAGAATGGTAAATACATGAGTGAACTGTCTTTCCTTCTCCTGTATGAACACTCCTCCTCGCAGGAGGCAGGCGCTTTCACATTCGGCTGTGAAGGATCTTTTTCAACTTTTTGCCCCTCAGAAATAAGTGCATTCAAACAAAGGATTTCATATAATGTTTTATCAGGACTGTTAGTTCATCAATATATTTTATTTTGTGTGTGTGTGCTGGACACTTGCAATCTAGTGTACAAGTTATAAAAAAATGTAAAACCTGTGTTTTCGGTGCTCTAATAAATCCAGGTCTATAAAGGGACAATAAGGCACATCAAAGTCAGCCAATAGAAAAGCTGTTTGTTGTTTGTTTGCTTGTTTTAAGACTTTAAGCTATCCCTAAAAGTATGTTTTTTTATGAAAGTATAGTTGATAGACACTTTTATGTTGGTTTCAAGTATACACCATAGTGGTTCAACAGTTACTCATATTATTAAATCCTCGCTCCAACTAGTGAAGTTACTATCTGTCAACTTAGGAAGATGTTACAGAATCATTGCCTATATTCTCCATGCTGTACTACCATCCCTGTGACCAACATATATTATAAAAGGGATGTAGTTTTATTTTAAGCTAACCAGCTCACACCAGTATTCTCACCTGTAAGGCTGCATGAGCAGGAAGGTGCTAGAATAACTGGTACATTATTCATTCTACAAACAACTGACTTCACAAATTCTAATTCTTTCAACCCTCATTCCTTCCAGGGATGTGCAATTTGCCAAAATTCTCCTATGTGTTTTAAATAGGATGGCCCCAGGCTAAGCACCATTACCTTATACTTGAAATAAAGAAAGAAAATATCTTGGACTTGAAAGAGAAAATTATTTGCTGTTTATGCTTTAAGGCATAACACTAATAGTATCCATTCATTTGTCCTTTCATTTAATATACTTCGTGTTTGAAACTGCCCTGGTCTCAAATCATGCGGTCTTAGATTGCTCTTACCTTGAAGGGAAAAACTAATTATTTGTCCACCTCTTTACTTAGGTTACCTTTGTTACACTCACTTGACATACATCCAACATTTGTATACTTCCTTTTCAAATTTTGGTTATTTACCTAGTATACTTGCAGGTCTAAGCAAAGGTAAATGAACACTCCAAGGTGAGATTAAACTGATGGTTATAAAGTATTTATTTCAGCCCTCTCAGGCTGTGGGTGGAGCAGTATTACAAGGCCAGGGACTGGCTGACAGAAACAAAGTACAGATGTCATGTGAATCTCCATATTAGCATTACAGCCCCTGTGAAACTCAGCTACGGTCCACACAGAACAATGGACTTTAATCCCAGAGCCACCCTGGCTGTCTGGGTGGCGTGGGGACGGCCGCGGGGCCATGGAGATGCCATGCTCCATGTAGGTGCTCACCTGGAGTGATTCAGTGAGCTTACTTGTGCCATCAAAGAAAAAACCTTTTCTACCCACAGTCAAGAACTCAGGTCTTACTAATAAAATCACTGTTTCTGCTCAAAGGAGAAAAACTGGGATGCTTTGTTTGTACATTAGGGCCTGGTTTTACCACTTAAGACACTAACAACATTGAACAAAGTTTAATGCAAGCTTTCTTTCCTAAGTATTCATTTACTGACAGTTAAATGTGACCTAACAGAAAATATCTCTTAGACTCCGTAGGAAAGAAAAGCAGGTTCTCAATTACTGAGCCCATATTAAATATTCTGCTAATTACTGGTAGTTTCATAAGATGTTCATTAGATTACAAGAAACACATCCATGTAATGTGGTTACGAGAAAGATCTCTGCCGTAAGAACAAGAAAAATATATTAGATCATATTGCTAAGCAATTTTTCTTGCGGACAAGGACAATTTTTCAGCAATGGCACAACACAGAACAGTAACACAGTGGGAGGATGGAGCAGATGCTAAAATTTAGTCAGACATAAATCTTTTTCATTTTATCTCCTTTGTAATACAGAAAAGACAAGAAGAAAAACAAATAGCTCAGAGAGCAAACATAAATGATAGGTGTCTCAGAGAAATTTAATACCCCAATATTAAGAGCATATACATGTTGCAGGATTGACATCTGGGAAAATAAATGGCGTTTCATTTAATAAGATGGCAATAATTAAACGTCTGGCATTTTTTCCAAATATGAACATGTAACAGGTACAGGAATGAAATGATAACAACTTTGATAACCTCTTCAGACATGCAATTATTCAAGTTCCTGTTTACACATTTACTCATGTAGTTTATAGACTCAAAAATACTTCCATTCATTGCATCACTTACATTTTCTCATTTTATTTAAAACTTGACCCAAAATTAAATATTACACAAATTCTACCAACCATCCTTTTGAGATGGCTCTAATTCTTAGCCTTTGACCTGTACATGTTCACCCTGGCTCACACGATCTTGGATCCCAGGATAAAAGTCCACTTTCTGCATGAGCCCTTGTGCCAATATCTGCTCCAAAGTGACACTTCTCCAAATCCCAATTAGACTTATAATCATTAATCACAGAACGAAGCACCAATTATATTTTATCTCGATGTCGCTTTCGCTCTCAGACATTTAGCTCCCCATTTTGAGACAGCCATTTCAAGTACATTTTTCTCTTATTTAATATTCTGCTAATATCTAAAACAGTAGAAAATACATCACAAGATCATTCTTCTTTTACAAATAAGTTTATTGCAGTTGCAAAAATCTACTTATTTTTTTAAAAATCTCAATAGAAAAGCTTACAAAAAAGAAAGTAAACATCACCTTAAACTCACTACCTAAACCAATGTTAATATTTCAGTAAATACCTTTCTAGTCCTCTTGCTTTCTCACTCTTGATGTTTTTAATTTTTACATAAACAGGATGAAGTAATGTTCACTCAGTAATGCTTACTGGTCATAGTTATTTAATCCAGTATCGGTAAATACATATTTACATTTATACACATATATGTATACATATATACATACATATTTATTTATTTATTTATTTCATTTCCTCACTTTTTTGTGACAACTGTCACTGTGATTAACATGTTCCCTCTGGTTAGGGGCTGGGAAGAGGGAGCGATGGCAGTTCCTATTTAACGGGACTAGAGCTTCAGTTTTGCCAGACGAAAGGAGTTCTGGAGATGGATGCTGGTGACGGCTGCACAGCAGTGCAGAGAAGGAAAACAAGATCAAGTGCTGCTAAACAACATCTATGATTACTGTTGGGAAAAGCAAGCCATACTGGCTGGGAATTAAGCTTCCAATTTCTTACCCTCACTGTTAAAAAAAAACAACACAACAACAACCAAAACTTTTTTATTTGTAAAGGTAAACACGGAGTTTATTTAGGCATTGGTATTAAAATGGTGAAAAAGGACAGTTCATTTTAGTGGGACTTTTTTAGTAGCAAACAACATAAAAACAATAATAACCTGCTACTGGCTTAAGCATTCCAAAAAACTCATTTCCTCAAGGAACTAAAAGTTGAAGTTCAGTTTCACCAGGGAACTGGCTCATTTGTCTGGTTTTTCTCCCTTTGCTAATTTTATCATTTGGTTGCATTTCCTGGTCACCTACTAAAGGCGGCAGTGGTACCGGCCTCCCCGAGCACCAACCACACCGCCCGGAGGGAGGCTGGGTGCCCGAATTTCCAGCCAGGATTCTGAACTTCATTCTAAAATGATGATCATCACCATGTAAATGCCATGGGCTGGCTGACTGTCCTGCATGAACTAAAGCAATCACTGTGGTGGTGTAAATAAACTTACATCGTGATTTTAGATCACTTCAGACCAAATCTGTAGCTGGGTGAGGGGTCAGCAGCCGTTGAACAATGGAGATGGGTAACATTCTGTTTGCAGACAACCATAAAGTCTACTGCAAATAACGGGTATGATCCGAGGCAGAGTATTTATGCAGCAATGGAGAGTCTGACAGCAAAGAACTGATGCAAATAAAGAGTCCAAAAATAGAAACAGAATCACAATTAAGAAAGGCTGCCAAGAATAAGATACTACATCAGAATCAATTTAATAGGAAGCAACAGAGGGATCAGCCAAAAGGGTCTAAATATAAGATTTCTCAAACCTTCCCTGAGAACCTGCTGCTTGATATAACATGTCAGCAGAGCATCACGCATGACAACAACTGGCTTCATTCTTCATTCGTTCATACAGCAAGTATTTTTTGAGTTCCATTGCACGCCAGTCTCTAGTGATAGTACAGGGGAAAAATCAAGTTCCCTGCCTTGGCACACACATGAAGGTGGGAATAAAGCACAAAATAAGTCAGGGAGATAAGAAGTACCTGTCAGAAAGCATATCTTGTCATATTTTTACAGTTGGCAGTTGAGTATGGCCTTACTAAGAAAAAACTATTTGAGCAAAAATATAAAGAAGCATTCAAAGCAGAGAGAATATTATGTACAAAGACACCTTGGTGGGAGCTTGCTGAACATGTTCAAAGACCAGCAAGGTCACACTATGGCTGGGGGGAAACTGGGTAAGGAAGAGGAGGAGATAATGCTGAAGAGTTGGACAACCAGAATTCATAGTGCCTGCTAGGCCATTGAAAAGCCTTTCTGGGGTGGAATGGGGACTTTGAAGGGCTTTGAGCAGAGAATCAGTGTGATCTGATTTATGTGGGAAAGAATCATTTTTACAGATGGACTGGAAATGTACTATAGGGCAAAGAAAGAAGCAAGGACATCAGGTAGGAAACTGTAAGTAATCCTGGTGAAAGAAGAAGATAGTATGGACAAGGATGATAACAAGAATGGTAACCACAAGAGCAATAAGAAAAAGTTGGATTGTGTATATTGATGATAAAATAGATTTGCCATTATATTTGGAGGCGGGATGTATGAGAAATAGAGCAATGAAGGGGAACTCCAAGGGTGGCCTGAGCAACTAAAAAATCAAACTCAATTTGTGATGTTTGTGATGCATATTAGACATCCATATGCAGATGTTAAATAGGCAGCTGGCAAACAAATTTGTGCTTTACACAGATAACCAGATAGAGATTTTGAAGACATAAACATCTGGTTGATATTCAAGCTGCATGATTTTAAGCTTTAAGCTAAATGATGGTATCGGGGTGTGGTTATAGAAAAGAACATGTTGGATTGCTGTGCCCTGGGACACTTCAATATGCACAGCTCAGGGACATGAAAAACGATTGGCAGAAGAGAAACAGAAAGGGGTAGAACTGAGACATCGGAGTGAAAAAAATGTCTTAATAAGGAGGAGAGATCATCCATTTCAAATACTAGTGATGTGCATGAAGTTTCACATGAAAAAACAACGTGGTTACTATATTTACCCATATTATCAAGTCCCCACTCATACCCCAATTCAGTCACTGTCCATCAGTGTAGTAAGACGACACAGATTCACTATTGGCCTTCTCTGTGCTACACTGACTTCCCCACGAACCCCACACCATGTGTACTAAACATAATACCACACAATCCCCTTCTCCCTCCCTCTGCACCCACCTTCCCACACCCCCCTCCTTTGGTAACCACTAGTTCCTTCTTGGAGTCTCTGAGTCTGTTACTATTTTGTTCCTTCAGTTTTACTTCGCTGTTATACTCCACAAATGAGGGAAATCATTTCGCACTTGTCTTTCTCCTCCTGGCTTATTTCGCTGAACATAATATTCTCCAGCTCCATCCATGTGGTTGCAAATGGCAGTATTTGTTTCCTTCTTATGGCTGAATAGTGTTCCATTGTGTATATGTACCACCTCTTCTTTATCCATTCATCTGCTGATGGATACATAGGTTGCTTCCATATCTTGGCTATTGTAAAAAGTGCTGCAATAAACATAGGGGTGCATATGTCTTTTTGAATCTGAGAACTTGTATTCTTTGGGTAAATTCCAAGGAGTGGGATTCCTGGATCAGATGATTTCTATTTTTAGTTTTTTGAGGAACCTCCATATTGCTTTCCACAATGGTTGAACTAGCTTACATTCCCACCAGCAGTGTACGAGGGTTCTCCTTTCTCTACATCCTCACCAGCATTTGTTGTTCTTAGTCTTTTGGATGGTGGTCATCCTTACTGGTGTGAGGTGATATCTCACTGTGGTTTTAATTTTGCATTTCTCTGATGATTAGTGATGTGGAGCATTTTTTCATGTGTCTGTTGTCCATTTGAATTTCTTCTTTGGAGAACTGTCTCTTCTTATCCTCTGCCCAATGTTTTAATCGGATTATTTGCTTTTTGGGTGTAGAGGCATGTAAGTTATTTATATATTTTGGATGTTAACCCCTTGTCGGATATGTCGTTTACAAATATATTCTCCCATACTGTAGGATGCCTTTTTGTTCTGTTGATGGTGTCCTTTGCTGTACAGAAACTTTTCAGTTTGATGTAATCCCATGAGTTCATTTTTGCTTTTGCTTCCCTTGCTTTAGGAGATGCGTCCAGGAAGAAGTTGCTCCTGCTTATATTCAGGAGATTTTTGCCTATGTTGTTTTCTAAGAGTTTTATGGTTTCATGACTTACTTTCAGATGTTTGATCTATTTTGAATTTACTTTTGTGTATGGGGTTAAAAAATAATCCAGTTTCATTCTCTTGCATGTAGCTGTCCAGTTTTGCCAACACCCGCTGTTCAAGAGGCTGTCATTTCCCCATTGTATGTCCATGGCTCCTTTATCATATATTAATTGACCATATATGGTTGAGTTTATAGGGCTCTAGTTACAGGGCTCTCTAGTCTGTTCCATTGGTCTATGGGTCTGTTCTTGTGCCAGTACCAAATTGTCTTGAGTACTGTGGCTTTGTAGTAAAGCTTGAAGTTGGGGAGCATAAACCCCCCTGCTTTATTCTTCCTTCTCAGGATTGCTTTGGGTATTCGGGGTCTTTTGTGGTTCCATATGAATTTTAGAATGATTTTCTCTAGTTCATTGAAAAATGCTGTTGGTATTTTGATAGGGATTGCATTGAATCTGTAGATTGCTTTAGGCAGGATGGCCATTTTGACAATATTAATTCTTCCCATCCATGAGCACGGGATGTGTTTCCATTTATTGGTACCTTCTTTAATTTCTCTCATGAGTGTCTTAATAGTTTTCAGAGTACAGGTCTTTCATTTCCTTGGTTAGGTTTACTCCTAGGTATTTTATTCTTTTTGATGCAACTTTGAATGGAATTGTTTTCCTGATTTCTCTCTCTGCTAGGTTATTGTTGTGTAAAGGAATGCCATAGAATTCTGCACATTAATTTTGTATCCCGCAACTTTGCTGAATTCAGATATTAGATATAGTAGTTTTGGAGTAGATTCTTCAGGGTTTTTTATGTACAATATCATGTCATCTGCAAACAGGGACAGTTTAACTTCTTCCCTGCCAATGTGGATGCCTTTATTTCTTGGTGGTGTCTGATTGCCGTGGCTAGGACCTCCAGTACTGTGTTGAATAGAAGTGGGGAGAGTGGGCATCCTTGTCTTGTTCCAAATCTTAAAGGAAAAGCTTTTAGCTTCTCGCTGTTAAGTATAATGTTGACTGTGAGTTTATCATATATAGCCTTTATTATGTTGAGGTATTTGCCCTCTATACCAATTTTGTTGAGAGTTTTTATCATGAATGGATGTTGAATTTTGTCAAATGCTTTTTCAGCATCTATGGAGATGATCATGTGTTTTTTGTCCTTCTTTTTGTTGATGTGGTGGATGATGTTGATGGATTTTCGAATGTTGTACCATCCTTGCATCCCTGGGATGAATCCCCCTTGATCATGATGGATGATCCTTTTGATGTACTTTTGAATTCAGTTTGCTAATATTTTGTTGAGTATTTTTGCATCTATGTTCATCAGGGATATTGGTCTGTAGTTTTCTTTTTTTGTGGTGTCTTTGCCCAGTTTTGGTATTAGAGTGATGCTGGACTCATAGAATGAGTTCAGAAGTATTCCCTCTTCTTCTACTCCTTGGAAAACTTTAAGGAGGATGTGTATTAGGTCTTCACTAAATGTTTTGATAAAATCCAGCAGTGAAGTTTTCTGGTACAGGGGTTTTGTTCTTAGGTAGGTTTTTGATTACCAGTTCAATTTTGTTGCTGGTCATTGGTCTGTTCAGATTTTCTGTTTCTTTCTGGGTCAACCTTGGAAGGTTGTATTTTTCTTGAAAGTTGTCCATTTCTTCTAGGTTATCCAGTTTGTTAGCAAAGAATTTTTCATAGTATTCTCTAATAGTTCTTTGTATTTTTGTTCTGTCCTTAGTGATTTTTCCTTTCTCATTTCTGATTCTGTTTATGTGAGTAGACTCTCTTTTTTCTTGATAAGTCTGGCAAGGTGTTTATCTATTTTGTTTATTTTCTCAAAGAACCAGCTCTTGCTTTCGTTGATACTTTCTATTGTTTTATTCTTCTCGATTTTATTTATTTATGCTCTAATCTTTATTATATACCTCCTTCTACTGACTTTGAGTCTCATTTGTTCTTCTTTTTCTAGTTTCATTGTGAGTTTAGACTGCTCATACAGGAATGTTCTTCTTTCCTGAGGTAGGCCTGTATTGCAATATACTTTCCTCTTAGCACGGCCTTCACTGTGCCCCACAGATTTTGCAATGTTGAATTATTGTTGTCATTTGTCTCCATATATTGCTTGATCTCTGTTTTTATTTGGTCATTGATCCATTGATTATTTAGGAGCATGTTATTAAACCCCAAGGGTTTGTGGGATTTTTCATTTTCTTTGCATAATTCATTTCTAGTTTCATTCCTTTTTGGTCTGAGAAGCTGGTTGGTACAATTTCAATCTTTTTGAATTTACTGAGGTTCTTTTTGTGGCCTAGTATATGATCTATTTTTGAAAATGTTCCATGTGCACTTGAGAAGAATGTATATTCTGCTGCTTTTGGGTGTAGAGTTCTATAGATATCTGTTAGGTCCATCTGTTCTAATGTGTTGTTCAGTGCCTCTGTCTCCTTACTTATTTTCTGTCTGGTTGATCTGTCCTTCAGCAGTGGAGTGTTGAAGTCTCCTAGAATGAATGCATTGCATTCTATTTCTCCCTTTAATTCTGTTAGTATTTGTTTCACATATGTAGGAGCTCCTGTGTTGGGTGCATAGATATTTATAATAGTTATATCTTCTTGTTGGATTGACCCTTTTATCATTTTATAATGTCCTTCTTTGTCTCTTGTGACTTTCTTTGTTTTGAAGTCTATTTTGTATGATATAAGTACTGCATCTCCTGCTTTTTTCTCCCTATTAGTTGTGTGAAATGTCTTTCTCTATCCCTTCACTTTTAGTCTGTGTATGTCTTTGGGTTTAAAGTGAGTCTCTTGTAGGCAGCATATAGATGGGTCTTGTTTTCTTATCCATTCAGTGACTCTATGTCTTTTGACTGGTGCATTCCGTTCATTTACATTTAGGGTGATTATGGATAGGTATGTACTTATTGGCATTGCAGTCTTCAGATTCGTGGTTTACCAAAAGTTCAAGGTTAAACTTCCTTACTATCTAAGAGTCTAACAACTCACTTAATATGCTATTACAAACACAATCTAAAGGTTCTTTTTTTTGTTTGTTTTTTTCCTCCTCCTTATTCTTCCTCCTCCATTCTTTATATACTAGGTATCATATTCTGTACTGTTTGTCTATCCCTTGCTTGACTTTGGGGATAGTTAATTTAATTTTGCATTTTCTTAGTAATTAGCTGCTCTACTTTCTTTACTGTTGTTTTATTACATCTAGTGACACCTATTAAACCATAGAAACACTTCCATCTATAGCAGTCCCTCCAAAATACACTGTAGATATGGTCTGTGGGAGGTAAATTCTCTCAGCTTTTGCTTATATAGGAATTGTTTAATCCCTCCTTAAAATTTAAATGATAATCTTACCGGATAAAGTAATCTTGGTTCAATGCCCTTCTGCTTCATTGCGTTAAATACATCATGCCACTCCCTTCTGGCCTGTAAGGTTTCTGCTGAGAAGTCTGATGATAGCCTGATGGGTTTTCTTTTGTATGTGATCTTATTTCTCTCTCTAGCTGCTTTTAAAAGTCTTTCCTTTTCCTTGATATTTGCCATTTTAATTACTATATGTCTTGGTGTTGTCTTCCTTGGGTCCCTTGTGTTGGGAGATGTGTGCACCTCCATGGTCTGAGAGACTATCTCCTTCCCCAGATTGGAGAAGTTATCAGCAATCACCTCCTCAAACTCGCTTTCTATCCCTTTTTCTCTCTCTTCTTCTTCTGGTACCCTTATAATGTGAATATTGTTCCATTTGAATTGGTCACACTGTTCTCTCAATATTATTTCATTCTTATAGATCCTTTTTTCTTTCTGTGTCTCATCTTCTTTGTATTCCTGTTCTCTAGTTTCTATTTTATTTATCGTCCCCTCCACCGTATCCGATCTGCTTTTAATATTGTCCATTGTGCTCTTCAATGATTGGATCTCTGACCATAATTCATTCCTGAGTTCTTGAATATCTTTCTGTACCTCCATGAGCATGTTAATGATTTTTATTTTGAACTCCCTTTCAGGGAGAGTCATGAGGTCAATATCATTTAAATCTTTCTCAGGAGTTGTATTCATAATTTTACTCTGGACCGGATTCTTTTGGCATTTCATATTTGTGTATGGAGCCCTCTAGTGCCCAGAAGCTCTACTCTCTGGAGCTGCTCAGCCCCTGAAGCAATGTCAGGGATTTCAGGGGAGTGGTATTGGTGCCTCAGGGGAGGAAAGATCTGGTTCCTGGTTCCTGGCTGCTATGCCTGTCTCCACTGCCTGAACCAGTGGGCTGGGCACACAGGTATAAGCCTCTATGCTTTGCGTTTGTAGTTGCTGTAGACAGACCTTCCCTCTAGTTTGCATAACGCCAGGGTAGGGTTTCCTGGTTTGCATGCCCAGTGGGGCTGGCCAGGAGAAAGGTGCACTAGTCTGCCTGTCACAGAAGGGGTTCTTGGAGCTGTGTAGGCAGCCAGGGAGCTGGAGCACCTGAAGATGGTGAAAGCTCCAAATCTGCTGCGCAGAGTGGACCTGGACAATTTTGTCTACCTGTCCTTTCTCCTGAGCAGTAAACTCTGTGCAGTCCTTGCCCCTTTAGCAGCCCTCTTGCTAAGGGCTTCTTTGTTAGGAACTCTCTCATACTGCCTGCCTTTCTTTTGTCCCAGAGCAGCTAGATATGGTCCCTGCTTTCCACAAGCAGCTGGAATCTTAGTCTATCCAGGAATTCTGCCTGTCTTAGCTTTCGAACCCCCTAATTACAAGAGTATCATGCAAGCAACATGAAATGCACGTTTGTGCTCCCAGAGCAGATCTCCAGAGTTAGGTATTCAGCAGTCCCAGATCTCCACTCCCTCCCTTCTCTCTTCCTCTTCATCCTGCTGGTGAGCTGGGGTGAGGGAAGGGCTTGGATCTCACGGGACCACAGCTTTAGTATGTTACCCTTTCCGTGAAGTCGGCTCTTGTTTCCAGGTGTATGCAGTTTGTTGAAGTCCTCTGTCCTGTTGCTCTTTCAAGAGTAGTTGTATTAGTTATATTTTCCTATTATATGTGGTTTTAGGAGGAAGCCTCTGCCTCACCTCTTACACTGCCATATTCTCTATAAAGCATTTTTAAAGACATTCTTTAATTAGTCAAGACAACATTATTTACTTGATAATAGAGCAATCAAAGGGTCACAGTGAATTTACAGATTAACTTAAAATTACAAATCCACAAATGAAACAAAATAACTTTTATTATACAAAAGGAATGAATATGGTCTACATTCTTCAGGCATTAGGAAAAACCCACTGACTTTATTTTATAAAAAAGAGAGAAAAGATTCACTGGCATTTCACATAGAAATACTCAGTTTAGAGTCAGACTTCTCAACATATAGAAAGGAAAAAAGTTGGCTAAATAACTTTTCCTGGACTAATCCTTAAAATTAGTAAAAATTGGTTGGAAAGTTAATTCAAACCAATACCCCAAATAGGAAATTACTACACTTTTTTAATGTCATTATAATTTTAAGAAAATTTAAGAAAAATGATAAGGTTTTTTACTTGACCATCTTGAATCATGAATTTTTGCTGTCAGTCTAATTTAGTGACAAGTATAAGAAATCTTTTTCACTGAATTAATTTATGCTAAATTAAGGGGTTGAAATTGAAATCTAATAACAATTCAAGTTTAAAAATAATTCTAGCAAAAGTCTCATAATTTAAAGTTCTCTTGTTAATTACTGAATCACACAACACACCACCCTTAATTCAGATAAACCTTTAATGTAGAAAAATGTCCCTTCTAAACTGTTACTAAAACAGAGTTCTCAGAGTGCCTATCCAAATAAATACTAGGGGAGAAATGAAGGATAAATATTTATGGAGTTCCTACTCTATAAATCTGCATGTTTATTTAAGAAAATTACAAATCTGAACTCCAGGACGAAGGAACTGGGCCACACAGTGGCTCAGCCATCACTGGCCTGGCGAGCGGGCCGGGGCTGCCCAGGTTCGGCTCCAGGCGTGTGCTGTGCTCCTGCTGCTCCGTGAGCATTCGCAATAGTGGCCGTGACAATGAGTGATAACAGCTAATACAGCCTTGAACAGTTCATATTTGATGGGGGATAATTAGGGCTTAATTGAATGAGTCCTCTCTACAGGAGAAACACTCACAATTTTGCATAAAATATCATGAGAAACTTGGGGCTTCCAAATGCATTTTGAGTGAGGAATCTCAGTTTTAAGGATTGCTTTACAAGTCTATGATTTCCCTTGTTCTTAATGACCCTGTGAGGAAGTAGTATGCTATTGTACTCATTCTAGTGAGGAAATGGGAGCAAAATGTTAAGTGATTTGCTGAATTTCACACACTAGAAAATGGTGGAACTAGGATTTGAACATTAATACTATAACTATATATCCTTTGCCCTTTTATAAATAATACCAGGTTTTCTGGTATGCATGAAAAAATATTCTTAGTAACTATCTTTTACTTAAAATTAAAAGGTTTTCCTCAAATTATCTGCATCTTATAAGACTTCCTAGAAACACTGTAGGAGTTAAAAAAAAAAATAGCTCCAAAAGCCTTTTAGCTCCTTTGTTACCCATTTCTGTTTGGGTGGTAAAATGTTTTCTAAATGAGCCAATTGTCTGCAGCTAGCTAAATGGGGCAGTGGCCATTCCAGTGCAGACAGAGCAGACAGAGCAATGCACGCCCTGTCTCCACCCTGCGAGAGCAAAACTGCATGGGCTATGAAGTGGTAAATGTTGCAGTAAAATGAAAAAGAAAGTGATGACAAGAAAAGGAGTGACAAAATTTTTTGGCAAAACACTAATTTTAGAAGAAAAGTTTCAGGGGTACAGCAATATTTCATCAACTAAATGGAATATATTTTATTTAAATTAAATATTTAGTTTCTAATATGATGTAGCTAGTATGTCAATCATACCCAAAAAGGTGCCCTATCAGGGAACAGTGGGAAAACTTGAGTGTAGAAAGATAGGACAAGAGAAGTTAATGATCAAGAAATATTTGTGAAATGAATAGATCTGATATTAACATAACTAAAACAATGTAACTTTAATTTGATTCAATGCAAAGACAACTACAGTTAAATCTTAATATTGTTATTAGCATAAATGCTATCTAAATAAGCAAGAAAATATAAAAAGTTCAAACTATTAATATTTTAAAATACCAGTGGGCTATTGAAGCTATTTGGAAGGGTTTTAATGGAATTCAGAATGTCAGTTCTTATTGCCATATCTGATTGGTCAATTATCTCTGTCACTGAGGCCAACTCAGAGGTCCAAGTTACTATCATCTTTGGCCTGGGCTAGCATAACAGCCTTCTAATTAGTCTCCTGGCATCCAGCTTTGTCTTCTATCAGTGTATATTGCAGTCAAAGTCATCTTTTCAAAATGCAAATGTAATCATGTTGGTTCTTTCTAAAACCCTGTACCCGTTTCCAATTGCTCTTGGGGAAAGAGACCAAAATGCTCACCAAGGCTTATCAGGCTCTGCAGCTTACCTCTTCATCCCCATCCTCATCTCAGACACACCCTTCCCATGCCCTAGCTACAAGGGCCTTCTTCAAATGCCTGAATGTCATGTCCCCTCCCATTCCAGGGTCTTGGCCTAATCTGTGCCCTTTCCTTGGCATACTGTTCCAGGACCTCCTCCCAGCTACATACACCCAATTAACGATTTTCAATTCTTCAGCTCTTACTGGAAGTGTAATTTTCTTAGGGATGCTTCTGTCACTACCCCAGGCTAATCCTTTCTTGTTTTTGCTGTTGTTACAGGCTCTTACAGATTCATGTTCTTCACTGAGTGTGTATATGTATCTCAATTTGTAACTATACATTCATTTGCATGAATATCTGACTAATGTCTGTTCCTGTCATTCCCCTTCATTAACTGAAGACTGGTTCAATTCTAAAAATAAAGCTTTGCCCCAGGCCTCTCAAATAAACTTCAGTCTTTCCCACAGCTGCTTATTCAAGTAGTACCTATAGTGACCACACAAACAGGTTCTCTGTGAGTATAGTGGGGTTTAAATTCAAATACTCACACGGAATATTGGTTCATCTTGGGGAACTAAGTGAGATCATATAAGTACGATTCTTTTTTTACCTTAATTTTTTATTAAGGTATTATTGATATACACTCTCATGAAGGTTTCACATAAAAAACAATGTGGATACTACATTTACCCATATTATCAAGTCCCCACACATACCCCAATGCAGTCACTGTCCATCAGTGTAGTAAGATGCCACAGATTCACTATTTGCCTTCTCTGTGCTACACTGTTTTCCCTGTGATCCCCCACACCAGGTGTACTAAACATAATACCCCACAATCCCCTTCTCCCACCCTCCCCAGTGGCCCTCCCACACCCCTCCTCTTTGGTAACCACTAGTTCCTTCTTGGAGTCTCGGAGTCTGCTGCTATATTTTTCCTTCAGTTTTGCTTCGCTGTTATACTCCACAAATGAGGGAAATCATTTCACACTTGTCTTTCTCCGCCTAGCTTATTTCACTGAGCATAATACCCTCTAGCTCCATTCATGTTGTTGCAAATGGTAGGATTTGTTTCTTTCTTATGGCTGAATAGTATTCCATTGTGTATGTGTACAACACCTTCTTTATCCATTCATCTACTGATGGATACATAGGTTGCTTCCATTTCTTGGCTATTATAAAAAGTGCTGCACTAAACATAGGGGTGCATATGTCTTTTTGAATCTGAGAAGTTGTATTCTTTGGATAAGTTCCAAGGAGTGGGATTCCAGGGTCAAATGGTATTTGTATTTTTAGTTTTTTGAAGAACCTCCATATTGCTTTCCACAATGGTTGAACTAGCTTACATTCCCACCAGCAGTGTACGAGGGGTCCCCTTTCTCCACATCCTCGCCAGCATTTGTTGTGCTTAGTCTTGTCAATGCGGGCCATCCTTACTGGTGTGAGGTGATATCTCACTGTGGTTTTAATTTTGCATTTCTCTGATGATTAGTGATGTGGAGCATCTTTTCATGTGTTGGCTGGTCATCTGAATTTCTTCTTTGGGGAACTGTATCTTCATATCCTCTGCCCATTTTTTTAATCGGGTTATTTGCATTTTGGGTGTAGAGGCATGTAAGTTCTTTATATATTTTCGATGTTAATCCCTTGTAGGATATGTCATTTACAAATATATTCTCCCATACTGTAGGATGCCTTTTTGTTCTGTTGATGGTGTCCTTTGTCGTACAGAAGCTTTTTAGTTAGATGTAGTCCCATGAGTTCATTTCTGCTTTTGTTTCCCTTGCTGGAGGAGATGCGATCAGGAAGAAGTTGCTGATGCCAATATGCAGAAGATTTTTGCTTATGTTGTCTTCTAAGAGTTTTATGGTATCATGACTTACATTCAGGGATTTGACCATTTCAAATTTACTTTTGTATATGGGGTTAAACAATAATGCAGTTTAATTCTCTTGCATGCAACTGTCCACTTTTGTCAACACTGGCAGTTGAAGAGGCTGTCATTTCCCCATTGTATGTCCATGACTCCTTTATAGTATATTAATGGACCATATATGGTTGGGTTTATATCAGGGCTCTCTAGTCTGTTCCATTGGTCTATGGGTCTGTTCTTGTGCCAGTACCAAATAGTCTTGATTACTGTGGCTTTGTAATAGAGCAGAAGTGAGGGAGCAAAATTCCCCCAGCTTTATTCTTCATTCTCAGTATTGCTTTGGCTATTTGGGATCTTTTGTGGTTCCATATGAATTTGGAACGATTTTCCCTATTTTGTTGAAGAATGCTGTTGGTATTTTGATAAGAATTGCATTGAATCCATAGATTGCTTTAGGCAGAATGGCCATTTTGACAATAATAATTCTTCTTATCCATGTACACAGAATGTGTTCTATTTATCAGTATCTTCTTTAATTTCTCTCATGAGTGTCTTGTAGTTTTCAGAGTATTGGTCGTTCACTTGGTTAGGTTTATTCTGAGGTACTTTATTCTTTTTGATTCAACTTTGAATGGAATTGTTTTCCTGATTTCTCTGGTAGTTCATTGTTAGTGTATAGGAATGTCACAGAATTCTGCCTATTAATTTTGTATCCAACAACTTTGATGAATTCATATATTAGTTCTAGTAGTTTTGGAGTGGATTTTTAGGGTTTTTTATGTACAATATCATGTCATCTGCAAACAAGGACAGTTTAACTTCTTCCTTGCCAATCTGGATTTCTTTTATTTCTTTGTGTTGTCTGATTGCTGTGGCTAGGACCTCCAATACTAGGTTGAATAGAAGTGGGGAGAGTGGGCGTCCTTGTCTTGTTCCTGATCTTAAAGGAACAGCTTTCAGCTTCTCACTGTTAAATATGATGTTGGCTGTGGTTTGTCATATATAGCCTTTATTATGTTGAGGTATTTGCCCTCTATACCCATTTTGTTGAGAGTTTTTATCATGAATGGATGTTGAATTTTGTCAAATGCTTTTTCAGCATCTATAGAGATGATCATGTGGTTTTTGTCCTTCTTTTTGTTGATGTGGTAGATGATGTTGATGGATTTTTGAATGTTGTTGAACCATCCTTTCATCCCTGGAATAAATCCTACTTGATCATGATGGATGATCTCTTTGATGTATTTTTGAATTTGGTTTGATAATATTTTGTTGAGTATTTTGTACCCATGTTCATCAGGGATATTGGTCTGTAATTTTCTTTTTTTGTGGTTTCTTTGCCTGGTTTTGGTATTAGAGTGATGGTGGACTCATAGAATGAGTTTGGAAGTGTTCCCTATTCTTCTACTCTTTGAAAAACTTAAAGGAGGATGGGTATTAGGTCTTCACAAAGTTTTTGATAAGATTCAGCCAAGAAGCCATCTTGTCCAGGGATTTTATTCTTAGGTAGGTGTTTGATTACCAGATCAATTTCACTGCTGATAATTGGTCTGTTCAGATTTTCTGTCTCTTTCTGCGTCAGTCTTGGAAGGTTGCATTTTTCTTGAAAGTTGCCCATTTCTTCTAGGTTATCCAGTTTGTTAACATATAATTTTTCATAGTATTCTCTAATAAGTCCTTGTATTTCTGTGGTGTTCGTAGTGAATTTTCCTTTCTCCTTTCTGATTTTTTTTATGTGAGTAGACTCTTTTTTTCTTGATAAGTCTAGTTAGGGGGTTATCTATTTTGTTTATTTTCCCAAAGAACAAACTCGTGCTTTCATTGATTCTTTCTATTGTTTTAGTCTTCTCGATTGTATTTATTTCTGCTCTAATCTTTATTACGTACCTCCTTCTACTGACTTTGGGCCTCATTTGTTCTTCTTTTGCTAGTTTCATTAATTGTGCATTTAAACAACTCATATGGGATTGTTCTTCTTTCCTGATGTAGGCCTGTATTGCAATATACTCTCTTCATAGCACAGCCTTTGCCGCGTTCCATAGATATTGTGGTGTTGAACTATTGTTGTCATTTGTCTCCATATATTGCTTGATCTCTGTTTTTATTTGGTCATTGATCCATTGATTAGGAGCATGTTATTAAGCCTCCATGTGTTTGTGGCATTTTTCATTTTCTTAGCGTAATTTATTTCTAGTTTCATACCTCTGTGATCTGAGAAGCTGGTTGGTACAATTTCAATCTTTTTGAATTTACCAATGCTCTTTCTGTGGTTTAGTATGTGATCTATTCTTCTTAAAAATGTTTCATGTGCACTTGAGAAGAATGTGTATCCTGTTGCTTTTGAATGGAGTGTTCTGTAGATGTCTGTTAGTTCAGTTCTAATATGTTGTTTAGTGCCTCTGTCTCTTTGTTTATTTTCTGTCTGGTTGATCTGTCCTTTGGAGTGAGTGGAGTGTTGAAGTCTCCTAGAATGAATGCATTGCATTCTATTTCTCCTTTTAATTCTGTTAGTATTTGTTTCACATATGTAGGTGCTCCTGTGTTGCATGCATAGATATTTATAATGGTTATATCTTCTTGTTGGATTGACCCTTTTATCATTATGTAGTGTCCTTCTTTGTGTCTTGTGAATTTCTTTGTTTTGAAGCCTATTTTGTGTGATACAAGTACTGCAACTCCTGCTTTTTTCTTCCTATTAGTTGCATGAAATATCAGTTTCCATCCCTTCACTTTTAATCTGTGTATGTCTTTGGTTTAAAGTGATTCTCTTGTAGGCAACATATAGATGGGTCTTTCTATTTTTCCATTCAGTGACTCTATGCCTTTTGATTGGTTCATTCAGTCCATTTACATTTATGGTGAATATCGATAGGTACATACTTATTGCCATTGCAGGCTTTAGATTCGTGGTTACCAAAGGTTCAAGGTTAACTTCCTTACTATATAAGAGTCTAATTTAAGTCACTTAATATGCTATTACAAACACAATATAAAGGTTCTTTTCTTTTTCTCCTCCTTTTTCTTCATCCTCTATTCTTTATATATTAGGTATCATATTCTGTACTGTTTGTCTATCCCTTGATTGACTTTGGGGATAGTTAATTTACTTTTGCATTTGCATAGTAATTAGCTGTTCTGCTTTCTTTACTGTTGTTTTTTACCTCTGGTGACAGCTATTAAACCATAGAAACACTTCCATCTATAGCAGTCCCTCCAAAATACACTGTAGATATGGTTTGTAGAAGGGAAAAATCTTTCAGCTTTTCTTATCTGGGAATTGTTTAATCCCTCCTTCAAATTTAAATGATAATCTTGCCAGATAAAGTAATCTTGGTTCAAGGTCCTTCTGCTTCATTGCATTAAATATATCATGCCACTCCCTTCTGGCCTGTAAGGTTTCTGCTGAGAATTCTGATGATAGCCTGATGGGCTTTCCTTTGTATATGATCTTATTTCTCTCTCTGGCTGCTTTTAATAGTCTGTTCTTATCCTTGACTTTGCCATTTTAATTACTATACGTCTTGGTGCTGTCTTCTTGGGTCCCTTGGGTTGGGAGATCTGTGCATCTCCATGGTCTGAGAGACTATCTCCTTCCCCAGATTTTGGAAATTTTCAGCAATTATCTACTCAAAGACATTTTCTATCCCTTTTTCTCTCTCTTCTTCTTCTGGTACCCCTATAATACAAATATTGCTCCGTTTGGATTGGTTGCACAGTTCTCTCAATATTCTTTCATTCTTAGAGATCCTTTTTCTCTCTGTGCCTCAGCTTCTTTGTATTCCTCTTCTCTAGTTTCTATTTCATTTATCATCTCCTCCACCATTAAAATCTGCTTTTAATACCCTCCATTGTGCTCTTCAATGATTGGATCTCTGACCAGAATTCATTCCTGTGTTCTTGAATATCTTTCTATACCTCCATGCGCATGTTAACGATTTTTATTTTGAACTCCCTTTCAGGAAGATTCATGAGGTCAATATCATTTAAATCTTTCTCTGGAGTTGTATTAATAATTTTATTTTAACCAGGTTCCTCTGGCATTTCATATTTGTATATGGCACTCTCTAGTGCCCAGAAGCTCTACTCTCTGGAGCTGCTCAGCCCCTGAGGCAATGTCAGGGGTTGCAGGGAGTGGTATTGATGCCTAGAGAGAGGAAAGTCAGTCGCTTTGCCTGACTCCACTGCCTGAACCAGTGGGCTGAGCACACAGGTAAAAGCCTCTATGCTTTGCGTTTGTATTTGCTGTAGGCAGATGCTCCCTCTGGCTGGCCTAACGCTAGGGTAGGCTTTGCCAGTTTGGGAGCCATGTGGGGTTGGCTGGGAGAAAGGCGCAGTAGGCTGCGTATCATGGAGAGTGTTCTTGGAGCTGTATAGCCAGCCCGGGAGCTGGAGCACCTGAAGACAGTGAAAGTTTCCATACTGCTGGGCAGAGTGCACCCAGACAATTTTGTCTACCTGTCCTTTCTCCTGAGCAGTAAGCTCTGTGCAATCCTTGCCCCTTTAGCAGCCCTCTTGATAAGGGCTTCCCTGTTAGGAAGTCTCTCAGACTGCCTGCCTTTCTTTTGTCCCAGAGCAGCTGGATATGGATTCCTGCTTTCCACAAGCAGTTGGAATCTCAGTCTCCAGGAATTCTGCTTGTTTTAGCTTTCCAACCCCCTACTCACGAGAGTACCATGCAAGCACCATGAAATGTAGGTTTGTGCTCCCAGAGAAGATCTTCAGAGTTAAGTATTCAGCTGTCCCAGGCCTCCACTCCCTCCCTGCTCCATTTCTCTTCCTCCTTCCTGTGAGCTGGGTGGGGGAAGGGCTTGGGTCCTGCCAAGCCACAGCTTTGGTACATTACCCTTTTCCATGAGGTCTGATCTTTTCTCCATATGTATGCAGTCTGGTGCAGTCCTCTTTCCTGTTGCTCTTTCAGGAGTAGTTGTATTAATTATGTTTTCCTATTATATGTGGTTTTAGGAGGAAGCCTCTGTCTCACCTCTCATGCTGCCATCTTTAGTCCTCACCATAAGTACCATTCTTAACACAGTTCCTGAAACATAGTGTTATCACTCAAGCAATGTAGAACAATACTATTATTCCAGCCATCACTGCCTCATCTTGTATTAATGAATAAATAAAGTAATAAATAAAACCTGATTCATTGAGGCTAATATATATGAGGATATTATACTGTCTTCGCTCTTTGCTTTCATCTACAGATATTGCAGCATTATCTCAGTCTGCTGTCTACCCTGCATCCTGTCTTCATGAGTGACTTTGACATTGTGCTGGTTGCTGCATACAAGGAGTTAGCTTGTCAATTCCTTGATATGTTCATCTCTACTGATTTATTCTTCCCTCAAGTATATTTGACTAGTGTTTTTATAAAAAAGTTCATTTTTTATAAATCCACTTCTCAGAGGATTAGATATTTTACCAAATCACCCAGTCAATAAATTAGAAAAATTAGAAAATGTGTTATAATAATTATCTCAAAAGAATTAAGTTAATGGTCAACCTACAGATGCTTTTCTTTGAGGATATCTACTGATGTGAGGTCAAAAGCAAAAGTACGGAATGCTGACACATGGAGTCAAACCATGATATTTCCAGTAACCAGGACAAGAGCTTGTAGGGTGATGATTTGATCACGATATCACTCGGACTAGTTTGTAGCTGTTATAAGTGTGTTTCATGGCGGTGTCTACTGCTAACAGCCTCATTCTTGCCAATCAACTACTTATTAATGGACTTCTGGCTTCTGCTTATGATGTAAAAAATGAAAAAAGGTGAGTCACCCAAACAATTAGAAAAATTGAACAAGCTACAAATGATAACTTTTCTTGAATTCCTGTGAGATTTGAATTTGTAGGGTTCCTAAAATTCTACTACAACAATTGTTGATACATTTGTTAATAATTTTCACACACTACTCAAGCCAATGGATAGCTTTTGAATTTCGTTGAAATTCTTTCTTGAAACACTTACTTGTTGGCTTCATTAGAGTAAACTCTCCTTTTAGAACTTTTATACCTTCTGACACTAAATATTAGACTTCTCAAGGTTCACTTGGGGACCACTTGATTTTCATCATATACACTCTATTCAAGCTATCTCATTTTTCTCATAGATGACTTCTAATATTTAGTCCTTTACTTGATAGCACCGTACTCTATATCAAATTCCTACTTGACATGTCCTCATAGTGATTTTTGCATTAAATATGTTAAAAATCAAACTTTTGACCTTCTAAAACACTTCTGATCTTCCCATAAAACTTGCTCATCTTTGATTTCACCATTCTCTGTTCAGTTTTGCATTCTATAAGCAAAGATTTCTTTTTGAGCTCCTAGCCCGTCCTATGTCCAGTAGTTTTTACCTCTAAAGTATTCATTATATTCACTGTCACACCATAGTTCAGGCTACATCATCCCATCTTGATTGAACATTATAATATTTTAATGACAAGATTGTCCTTCTAAACACCTGGTATCCCTGTCAGAGGTTATATCTATCAGACATTCTAGAATACAGAAACTATAGACTGAAGATAGGCATAAAACAAGCAGGGGTTGGAGATATAGTAGAGGATATGATAAGATATTAAATAGAGGTTAAAAAAGTTTTTAATGGAATTACCAAATGAAACTTGAACAAATATCCTTTAAAGAGGTTAGAAAAAAATTTAACTATTTGACAGTATTTTTGACATAATGACAATTATGACCTCAAAGGAACTGAGGAAGCCCTATTAATGTTACACATCAAACGTACCCAAAATATTCTCAGGATCTCTACTATTTTATTTGTACACAAATAACATCTGCCATATAGGCAAGAACAGTACTTGATTTTGTCTTGACCTTGTTCCTTACATCACACATCCCAGTGAAAAGAGGCACACTAAGTGCGCAATGTTCAATAATTACATTTTGCATTATTTCTCTCTCCCTATGTATAGAATTTTCTCAGTCTCAAATTTATTTCTTTTTATGCTTTCTACTTTCCCCGCCTTCAGGATTATCTTTCTTTGAAGTTACTGTACTATTCATTTTCATATACAGAAATTCCACATCTTCCTAAATCTATTAATCTTATTTTAATATTGACATTAACTTTTCTAATTTAGTTGCTCTGCTTCTCTCATTCTATTTTGTCATTAAAATTCACTCTCTATTTATTGAGTCCTGACTTACCTGCCAATTAATCTTCCATTATACATAATTCTTCTTCTGACAATCCTAATTTCCTTATGCTTGCAAAGGTCTAGTACTGGGAAAAGAAACTGCTTACTAGGACCTGAAATATGCTTGAAAGTCTGTCACACACACAGTTTGATCAAGCTGTGCTGGTAACATGACCCTTTTCACTTCACTTCTGGGGGATACCCCAATATTCCATCCTGAGTTACTAGAACCTAGAAGCCTACCAATTATAATTTTATATCTCCTGAATTCCAAAATATTAAATTTTCATACCCCCAAATATGGTATCACCCTAGCCATCTTAGGTTATTTTTACGATTCAATAACATGTATACTTTCTTTTTGTTTTACTTGTCACTGACTTATAATTCTTGATGAAGTTTTCAGTGTTCATTTTCATGCCTTGAGGGAAACCTTCATTATCTACTACAATGTCAGTTATCACACACACACACACACACACACACACACTACAATGAGAATTGTGTTCTTGTTTTCTTCTTATTATTGCTTCTCATGTTCAGATTCTTGTATTTTTATCCCTACAGCTTAATCACTATTTTATACTGTATGTTAACTATTACCTACATTTTTTAATTTGTATGATTACTCAGGCAATAATTTACCTCTGATATATGTGTTATACAGTTCACTCAATTTGGAGTTTTGCTTATGACTTTGTTATTTTTTATTATTCTCTGCAGGTTTATGACTTTAATAAATGCATCTCCAGTTAATTTCTCTTTCATTTTTGTCTAATGTATTTTCATTTGTCATTTTACATTCTTCCCACCTTCAGGTTCTGTTGGTATTATTCCTCCTCTTCTCTGCCACTCTCTTCCTTTTCTGAATTTCAGAACAGAATTAAAACAGCTTCTGATTTCTTCCTTCTTTTACTCTTTTAAAACTCAGTAGTTCCAGCAACGAACTTGTTCTATTTCTACTCCTTGTTATTTTTCTCCACCCCACTTTCTCTTCTGCTGAATAAGCTTCTTTTATTGTTTATACATATTTTATTCTGAAATGTTTTTTCACATCGACTTTAATATGTTATTTCCATATTTTAAGGGTTATTGAAACATATTACCTGCATTATTATTTTGTAGTCAGTGAGAGCAGGATTCAAATTCTGCTTATATAATCTGAAACTGCTCAGCCTTTAGTAAATTATTTGGCCTCCTATTTGCTCTCCTAAAAAAGTGAGATAACAGTATCACTTTCATAAACAGGTAACAGGATTAAGTATTTTAATATATATTAAGTGGTTAGCACAGTATCTAGCATTATTTAAAACTTTAAAAATACTAGAGCTATTTATTGGTAATAGTTTAACTCTCTCATTTTATGTTTTAATAAAGACTTAGCTACAGCAGATTAAATAATTTAAAATTCTTAAAAGGCAAAATGGGTAGAAAATTATCCAAAAAACGTCACTTTTTAAATGTATTTTATATTTTTTTATTATTGAAATAGTACATACATGTAATACATGAAAATTAAAATGTTCAAAAGAGTAGTTGATGAAAAGTAAAATGAGGCTTTTTCTTTCCTGGTTCCCTTCATGAGGGCAATTGTTCTTATCAGTTTCTTCTGTATCCCATCAGAGATAGTCTATGTATATACAAATATGTATATTCATTTCTATGTCTCAAGTAATTACATGCATAAATGCATAACATAGCCTACACCTTGTATATTATATATATATATGTGTGTGTGTGTGTGTGTATATATATACACACACACACATACATGTGTGCTATATGTGCTAATATGCTTAACAGTGTGTGTATTATATGCGTTAATATATTTGACTGATCTGCTTTTTGGAATGTAGGTGCAAATATTTCCAAATAACCCTGTGGATATACCCTGCTAACTTACCATCAGAAGGTGGCTCAGGGGTCAGAATATAGTTTAGGTTCTATTAACACTTTCATATGCACATTTTTTAGAAGATTTTGAAAAATAAATTTAATCTTAACCAGTATTAGTATATACTAACTAGTTAATAGTAAATACTCTAAGATGAAAATAAGGGATCCTGTACAAGACAACATAATAATGGAAAATGCTTATTATTTTCATAGGAAATGCTAGAAATTTGTAATAAAGGAACCCCCCCACGCACACACTGATAAACAAATACTTCATAAAATAAAAGTAATGGATTTTAGAAAGTGACTTTAGTTCAATCCTATTTTCACCAGTGCTTATAAACATACATGCAAATTGTTCAATATATCAATTTTGGTAATAGTAAATCTGGAAATTATTTGAATCTTCAATAACAGGAAAATATATAAATAAAACATAATGTATTTATATTATAGGTGCCATAGAATGAAGTAAATCATACATTCAAAAGAAAAGGACAGCAAGGGAATTAGATACCATTTTGTTAAAGAAAAAATTTAGATATAAATATGAACATAAGTAATATATATGTATATGCACATAAATATCAATGCATTTATAGATAAAAATTTTAGACTACACATTCAAACTATTCACATTTTCCATCTGGATACAATGGGAAGTTATCTGAATATAATGGGAAGTGAGTTTGGGAGTATGGGATATTTATGCATAAATTTTAATTTATGGACTACTTGTGATTTTTACGAGTGTTATAATATCTATAGGAAACATTATATATTGAACTTCTTATGCCCTTTCATATCCTCTTCTCATGCTATTGGATATATTTTTTTAAATGATGCATCATTAAGTTTCTATCTCTTTTCTTTACAATGACATTTTCACCTTTTCCTCACTCTTCAAACATCTCTCAACCCTCATCATGATAATACACAATTTGACCTGATAATTACCTCATATTTCATCATTAAAATTGAAGCTGCCAGAAAGAAATATTTCAATCTTCTCAAGACTAAGTCTATGAACATGCCAGTGTCTGCTTTTGGTTTTCTCTTTCTTCTTTCTGTGCCAGAGGCATCCCTTATCTTTGAAATGATCAGTCCTTCCCCTTCTATGTGTGAGCTGAATTCCTTCTCATCTTATTATGAATTTACACCTCCATTATCCTTTCTTGATTCTTTATCAAAATCTCATCTTTTAAAGACAACTTATTTTAGCATAGAAAATGCAATATCATTGCACTGCTTTAAAAATAGGAAAGAAAAATCTCCTCTGATGTCCAATAATATTACTAGAATATATCTTGATTTTCAGTCTTTAAAATAAGCTTTCCCAAATAGATACTATGTCTTTTCAACATGATACAAATTTTCTTCATGGAAAAATTTTAGCTATTGCTAAAAAATAGCTGGAAAAGAATGTAACTATCTCTAGCTTTCTCATTCTCTCTCACACAAACTTTTTCTCTTTTCACTCTGTTAGTGTCTTTATATTAATGTTATTCAAATTGTTTTTCTTATTTATATTTGGAAGAATTAGATTTTTCTAGAGCAGCTATGCACAGAAGTTTCCTATTGAGGTGAGGTTGGGCCAAACAAAACTTCTTGCCAAGCTCTATCTTTTCAATGTCAAGGGCTGTCCCCTGATGTCACATGGACATGTCCTTTCATTAATATTTGGCATATCTGCAAGACCATACGTCTTATGCCTCTAAGAATTTACCAGGTTTAGAAAGTGTTCTTTTGCCAGCTATGAACTCCTTTCATTCATTCAAAAGGCACTGCCAAGTGGCAAAGCCCCATCTTCCAAAGTAATAAATATGTTTTATTTTAGAGAGTGTACCTTTTGCCTGTGTTTTCTCTGTTCTTCTCTGGGTTATGCACTCCCCTAAGCACTTTTTACTCACTGCCTTCAGATTCTACAGTTTTCATAGTGTCTGATCTTCACTCGCATTACAGCAATTTTCATTTGGAGCGGTTTCCTATAGAAAACAGTTTCAAAGATGTGGTATCATCAAAACCCTCTTCTGGCCATGCTTTTCTGTTTTTGTAACTTCTTGTGGGACTTGTTGCATACTCTGGTTATCTAAATTGTTTTGGGGAACACTTACATTTAAATTTCAATTTGAGGTTTCCTGAGATTCCTAGTTTTTCTAAGAAATATGTGTTTCCTTTATTATTCTGCATTGCTTCCAGGAAAATAAAGATAATTCAGAACCTAATTGGCCACTATGTCAGCCAATTGTATTAATATGTATTAATTGTATAATTATTACCATATTGTTTTAACATATATTATTAATATGTATTACTATATAATATGAACACAATCCTGCATGAGGACAGGCCAGTTCTTATAAATCTTGGCAAAAACTACTTTTCCACCTAGAAAACAAATATATCTGTATTTAGTCAGAAGTTTGCATGTGAATTTTTTTTTCATTTTTTTTAATGCTGGATTGTTTCTATTCTTCTTTTTACACTCAGTGTACTAATTTTTTCAGGGATTTAGTTGCAACCCCTCTCTTTCAATAGATCAAGGTAATGAACCCTGTCTTTACTGTAACTAAAAATCAAAACTGCCTGGGTTGTTATAGTGCAGCTGCTGGGACACCAATAATTTTCACAAGAGCAAATCACTTTGTGTTTCAACTTCAACTTTACTTTTGACCTCTAATGATGAATGATGTTTCTACTTTTCTTCAAGTTTGGATTGTCCGTTTTTTTTAACTTTTGTTCATGTATAACATTATATTAAATTCCAGATGTATAACATAATTGTTAGGCCAAAGACAGAATGGGTGGGATGAAAAGAGGATGGGGCCCACCAAGAACTCAGGGACTTAATCATATAAGGCAGAGAGCCAGAGAGGCAGAGATAACTCAATTAATTAATTAAATGAAGCCACAGGGACCGAGAGTGACTTGAAGACAGGTACTCCCCAGATGACAAAAAGTCCCCAGAAAAAAATGTCAGAGCTCAGCTCATGTCTTCAGTCCTCCAATCTGATCAAGTCCCCAAGACCAGTGAATGCCAATTAAGGACTTTTCTGCCCTGCCAGACACCCCATCCTAAAAGGCCTCACAGTAAGCAGCCTGCCTCTGTCTCCCTGGACTCTGGCCTGCTACTCCTTTGGAGTGTATTGAAATAAAACTTTTCTTCTGCTTCACTGCTGTGTCTCTGCCCTTCAGTCACTTATTGTGGTGGGGACAAGAGCCAAGGAGAACCATCCCAACCCCCGACATGAGGATTTGATGTTTGTATATATTGTGGAGTGACCACCATTTCATTCTCTAAATGTTACTTTTTTAGCTTCTCTAAGCATTTTATAGTCATTATTGTTTTAATATATAATTCTCCATATTATTCAAATGAGAGTCTCCATATCTTTTCTCATCTATTTTAATCTGGATTCAATCCGAGTCACTGAAAAACTGACATTGTAATTTTCACAATGATTAATGACCTTCATTCTGTCAAATAAAATACTTAAAGTTAGAATCTCTCCCATCTTCTTAATTGTAACTCTCCTTTATTGTGGTTTTTGTGGAAACAAACAAAAATCACAGCTCTCCTAATACATTTGATGGCCAGTTCTCAGGTTCATTTGAAAAATATCCTACCCAAAATATTTAGGGCTAAGAGAGAAACCACTTTATTTTCTCTCTGTATACTGTCTCTGGAGGTAATTGCATCATTCTGTTGGATTTAAAAAATACATAAATACTATTTTGGTGCAGTTCTTATATTTAAACTTACTAGAAATAATACATATTTGTGTAATAGGAAAATATCATTTTAATAGTAATTTTTATAAGTGCCATTTTTATATTCTATATGTAACTTTGGGCTTTAGTATGAGAACTCATAAAGTATATTTTCATGACTTCAATCTTCAGATTTTATTATATTTCCTATTGTCTGAAAAACAACAAATAAATGATCTAACAAGGCAGTCTGCTTACCTCGGTTTTCAGGAAATATGTGATCAATATTATTAATTCAGTGTTTTTATGTGTTCAAATGGGTCTACTGAAAATATCTATGCTTTTCCCTTTAGTCATTCTGTGTTTCATCTCTGTCTAAGAGCAAACTAATTCTTCATGCCTAACACAATCTTAGATACACTGAAAATACGAAAGGGAAACTTTTAACTAAATAGGTAAGAACAATACAAACTAAAGTCTGTCTATGCTAAAGATATCTTTGCTACTTATTAAATTTCTCAAAATATTTGAAATATATCTGAATGTATATATGTATGTAAATATATATGAAATATAAATCAATTTTACAAAGGCACACCGTTCTACAAGTTGTTTAAAGATTATGTATGGGTGCAATGAAATAAAACCCGATTATTTACTTAAGTGTAAGTGAATTGTAGTTAATGTAATATACTTATCTTAGTTAGCATAGCTGGCTGCTATAATAAATCCCTCTGACACTTACCAAAATTCTGCAGTCAAGTAAATATTTAAAAGACAAAACTCAAATGTGTCACATTTTCAAGTTTTGGAACTTACCCACACACTACATCATTGCCAGGACCCTTGAATGCCAATCACTTTTTCCTACGATAAAGAAGTCCATTAAAGTACCTTCAGGGGTTACTTAAGCGCTGAAACAGTAAATTTAAAAGGAAGTTGTTAAAGAACAAGTTTTTTCAACAACAAAAAGCCCAGAAAACAGGCAGAATTAAATTCCCAGAATAGCATGCTGACTTCTTTGTTGCCCTTCCTGCCTCCAGCATGCCGCACTTCCGGGTCAGATTGAGGCAGATGTACAAAACATGAGTCACAGCCAGCAAACTCAGGTAGACAAGATAATGTTATCTTTTATAACTCCACTTGATTTCTGACTATTAGTCTACATTTTTCAAGGCTGACAAGAAAAATAAAAAGTCAAATTTTCCTGGATTTAAATTTGCTTGATTCTGGGATTTTGATAATGTTATAGTGTCTTCTGCAATTTCAACTGTAGTGATGGGAATAGGTTGCTGACCTTCAGCTTCTTTTAATGCAGTTTTCTTTTCTGGTGCATTGTTCTCTAATGTGTCTGTCCCACACTTCAAACAAAATCTTCATCTTTGTAATTTTGCATATGGTCCCATATGCCTGGGTACAATTCAGTTATTCATCACAAAGCTCTTGATGCCTCTCAGGAGCACTGCTGGTCTGTCAGTGGACAGGTAGCTTATTTCCTTTATCTCCATCCACCCATGTTTCTTTTTCCATCAATTTGAATATTGTAGGAAAACTCTTTTTCCAAAATCACTGTACTTATGCCTGGGGAAGCTCCATTTCCTCTGTGATCATCCTCTGGAAAAAACATGTGCACTACTTCTACTTTTACTATTCAGTATGTCACATAGTTGCCAGAAACTAGTAAGTACAAAGTCAGCATTCCTATGTTTTACTGAATGGTGATTTGAAAAAAGTACCAGAAGAAGAGAAAAATAATAACAAAGTAATATCCAGCCACACCTATTATTAGGCATCTTGCTCACAGTTATATCATGTACCACCTAACTAAAATGCTTGTAAATAATTTAAAATAGGTGAATACTAATTGGATAAATAAAACTAATTGGATACCAAAATCAAATCTCTAGCATATTTTGCCAACTCCAATATTTTTTTTTTGGACACTCATTCAGCTGCTCATTTTAAGCAAAATAGGCTAAAATCAATGGTTTTCAGAATTTACTTTTTACACACTGAACTGGTATTTTAAAAATATGTTTAACTGGAGAGGATAAGATAGTGGCATGAGTAGGGTGGTGGAAATCTCCTCCCAAAACCATATATATTTTGAAAATACAGCAAATACAACTATTCCTAAAAGAGTGACCAGAAGATACATCAGAAGATATAGGCTACATCTGCAGGAACCCATCATCTCACAGAAAAGGGTAAGATACAAAGCTGTGACCCAGCGGGACCCGACCACTCCCCAAACCCAGCTCACCAGTGGGAGGAAAATAATCAGGGAGTGGAAGTGCAGGACTGCTAAATAACCAGCCCTAGTAATCTGCCCCAGGAACATAGACACACATTGTATGGTGCACTGGATATTAGAGGAGCAGAAAATAAAAATCCGAGATTAATACTGGGAACAGGTTCCCACAGCTGGCTGCCCTGGGGCAGAAGAAGGGCTGGTGCTTTGGAAGTCTTAAAGGGACAAGGGTTTAACAGGTGGCCAAATTGTCCTGGCACACTCAGCCCAGTGGGCTGGGAACTTTGGGGAACTTCAGGTGCCCTAAACTCCTGGGTGGCAGTGCAGTCCTGAACACCATCAGGGCAATAGGCAGTCTGCTGTTCCTTCACCCCCACCAGCACTGCAAGCAAATGGCTGAACCGCCATTTTTGCAGAACAGCCAGGAAGCAGCCTGGCCTAGAGCAACCACGGAGCTTAGCACAGAGGTTTCTGCATGCATGCAGCTAACTAGCCCAAACCCAGAGGCTCCACCCTGTGTGTGGTTGACCAGTACAGACAGTGGAGATGGGTGCAGAGTCTGGAAGGCATGAAGGGGCTCTGTTCTCATGGCGGAACATGCGCCACTGACCTGCAACCCCTGCTAGTGCCCTAGGCCATCCTGAGGGCCGCCCCCCCATGGAGCTCAGAGGATTAACACAGAGGCTGCTCCCTGCACGTGGTTAACTGGCACAGATAGCAGAGATAGGCAAGATGACCAGCAAGCAGGAAGGGACTTTGTTGCCCAGCTAACACACAGGCCACTCACTGGTGACCACTCCCATTACCATGAAAATGCAGAAGAACCGTGTTCAATTGAAAATCCTTCAAACACCAGAGAGAGAGAGGGCTAGGTGAGACTGAAATCACCAATCTTCCTGAAAAAGAATTCAAAATAAAAGTCATAAGCATGCTGATGGAGAAATATTCAAGAGCTAAGGAATGACTTCAGGAGGGAGATAACAGAAATGAAACAAACAATGGAAGGATTTAAGAGCAGAATGGATGAGGTAGAAGAGACGGTTAATGGAATAGAAATCAGAGAACAGGAATACAGAGAATCTGAGGCAGAGAGAGATATGAGGAACTCTAAGAATGAAAGAATATTAAGAGAACAATGTGACAGATCCAAACGGACCAATATTCGCATTATAAAGGTACCAGAAGAAGAAGAGAGAGAAAAAGGGATAGAAAGTGTCTTTGAAGAAATAACTGCTGAAAACTTCCCCAATCTGGGGAAGGATATAGTCTCTCAGGCCATGGAAGTGTATAGATCTCCCAACACAAGGGACCCAAGGAGAACAACACAAAGACACACAATAATTAAATTGGAAAAGATCAAAGACAAGAACAGAGTATTAAAAGCAGCTAGGGAGAGAAAAAGATCACCTACAAAGGAAAACCCATCAGGCTATCATCAGACTTCTCAGCAGAAATCTTACAGGCCAGAAGGGAGTGGCATGATATATTCAATGCAATGAAAGAGAAGGGCCTTGAACCAAGAATACTCTATCCAGCAAGATTATCATTTAAATTTGAAGGAGGGATTAAACAATTCCCAGATAAGCAAAAGCTGAGGGGATTTACCTCTCACAGCAGTGTATTTTAAAGGGACAGCCCTAGATGGAAGTATGCCTAAGGCTAAATATCTGTCACCAGAGAAAATAAAACCACAGCAAAGGAAGTAGACCAATACCACCTAGAAGCACAATTAAATCAGCTACACACAAATTCAGTCAAGGGATACAGAAAGAGTACAGAATAAAACACCTAACATATAAAGAGTGTAGGAGGAAGAAAAAGAAGGGAGAGACAAAAAGAATCATCATACTTTGTTTATAATAGCATAATAAGTGAGTTAAGTTAGACAGTTAGATAGCAAAAAAGCTTCCCTTGAACCTTTGGTAATCATGAATCCAAAGCCTGCAATGGCAATAAGTACACATGTATCAATAATCAGCCTATGTGTAAATGGACTCACTGCAACAATCAAAAGACACAGAATTATAGATGGATAAAAAAGCAGGACCCATCTGTATGCTGCCTACAAGAGATTCACTTCAAACCCAAAGACATACACAGACTAAAAGTGAAGGGATGGAGAAAGATATTTCATGCAAACAGTAGGGAGAAAAAAGCAGGTGTTGCAGTACTTGTATTAGACAAAATAGACTGCAAAACAAAGAAAGTCATAAGAGACAAAGAAGGACATTAAATAATGATAAAGGGGTCAGTCCAACAAGAGGACATAACCATTATAAATATCTATGTACCCAACACAGGAGCACCTACATATGTAAAACAAATACTAACAGAATTAAAGGACAAAATAGAATGCAATGCATTCATTTTGGGAGACTTCAACACACCACTCACTCCAAAGGACAGATCAACAAGAGATAAAATAAGTAAGGACACAGAGGCACTGAACAACACATTAGAACAGATGCACCTAACAGACATCTACAGAACTCTATGCCCAAAAGCAGCAGGATACACATTCTTCTCAAGTGCACATGGAACATTTTCCAGGGTAGACCACATACTAGGCCACAAAAACAGCCTCAGTAAATTAAAAAAGATTGAAATTCTACCAACCAACTTCTCAGATCACACAGGCATAGAACTGGAAATAAATTGTACAAAGAAAACAAAAAGGCTTACAAACACATGGAGGCTTAACAACATGCTCTTAAATAATCAATGGGTCAATGACCAAATTAAAACAGAGATCAAACAATATATGGAGACAAAGGAAAACAACAGCACAATGCTCCCACTTCTGTGGGATGCAGCAAAGGCAGTTCTAAGAGGGAAGTATATAGCAATCCAGGCCTATTTAAAGAAGGAAGAACAATCCCAACTGAATAGTCTAAATTCACAATTATTGAATCGGGAAAAAGAAGAACAAATGAAGCCCAAAGTCGGCAGAAGGAGGGACATAATAAAGTCAGAGAAGAAATAAATAAAATTGAGAAGAATAAAACAATAGAAAAAGTTAATGAAACCAAGAGCTGGTTCTTTGAGAAAATAAACAATATAGATAAACCCCCAGCTAGACTTATCAAGAAAAAAAGAGATTCTACACATATAAACAGAATCAGAAATGAGAAAGGAAAAATCACTATGGGCACCACTGAAATAAAAAGAAGTATTAGACAATACTATGAAAAACTATATGCTAACAAACTGGATAACCTAGAAGAAATGAACAACTTTCTAGAAAAATACAACCATCCAAGACTGACGCAGGAAGAAACAGAAAACCTAAAAAGACCATTTACCAACAATGAAAATGAATTGGTAATCAAAAACCTACCCAAGAACAAAATCCCGAACCACCTGGATTCACTGCAGATTTTTATCAGACATTTAGAGAAGAAATAATACTCATTCTCCTTAAAGTTTTCGAAAAAATAGAAGAGGAGGGAATACTTCCTGACTCATTCTATGAAGCCAGCAACATTCTAATAACAAAACCAGGCAAAGACATCCAAAAATAAAACTAAAGATCAATATTCCTGATGAACAAAGATGCAAAAATACTCAACAAAATATTAGCAAATCGAATTCAAAAATACATCAAGAGGATTATACACCATGATCAAGTGGGATTCATCTCAGGGATGCAAGGATGGTACAAAATTCGAAAATCCATCAACATCATCAACCACATCAACAAAAAGAAGGACAAAAACCACATGATCATCTCCATAGATGCTGAAAAAGCATTTGACAAAATTCAATATCCATTTAACATGAAAACTCTCAACAAAATGGGTATAGAGCGTAAGTACCTCAACGTAGTAAAGGCCATATATGACAAACCCACATCCAACATCATACTTAACAGTGAGAAGCTGAAAGCTTTTACTCCAAGATTAGGAACAAGACAAGGATGCCCACTCTCCCCGCTTTTATTCAACAGTACTGGAAGTCCTAGCCATGGCAATCAGACGACACAAAGAAATAAAAGGCATCCAGATTGGTAAGGAAGAAGTCTGACTGTCACTCTTTGCAGATGACATGATATTGTACATAAAAAATCCTAAAGACTCCACTCCAAAACTACTAGAACTAATATCTGAATTCAGCAAAGTTGCAGGATACAAAATTAACACACAGAAATCTGTTGCATTCCTATACACTAATGATGAACTAGCAGAAAGAGAAACCAAGAAAACAATTCCATTCACAATTGTTGCATCAAAAAGAATAAAATACCTATGAATAAACCTAACCAAGGAACTGAAAGATCTTTACCCTGAAAAATACAAGACACTCCTAAGAGAAATTAAAGAGGACACTAGTAAATGGAAATTCATCCCATGCTCTTGGGTAGGAAGAATTAATATTGTCAAAATGGCTATCATGCCTAAAGCAATCTACAGATTCAATGAAATCCCTATTAAAATACTGACGGCAATCTTCAATGTACTGGAACAAATAGTTCTAAAATTCATATGGAACCACAAAAGACCATGAATAGCCAAAGCAATCCTGAGAAGGAAGAATAAATCAGGGATGATCTCACTTCCCAACTTCAAGATGTACTACAAAGACACAGTAATCGAGACAATTTGGTACTGGCACAAGAACAGACCCATAGATCAATGGAACTGAACAGAAAGTCTTGATATTAACCAAAGCATATATGGTCAATTAATATATGATAAAGGAGCCATGGACATACAATGGGGGAAATGAAAGCCTCTTCAACAGCTGGTTTTGGCAAAACTGGACAGCTACATGTTAGAGAATGAAAGTAGATTACTGTCTAACTACATACATGAAACTAAACTCAAAATGGGTCAAAGACCTGAATGTAAGTCATGAAACCATAAAACTCTTAGTAGAAAACATAGGCAAAAATCTCATGAATATAGCATGAGCAACTTCATGAACATCTCTCCCCAGGCAAGGGAAACAAAAGTAAAAATGAACAAGTGGGACTATATAAAACTAAAAAGCTTCTGTACAACAAAGGACACCATCAGCAGAACAAAAAGGCATCCTACAGTATGGGAGAATATATTCGTAAACGACATATCCGATAAGGGGTTGACATTCAGAACATACAAAGAGCTCATGCACCTCAACAAAAAGCAAATATTCCAATTAAAAAATGGGAAGAGGATCTTAACAGATATTTCTCCAAAGAATAAATTCAGATGGTCAACAGGCACATGAAAAGGTGCTCCACATTGCTAATCATCATGGAAATGCAAATTAAAACCACAGTGAGATATCACTTCACACCAGTTAGGATGGCCAACATCCAAAAGACAAACAACAACAAATGTTGGCAAGGATGTGGAGAAAGGGGAACCCTCCTACACTGCTGGTGGGAATGTAAATTAGTTCAACCATTGTGGAAAATAGTATGAAGTTTCCTCAAAAAACTAAAAATAGAAATACCATTTGACCCAGGAATTCCCTCCTAGCAATTTACCCTAAGAATGCAGGAGCCCAATTTCAATAAGACATATGCACCCCTATGTTTATCACAGCACTATTTGCAATAGCCAAGAAATAGAAGCAACCTACGTGTCCATCAGTAGATGAATGAATAAAGAAGATGTGGTACATATATATATAATGTACTATTATTCAGCCGTAAGTAGAAAACAAATCCTACTGTTTGCAACAACATAGATGGAGCTAGAGGGTATTATGCTCATTGAAATAAGCCAGGCAGAGAAAGACAAGTACCAAATGATTTCACTCATCTGTGGAGCATAAGAAGAAGCAAAAACTGAAGGAACAAAACAGCAGCAGACTCACAGAACCCAAGAATGGTCTAACAGTCACTAAAGGGAAAGGGACTGGGGTGGGTGGGTGGGAAGAGAGGGAGAAGGGGAATAAGGTGCATTACAATTAGCACACATAATGTGAGGGGAGGTCACGGGGAAGGCAGTATAGCACAGAGAAGACAAGTAGTCACTCTATAGCATCTCACTACGCTGATGGACAGTGACTGTAATGGGGTGTGTGGTGGGGACTTGATAATGGGGGGAATCTAGTAACCACAGTGTTGCTCCTGTAATTGTATATTAATGATACCAAAATAAAAAAAAGTGAAAAAAGTTTAACTAAAATTATACATGCACATATTTAAGATATCAAATAAGTACCCAGGCCGTATATATAGTGAGCAACAGAACCCTTTTCTTCCCTCACACCCAATCCTGCATTCCTGATACAACCTTTCTTCATCGCTTTGCTTTTTCTGGTAGTCGCACCCAATCTCTAAAATGTTTATGCAGGTCCTTTATGGATTTAGCACTCCATACCACCCTTTTTCTCCTCTCCTCTGTTGCTCTCAATATACTTATTATTATTCATTATCTCAACAGATATTGTGGTACTGGGTGCAAAGTCTGTCTGGCACAGGGTCTACATGCTCAGGAGGAGGTGGAAGAGGGACTTGAAAGTGTCAATCGATATCCATAATTAAGCAACTGTATTTCTGTTCCATTTCTCATTTCTTTCTTCCAATGGTCCCAACATTAAAGTTCTGAATTTCTCTATGGCCATGCTGTGGGTTCCTCTCCCCTGCCTCATCCAGTTAACTTTTCTAGAGTCTACCTTCCCTACACATACACCCGCTTCTCTTCTTTCTCCAGAAATCCTTATTTTTCTGATACATTCTCTCTCATGCTTTTTCTTATCTTTATTGTTGTAACAAAATAAATAATACAAACTAGTACAAGCAAAAGTAAACCAAAAACAACTTTTACAGTCATCAAAAGATAATATAAAGATTTTTGATTAAGCTGCCTTTGGAACAGCCATATCTCTTAAACTTTTTTTTAGCCATCCCTATTACACTTTTCAGCCAATCCCCTCTATCATGCTTAGAAAATGCTGCCATTTTAGATGACACAGAGATAAGGAAAACTTATTATTTTATAACTATATTTCTATTACTATGTACTTTATAATGATTTAACAGAGCTATGTAGTCCAATATCAGTTAAAGCTGCCATTCAGAAATAAATATAAAAAATAACAAGAAAAATGTTTTAGAATGAAAAACAATTTGAAGGGGAAATGAAAATAAAAAAATCGTATATATATTTTCAACTTCTGTTCCCGGTTATAACTCAAATGGTATTGTTTCACATCCTTCCAGAGTACAACCTGGAGGCTTGCTAATATGTCTATCTTTCCCACAGAAATATGGGTGTGGACTGCACAGTTTTTCTTTTTAAACATCCAGATTTTTAAATTATTTTGGAAAATTAGAAGCTCTGAAAATTCTGGACCGGCTTTTAAGCTTCAATATTAACCACAATAAAGTGGAGTTCAATCGGGCTATTCTAGGTCAGGCTGCCATAGTTCCCACACGAAATTTTTTAACTAAAATGGCAAGGGTTGCATTTAATTAAGTACATTTTATAGTTTTTCCTGCAGTCATTTTAATTTATTACACTTTAGTTATATATATATATATGCATTAGTCATGTATATATATATAAAGAGAAAAAAGTAATTTCGTCATAATGAATATATCCAAATATTTTTATAGTAGTCTTTTATCCACTTTTTTGGATAAGGATTGAGCTGCTGTTAAAATGATAGATACTATGGAGCCGCACAAGTAGGTCAGTCATGTGTGACATATCAACCAGATCCATAATGCTAGAAACATCCTTTGCTGTTCTTCTGCTGAAAAATTGGCATTCACAAGCATGCTCTCAATCCCAGTACAGCCACTATTAACATACAGAGAAGTACAGACATGCCCTAACACCTCATTAGCCTCAGTAACTTAGCTTCAGGGAGAGACCTGAAAATGGAGATTCCCACAACAGAGATGCTTTGCTTACTCACAAACTGCTAGGGAATGTCATATTGAAGTGAGTGTAACAAGTGGTTAGTTAGCATAAAGATATTTAAAAAAAAGTAGAAATTAAATTCAATTCTTAAAATTACAAGAACAAAACATGTACTATGTATTCAGAATGTAGAGCCATGTGTCTACTACTTAATTTCCATTTTCTGAAAATTTTTCTTTATCCTTTGTGTTTATTTTCCTCAAATTTCTAGAAAATTCATTTACAAACTGAGTGTCACTACCCATTGATGGGTAATGAAATAAAAGAAGTGTTTGCAGCACTTTGAAATGAAAGGAATAGAACAGAATCAATCACAACACATCACTTTGTTTTTTAGCAAGAACTGTGTATATTGCAATAAATAGGTCAATAGGAAATGCATTTCTTGTACGTTTCTTAAAACTTTGCAAAGTAAAAAAAGATTCAGAAAAAGTTTATTTTAGAAATCTATGTGCATAATGCAAATACTTTAAGAAGAAAAATATTTTTGCTTTCAGAGTTTTTCTTTTCCCCAACCATAAGTTTAAATGACATTAGGTCTTCTAAATCAGGAAATTTAACACCTTTATATATTTTTTCTCTTCTTTCTTCAGAGTATCTCACCCTACAGTTAATTTGTTAATTCTAAATCTGACTAAATGTGCTTATATAATACAACAATCTTCCTTAAAGAATTCTTTTTAAATATCCTTAATTAACTGACTTCTTAAAAATCGAATTAAAGCACATGCCCTATTTTAGAATTACAAGAAGATGTAATAAACACATACAAATGAGAATTTCTCTTTCTGAATTCCTGTTCACCTTTCTTGTAGACTTAGAATGTAATTCCTTCTTTGAAGGGAATTTTTCCCACTGCACTGACCTCTCTTCCATCTTAATCCTCACCATCAGATCTGCTTCCAGAAATTTAAGCAGATTTGTAGTAACTAATATAAGGCTAGGCACTCAGTGGACACTCTATAAATATTTGTTGATGATTATAACTTTGTCTTGACCAGATTGCTTAGATAATTGTTTTAAATCTCCTGTAGCAATTTAGGAACACTGTGTGGAATATGGTATGTCAATTAGAAACACCTTCCCCAAATTTGAATATAGGCAGATGATGCTTTCATAAAACTAATTTAGATCCTCTTATAACAGACCATGACAATATTTTGAGGACCAAAACTAATCCAGTACTAAGGATAAAACTAATATAACTAATATGATGAAATATAACTAATCCTAACTATGCCATAAACCCTTATTAGGTTTTATCTGCATCTGGAATATTTTAGGTTTAAGAATATTAAATTAATAAATTCATGATTCCATTTGTCAAAAGTCTATCAAGCCTAAAAATACCACAAACTATGTTATTAAAAGTAGGTTTCCGAAGTCTGTCTATATTAACAAGGAGATAAATGAGAGCACAATGTAAAGTCACATATAGCTACTCAACTTTCCATCAGTGAATTTTAAACATAGGCACTTAAACATAGACACTATATATTTACTTTAAAATTCCCTTTGCGTCCTCAAGGAATTTATGTAACAAATTATATAATCAGCAACATTAGGGTTTCTTCTTTCTCCTATAGACTCGCATTTACAATCTTTTTGTTTGTTTTGGAAACCCAAGGAGGATACTCAAATAAATAAGTCTAATTGCACTTTTAAAAAATTAAACAAAATAACAGGATAGAAATGCAATAACATACACATTAAACAAACATGACTTTATCTAGACTCTCAATTTCACTTGCTCTTCTATTATTGTAAAACTTCCAAATATGGGATAGTTTTATAATCCTTTTTAATGCACAGAGTTCTGTGGGTGGAAGCTACTAATTAAAATCGTTTTTTTTTTTTAAGACTCCACCAGGTGTCTCAACTGTCTGACTCAGAAAATTACAAGTAATTTCATGACTTTTATTTTCCATCTCTATTTGGTATTTTGTTGATAAATAAAGAACAAGAGGGAAAGTCACCTCTGCAAAATACTTTGCCCAACACAACAGACCTCTTCTAGAGGCCAAATTAATTCTGTTACCAAAGCAGCCCAGTCACTGAGAAGAAATATCTGTGTACTGAAACCGCACAGGTTCTTGGGGCGGCCTCTGGAGACTGGTCACACTGAAATCATTCCTTACCCTGAACACAAAGGAGTACTGACAAGGTCTGAATTATCCATGGGCGTGTACTCAGAGCCAGAGAAAATGTCCTGCTTTTGAACAGACTCACATCACTGAAGTGCTGATACATTGTAGCTACCAAAATGATGCTTTAGCATATGGACCACCACAGACACTGCAGGATTATCCTGTAGTCATTGTTGTTGTATTGTTTTGGTGTATTATCCCCCAACTCTATGTATTTCCTTCTTCTTTGCCTTTGTCAAAAATCTGACATGTTTACCTGATAACTGGGAAAAATACTGCCTTCATATGAGGTTATCTGAGTCCGAAAGTACTCTAGTATTTAAATTCATTTGTTTATTTTTTCCTTCATCTTCCTTTTAAAATGAAGACTCCTAATATTTATAGACTTGTAATCATTTTTGGTTGTATTTAAAAGAGTTAAAAACAATACCAGATAAATCCAATCTTATTTTATTAGATGTCATTGCAAACATCAAACTATTTTGATCTCCTTTTGCATGTGTAAATATGTTTTAAATTTTTTGTTACTTTTTTCCTCATGAAACCTTAAAAATAAATATTGTTACTACACATGTTTATATTACATGCTGATTTAATACACTGCATTGTATCCTACTTTTATTTTCAGTTTTTGTTCAACATAGGGGTAAAATCTAACAATGGCATTTCTTTATTTCCCTAATAATTTACTAAGGTATTGGCTGATCACATCTCTACAGTCCCTCAAAAATAAGAGTAAAAAAATAGAGTGAAGTGCACTCAAAACTTACTTCTGGTTCTTTCTGAAGCATATACTCACTCATCAAATATTTACTGCAGGTTTATTATGAGTCTCACAGTGGAAAGTGGTGTGCTGTAGGTACTAACAAATTAGGAATAAAGATTACTCCAAAAACAGATTTGAAACTAAAGATGGCAGTGTGAAAGGTGAGACAGAGAACTCCTCCCAAAAACACATATAATATGAAAATATAGTTAACAAAACTAATCCTAAAAGAGCCACAGGAAGGAAGACTGCACCAGACTGCATACACCTGGAGAACAGAGCATACCTCACGAAACAGGTACCAGCACCCCTCCCCTGTGACCTTCGACATCACTACAGGGGCTGAACAGCTCCAGAGACTAGAGCTTTTGGGCACCAGAGGGTACCACATACAAATATGAAACACCAAAGGAACCTGGTTCAAACAAAAATCTCACAAACACCAGAAAAACAGCCAAATAAAACTGAACTCACCAATCTTCCTGAAAGACAGTTCAAAATAAAAATCATAAACATGCTCATAGAAGTACATAAAAAAAAAATCCAAGAATTCAGGGATGAATTTAAGATGGAAATTCAATCATTAAGAAATTCCTTATCTGAAATGAAACCTACAATGGAGGGATTGAAAAGCAGATTAGATGTAGTAAAAGAGACGGTAAATGGATGAGTCATTAGAGAAGAGGAATAAAAAGACACTGAGGCACAGAGAGAAAAAAGGATCTCTAGGAATGAAAGAATAATGAGAGAATTGTGTGATCAATCCAAATGGGACAATATTCGCATTATAGGGGTACCAGAAGAAGAAGAGAGAGAAAAAGCGATAGAAAGTGTCTTTGAAGAAATAATTCTGAAAACTTCCCCAATATGGGGAAGGAGATAGTCTCTCAGGCCATGGAGGTGCACAGATCTCCCAACACAAGGGACCCAAGGAAGACAACACCAAGACATGTAATAATTAAAATGACAAGGATCAAGGAAAAGGAAAGACTTTTAAAAGCAGCTAGAGAGAGAAATAAGATCACATACAAAAGAAAACCCATCAGGCTATCATCAGACTTCTCAACAGAAATCTTACAGGCCAGAAGGGAGTGGTATGAAATATTTAATGCAATGAAGCAGAAGGACCTCAAACCAAGAATACTCTACCCAGCAAGGTTACCATTTAAATTTGAAGGAAGTATTAAACAATTTTCCTATAAGCAAAAGCTGAGAGAATTTACCTCCCACAAACCACCTCTACAGTGTATTTTGTAGGAACTGCTATAGATGGAATTATTCCTAAGGGTAAGTAGTGGTCACCCAGGGAAATAAAACTACAGCAAAAAAAGTAGAACAATTAATTACTAAGCAGAATCAAAATCAAATCAACTACCCCCAAAGTCAATCAAAGGATAGACAAAGAGTACAGAATACAATACCTAATATATAAAGAATGGAGAAGGAAGAAAAAGGAGGAAAAAAAAAGAACCTTTAGGTTGTGTTTGTAATAGCATACAATGTGAGTTAAATTAGACTGTTAGATAGTATGGGAATTACCCTTGAACATTTGGTAATTACAAATCTAAAGCCTGCAATGGCAATAAGTACATACCTATCAATAATCACCCTAAAGGTAAATGGTCTGAATGCACCAATCAAAATACATAGAGTCATTGAATGAATAGAAAAACAAGACCCATCTATCTGCTGCCTACAAGAGACTCACTTCAGAACCAAAGACATACACAGACTGAAACTAAAGGATTGGAAAAAGATATTTCATGCAACTAATAAGGAGAAAAAATCAGGAGTTGCAGTACTTGTATCAGACAAAATAGACTTCAAAACAAAAGTAACAAGAGACAAAGAAGGACATTACATAATAATAAAGGGGTGATTTCAACAAAAGGACATAACCATTTTAAATATCCATGCACCCAACACAGGAGCACCTACATATGTAAAACAAATACTAACAGAACTAAAGGACAAAATAGAATGCAATGCATTCATTTTAGGAGACTTCAACACACCACTCACTCCAAAGGACAGATCAACCAGACAGAAAATAAGTAAGGACACAGGGGCACTGAACAACATATTAGAACAGATGGACCTAATGGACATCAACAGAACACTCCATCCAAAATCAACAAGATACAAATTCTTCTCAAGTGCACCTGGACCATTTTCAAGAATATATCATATACTAAGCCACAAAAAGAAACTCAGTAAATTCAAAAAGATTGAAATTGTACCATCCAGCTTCTCAGACAACAAACTAGAACAAATAGTTCTAAAGTTCATATGGAACCATAAAAGACTCTGAATAGCCAAAGAAATCCTGTGAAGGAGGAATAAATTGGGGTGGATTATACTTCCTGACTTCAAGCTCTACTGCAAAGCCACAGTAATCAAGACAATTTGGTACTGGCACAAGAACAGAACCATAGACCAATGGAACAGACTACAGAGCCCACATATAAACCCAAGCATTAATATGGTCAATTAATATACGATAAAGTAGCCATGGATATACAATAGGGAAATGACAGCCTCTTCAGCAACCTGTTTTGGCAAAACTGGACAGCTATATGCAAAAGAATGAAACTTCATATTGTCTAACCCCATACACAAAAGTAAACTCAAAACAGATCAAAGACCTGAATGTAAGTCATGAAACCATAAAACTCTTAGAAGAAAACATAGGCAAAAATCTCTTGAATATAAACATGAGCAACTTTTTCCAGAATTCATCACCTCAGGCAAGGGAAACAAAATAAAAAATGAACAAATGGAACTACATCATGCTAAAAAGCTTCTGCACAGCAAAGGACACCATCAGCAGAACAAAAAGGCATCCTACAGTATGGGAGAATATATGTGTAAGTGACATATCTGACAAGGGGTTAACATCCCAAATATATAAAGAGGTTACATGCCTCAATACCCAAAAAGCAAATAACCCTATCAAAAAATGGGTGGAGGATATGAACAGACTCTTCGGCAATGAAGAAATTCAGATGACCAACAAGCACATGAAAAGATGCTCCACATTGCTAATTATCAGGGAAATGCAAAATAAACCACAACGAGATATCACCTCACACCCGTTAGGATGGCCAACACAGAAAAGACCAGGAACAACAAATGTTGGCAAGGATGAAGAGAAAGGGGAACACTCCTACACTGCTGGTGGGAATGTAAACTAGTTCAATCATTGTGGAAAGCATTAGGGAGGTTCCTCAAGAAACTAAAAATAGAAATACCATTTGACCTGGGAACTCCATTCCTAGGAATTTACACAAAGAAAAAATCTTCTGAGATTCAAAAAGACATATGCACCCCTATGTTTATCGCAGCACTATTTATAGTAGCCAAGATATGGAAGCAACCTAAGTGTCCATCAGTAGATGAATGGATAAAGAAGAGGTGGTACATATACACAGTGGAATATTATTCAGCCATAAGAAAGAAACAAATCCTAACATTTGCAACAACATGGATGGATCTAGAAGGTATTATGCTCAGTGAAATAAGTTAGGCAGAGAAAGATACCAAATGATTTCCCTCATTTCTGTGGTATAAAAACGAAGCAAAACAGAAGGAACAAAATTGAAGCAGACTCACAGACTCCAAGAAGAGACTCGTGGTTACCAAATGGGAGGGGTGGGGAGGGAAGGAGAAGTGGATTGTGGGGTATCAAGATTGGTGCACATGGTGTGGAGGGATCATGAAAAGACAGTGTAGCTCAGAGAAGACAAATAGTGACTCTATGGCATCTTACTGCACTAATGGACAGTGACTGCAATGGGGTGTGGGGGGGAGACTCAGTAATAAGGGTGAATGTAACAACTGCCTTGTTTTTCTTGTGAAACCTTCATAAGAGTGTATATCAATGATACCTTAATAAAAAAAAAGATCACTCCAAAAACATACAAATCTACTTCATTCATACAATGAAATGACCTAGACTGATTTTAACGCTTCAAACCAACAGAATGTGGAGACCTGGGTTCTGGCACTGCCTGGACCTGGGTTTCTGGACTTCAGCCTCCTCTCTGAAATGAGTTACTTCAGCACAGAGTCTGAAATGCCTATGTTTTCACAAATTAATGCTTTTTATTCCTATTATCAATATGTCCAACCTACATTCTGGTTAATCTTGAGCCATATAAAAGTGATCAAACTCACCACAATCATTAAATTAAGAATACCAATACATGTTCCAGGGCCTGTTTGCATATTATGTATTTCTTATAATAAAGCACTTTTGCTATGATTGACAGGAAATGCTCTGTCACCAGACACTGTCAGTTCTCCCTCAAATATATCTCTCAAATTCAGTCTACCCTCTCCACCACCTGTCACTACCTAGGTCCCAGGCCCTTATCATTTCTCCCTTGGACGATTACAATAATAGCTTCATAACTCTCTCAGCTGACACCTTACTTCTTCCTCACTCTAGTTCATTCTCAGTATAGCCGTCACAGTTATCTTTCTAAAATTAAAATGGTTCATACCACCCAGATGCTGAAGAACTTGATTCTATACAATATAAAATCCAAATCCCATACCTTGGCACAATCCATCCTCAACCCACTGTCCATTCTCATTTTTTACCAGCACCTTTCAGACCCATCCCCAAACTCTGGTGCTTCCACCACAGTTATCTTTGAATTTTCTGCACATTCTAGCTCTTGTTGTAACTCATTGGTGCATGACATACAATAGATACTCGGTAACTATTTCTTAATCAAAAAAAAAAAAAGAATGAGTATATTTACATGATCTTGCTTTCACTTTCTGTTTACATCTTTCCATATTTTTCAAGTCCAAGTCATTTTGTAAGTTCAGCTTAAACATGAAGTCTGCATTCTTCAACTTCCCAAGAGATAAAGTTGCTCCATTTTCTGCCACAGCATTACAGTAAATTATCTTCAGTAGCACTGTCCAAAATATTCCTAGTTACCTGTTTATGTTTAAATTTCCATAGCAAGTACACTATCTTATTACTATAGATATGTAAACATCACATACATATATATAGATATCTTATATTTCTACATATACATATATGTATATGTAGATATAGATACAATCTTCATAATTACCATCCTCAGTACTTAGGACCATAGCAACAACTCAATAAATGCCACTGATCAAAAAATAATACTATAAGAGAAAATACATCTTTATTAAATTATAACTGTCAGAGTACTTTCCTATTATCTATGTGAAAACAAAATGAATGTTTATTTCAAAATCTGGCACTGAAATACTTAATTTATGCATATCATTCTATGAGGATTAACCTACTATAAGGGAAACAATAGAATCAGTAGTTATATGATATGAGAAGAAAATAAATCCATGTATTTGTCTGTAAAGGACTTATATTAAAATAGTACAAAATAGTACAAAGCAAAACTACAGTGGCAAATATTTACTGAGTTTAAATTCCATGATTATTTGACAAATTTAAATTATGTTGATGACAATGTCATTAGATTTAATTAATAAGTTTACATTACATAAAATAATGCCACTGAAGTGTTAATTAACAATAATAAAAGGTAAAATATAGATCTATTTTTGGTAGATAAGGTTTAAAATTAAAGTTGTAGAATCATTTATGAACATTTATCAAAGTGAATATATAAAAATTATTTGAGTTGTAGTATTTTGATAATATTGTGTGTTTTAATAAAGGAATTAGTAACAAATTCTCAATCTTACTATCTGTAAGCATTTTTAAAAATTTTATGATGGTGACTCAATAGGTGCCTCATGAGTTCCTTCATAATGTACACAGCAATTATCTTTCAATGAGGAAAACATATATGCCTTGTTTAAGTCACAGATTTCACCAAAATGGAAAAAAAAAGATTTTCACCAAAACCCTGTAGGTATGTTAATATCAGTAGTTACTTAGGCTATGCTACTTGTGATCTTAAAATAATACAAGTGTCAGAAATAATCTTGTCAAAGTCATTTTTACACGGATATCTTTTAATATAAAAGACTGACATTTTTTAAAAAATGAACAAATAATCTTTCTGAAATATTCTGATAATATTTGTGAGTTTATTTCATGTCTAAGATAAATATTTGACTTTAAAGGTAAAATACTTATACACAGAAAACTGAATGAATCTAAAACTAGCAGCACTGGTTTCCTTTTGTGTGTTGGGGGGGAATATATTGTAACCAAATTAAATAAATGTTAATCAAAATCAAAAAACAAAATTATGGTTAATCATCTTTTTGCTCAATAAATGAAATAAATATTTGGTGACGGTGTGTTGTAGGCTACAAGGGTGACCTTGCAGTTGCTTGCAGTGTAGAAAGTAGATGAGAAATGCAATGAGGAAAGAGCAAACCAAATTCTAATGAGGATTCCAATGAGAATGAGATATTTAATTGGAAAGAAAGGAAAAGATTCAGAATTAAAGGAAAAAGAAAGTCCTTTGGTGATAACATTTTTTACATTAGACAAGGAGAAAGAGATAATGTTCAGGATATATAACAGGATTAACAAGAACATGTAATTCAAATGCCTTTTTCAAGTGCCTAAGATGATGTGGTTCATCTATGTAGTGGCCAAAATGATGAATGCGAATATATCAGTAAGACCGATGTTTTCTGTAAGACTGGATATGTGAAAATAATGCATCTAGTTATCTAACCAAAAATACATCAAAAAGAACAGAACTTCTGTTTCACTGCTCATACAACAGTGAATAAAAGGTCCTTATGTACTGGTTTAGTTTGACAATGAAGTCCTCACATTTGGAATTTCTATCAGTGCCTGGATTTTTGACCCTATGTATTCTCTAAATAATTTGTGCTCAGAAGAAATTAGCTTGGATGGCATCCTGTCACTTTTCATCTCTCATCTTCATCCTACTCATTTATTTTTAAAAACCGATATTGGAGTTATTAGGGATGTTGCTCACTCTAGTTTGAGGACAGAGAAAACTACCTGATAGAGGCGGAGGTAGTAAAGGTGACAAACTGGGAAGGACGGTCCAATCATTTTAGTTCCTTTCCTGTATTTGCAATGAAAATTCTGAATACAAGAGAAAACGTGAGAAAGCAAGTAATAAACAATAAGATAATCCCGAGTAAGTAGTCGTGTGCCATCGCTCACCCATCCCCTTATAGTTAAAAGGTAAGGAAGAACTCCCTAATAGACACACCTGCTAGAGTAAGGAACGAATGAAGGCTTTGACATTTGTGGGTTCTCTGTACTTCGAAGTGTGTAAGCAGAGGCCCATTAACTGCTTCGGGGATGATACTGGAGGAAGTCAAGCTGGCTTCTTGTGTGACCCAGCCAGGTGCTAAAGACTCCATGCTCACAAGTGCCCTATGATTAATTTAATGTTCTTCAGTCACTATTTATATATATAAATACATATTTAAAATTATATATTTAGATATTATATATTTAATATATAATATGTATTATATATTAAATATATATATTATATAAAAATTCTTAAATTTTTGGGTAAGAAGCATCACATTTTCATTTAGCACTGAATTACACAATTATGTAGCCAGTGTTAAGTATCAGATCAACAATGTTAACAGTGGACTATTCTGGTACTGAATTCCTTTGATTCTACATGCTGACTGTGGGAATCCAAAGAGACAATCTTTGAAAATAATAAAAGAAATATGGGAAAAAATTTAAGTCAACCTATGCTACCCAATCAATTATTGTTAACTGAAAGAAAAGGAATATGACTTGGGCAATTCTTAAACTAGAATTAAGGAAATAAAATGGGCAGTTGTGAAGGAAATGGGGAGAATATCTAATTGTTGCTATGACACCTGTGCAAATTAAAACAGCCAAATAGACAATTAATGATTCTAATAGTAATGGTAATGAAGGACATAATGATATGGGCAGAGCAAGCAATTACTTGTGCAAATGGCAGAGGCTAAATAGGCTATTAGCTCTGTACATGGACCACTTGAAACTGTTAATTGTAGTGAGTACAGTATTTTTTCTATCAAAATCAGCTTTTCTTTTTATCCTACTGCTATTTTAAATCCTTCAAAAGTCAGTACTCATATAGTAAGTTTTGTTTAAAACTTGGTAAAATTACATTTTTCACATGTTTTCCTCATACTCAAAACAAAATCTGAAGACACCTCTGAAAGGGAAAACAATGACATTAATACAGTGGCTCCCCATTATTCACAGGGGTATGTTCCAAACACACAGTGGATGCCTAAAACTGCAGATTGTACCAAATCCCATATACACTGTTTTTTTTCCCATATATATATATATATATATACCTATGATAAGGCTTAATTCATAAATTGGGTACAATAAAAACTAATAGTAAAATAGAACAATCATAATAATATACTTGCAATAAAAGTTATGTGAATATATTCTCTCTCTCCCTCTCAAAACATCTATTGTACTGTACACACCCTTCTTGTGATGATGTGAGAGGATAAAATGCCAGTGTGATGAGATAAAATCAGGTGACTGACACACGCATTGTGATGTAGCACCAGGCTACTACTGACCTTCTGACAAAGCGTCAGAAGGATCATCTGCTTCCGGACCTTGGTTGAATTTGGGTAACTGAAACTGTACAAAGCAAAACTGTGGATAAGGGGTGACTACTGTATTGTCCTGATCTTCCTCTTTAGATGTCTCAAATATTCTCCATTGTGGGTATAATTTATTTTTCTAGAACCTTCTAAAATTCTATTTGTAATACAGTGAAATCTGGAAATCCCATATAGCTCAATGCAATTTTCTCATAGAAAACTCCTACTAATAACACTTTCTCATGAGTCCTTGGGTAAAATGCAAAGCTCCTTCATCATCAAATGTTGAGAACAATCAATCAAAAGAAGAGAGCAAAGTCACTTAATAACTAAGGAAGATTTTATATAAATACCTCAATTTCTAATTTCAAATTGAAACTTAATTTAGCTACAAGTCATATTTATAACTCAAAAAAATTAATATTTATATGTGTGTGAGATTTAACTTATGAAAAATCTGATAATTGGAAAAGCTGGCTTTGAGGAAAGCATTAATATAGTAATCCATTTTTTTAAATGACATGAAATTGACAATACTTTCTGTTAGGCTTCTTCAGAGAAACAGTACACACACACACATATATATATATATACACACACATACTATATACTCATATATTTAATATTATATATTAAATATACTTATTTGTATATATTTCATATATATTAATTTTTTCATGTTTTAGCTTTTTTCATATTTCCCCATATTCCCATGTTTCATTCAACATTATTATTCAAAGATTGTATGTGCACATATATGTATGCAGAGAGACAGACAGAGAGAGAGGAAGATTTTTAAGGACTCGGATCATATAATTATGGAGGCCTGGTTCACCCAAATCTCCAGGATAAGCCAGCATGCTAGAGACTCAAGAAGAGGTGCAGATTACAAAAAATGTGTACTGGCACAATTCCTTCTTACTCTGGAGAAGTCAGACATTGCGTTATTAAGGATTTCAACTGATAGGATGAGGACTACCCACAAATGGAAGGCTGCTTTGCTCAAAGTACATCAATTTAAATGTTAATCCAATCCAAAAAATCCCTTCAAGGAAACATCCAGAATAACGTTTGAACAAATATCTGAGCACTATTACCCAGACAAGCTGATATATCAATTTAACCATCATGCTTCCTTGAAGAGTTTGTGGCCACTGCCACAAGTTTTTTTAATGAGTGTCTTGCCAGTGGGTTTCAGCCCCGGGCAAATTCGCTAAGGATTCAAAGCAACCAAAGAAATTGACAGCAGAACGTTCTTTGGGGTGAAAGGGTTTATTACCCGGCTTGTTCTCCCGGCAGTAGGTCGAGCACCAGCATCTCTGCCTCCGCCCAGAGCACTGGGCCGAGCTCTCTATAAAGCACAACCATAGCTTATTGCCTAAAGGTGTGGAAGCGGTAGCCTAGCAACAGGCCAGTTACATCATCACGTGGTTTAACTTCAGTGAGGATCCTGGCCATAGGAACCTCAACTTCCCCATAATGAGATTTAAAAAAATATTCAATGTAAGTCACAAATATGATGACAACATACAAATGTAGCAGTAGCTACATTTCTGTATAATCTATCATGTTAGAGAACTATATGAGAAAAAAAAAAGTAATTTCTTAACTCAAAAAAAACCCTTCATATTCTTAAAAAGCCACACAGCTTTTTCAATTCCTTTCATTATATTTTCTCTGAAGGAAAATCTAAGATTGTTCAGCTCCTTCTCCCTTGCAGTTAAGCAGAGCTCCTTTATTTTTGGAGTAAGTGGGTTCACCTGAACAAGAGGAGAGACTGTTAAAATGAAGGAAAACAAACATCTAATTAGAGCAGAAAAGAAGAAATGATCTATCATATTTAATAGGCTGCAGCCTCATAAAAAAGAGTAATATCAAATATTCAATAATATATATAGTTGTAAAAAAATAGAATAGAGTAAATTGAGTCTCTAATTGATGAGTATTGATGTCTTGCCAATGGGTTTCAGCCCCAGGCAAGTTCACTATGGATTCAAAGTGACCAAAGAAATGACAGTAGAACGTTCTTGGGGTGAAAGGGTTTATTTCCCAACTTTATTTCCACTGTGGCAGGTCAGTCTCTAAAATCCCATCCATTCAGAGCCAGTCTGCATGCAGCAAGCCGGTCTCTGCCTCTGGGCCTCTCTGCCTGCACAGCTGTCCTCTGTACCCTTCTGTCCACACAGCTGCCCTCTGGGCCTCTGTCCTTGGCACTGCCACCACTCCACCCTCTGCTCTGTTCTCCTGCAACCGTGCAGCCATGCTACCGTGTCTCCCAGAGTCAATAGCAATGTACTGCCCACATGTGTGTAGTAAGGTAGTAAGGTAGATAACCAGGGCCAGGTGAAAATCCTGACCACAGGAACTTCCGGTTTATCCACAATTCAATAAAATATGTCTCATCTAATGGGGGGAAATATTTGTCATGCTACATAATCTACAGAAAACACCAATGATTTTGACTGAATTATGAGGGTCCACTGGCTTATAGATTAATACTTGATTATTAATTCTCAGAGGACAAATGAATGCAGAGTGTCTCAAGAGACTTAAATCTTAAAAGAGACACAGAAATACTGTCCCCAAACATCTTCACTTTATTGGCAAATATACTGAAAATGATGAGTTAAATTTTGCTTCAAATACAAATTAATTTGATATACATATGTTCAGTCTAAATATATTCTTTACATAGGAGAATTATCTGATCATAACTAAAGATAAAAATGCAGAGACTAATGTCAGGGTGAGTTGAAGGTGATCTGAACAACATATTAGAAAGCCCATGCCAAGTGTATCTAAAAATACTAAAGTCTACAATTTGAAAGCACTGTGTCTCTGGCAAAAGAGTTAGGTCTGCATACAGAGATTAAAATAAAACTATTTTCTTACTTGAAGAAAATATTTCTAAGTGCATCTCTATTTAAATTTTATGCAGCATAAACCATGTCCAATTGTTCCCCTCTCATCTGAGAAGATGTGTTCCAGGTCAGAATGTTAACTCACATAAGCAAATTAGTTCTAGATTTATGCTAAGGCTTGGATTTCCTCAGGGCGTATCATACGAAAGGCAAAAACCTGAAGCATAGAGAATTACACAAGGAAATGCTTAAGTGTTCAGAGTCTAAGACGCCTGTCATTAGAATGTGCTGTCTGAGCTGCTGTGCTCTAGCTGCGAGCTGACAGGTTACTTCACTCTGGGATACTGCCTCCACTTCCTTATAAAATTAAGGCTTTGATATAAATCATCTTTTATCTTAAGGTTCTTTAATTTATATAACTAAGACTACAAAATTGAGAAACCAAGAGTGTGTCTAAGTGCATTTTGGTTCTAGAGAATAAGGATGTCAAGAAATTAAAATCATTCATGATTGCCCTAGAGTTTTATCCCCCCAACAGATTTGTGTCAAAATAAAAGATTTACAAGTACATGCACACCAGTGTAGCTTTACCAAAAATATTATAGTGTTATTTCATTTGTAAAACAGAGAAAGGATGATGAAACAATGTTATTCTTTATAGCTTTTTGTATTAAAATTAAAATTATAAAAAATACTTTACATATAAATCATTCAACATGAAACTGTAAAATACAATTAAAGAAACAAATTCCATTGTGTGACGATTTCCTGAGTTTCTTTAGATCCAACCCAGTAGCTCCACTGGAAAGGCCGGAAGTTCCTCAAGCGAAGTAAAACGGGAAGCCAGAAGCGCGTGGCTGATTTTGAAGGGTCTTTGCCTTGGGTCTGAACAACCACCTTGCTGCTCCTCTTAGGAAATTTTTACTCTCTTTTTCAAACTGGAGAATTTTAGCTCTAGAGGGTTTCGCTTTGAAAACGACATATTTTATGTACTCTGTACATTTCATGTATGTGTCAGCATGGAATAGATTTAATTTCTGTTATTGCTGTATATGAGGGGGAGCCTGCAGAGTGAGAAATGAAGCAGAGAGTCAAAGGCAGTTTATTGTGAAAATGACATTTAGTGGTGCCATGATCCGAATATAGCATGAATTACTGATCCATACTGTATTTATTGCCACACCTTCATGCTTCTTACACTCAAATCTAAAGGTCAAAAATGGTGATACTGCTCCAAGTTAGAAGACAACAATACACGAAAAGAAAAAGGAAAGAAGTGCTCATTTGGGATTTGAAATCATTAAAGAACTATATATATATGTAATAGGGGAAAAAAGCACAAACCAAAGAAATCTTGGCCACTGTTGCATGATTTATTATTTTAGTTAGTTTTCTAATTTATGAGCAATAAATATGGAAAATTATTTCTATATATTATTTACCAACCAGGGGAAATGATACTTTCATTCATTAATGTATACATTTTACCTATAATTTATATAAATTGAATTCAGATTTAACTATAATGCTCAATGTATTTTGACAAATGAATATCCATGTAATCAACATAATTAATATAAATATAATTATCTCTTATACCAAATCTCTTATACTCAAATATCAAATGTCTTACACCCTTTTCTAATTAATAATCCCCCTCACCCAGGAAACCACTGTTCTGTCATTCATGGAAGCTTAGTTTAACCTATTCTAGAACTTCCTATAAATACAAATCCGGACATTGTGGAAGATGTATTAATTATAAAGACAATTTTTTGTTATCTTCTTCATACAAATGTTGAAATTTATTCTAGCAAATAATTAAATTATTAATGTATAACCTTGAACTTGTGGAGTTGGTTTTGACTAGTCTATTTCTTTTGTGTCGTTAATCCCAGGGTCGACTCCATAAACTTTGACTCTCTGGGCTTGGCCCTTTTGGGTGTTTGAAGACAAAGCTCAACTTCTGTACCAACTTCTCCTCTTACTTAGTGGGATTCAAATTCTAAACAGTGTCTGCTCTGCATTGAGCAGCAGCTGAAATATACACTCTTCTTTGCCAGAATTTCATCTGTTGTTTATCCCTGAACTCCATGACATCTCACCCTTGGGTGCACAATTCACTGCTTAACTAAACTGCTCTACACACAGCCTCAGGGAGAATGCTGTTTCTCCCTCCTTTTCAGATCTCCTTCAATTTTCATATACCCTCTGGGTCCCAAACTTCTCCCCAGACTCTTTCTCCAGTGTGGCTGAGGCTTTCTGCTTGAGTTCTATTCACCCACCTGTGGATTAGGACATGCCATGAGGGGGACACCATACACCTAAATAATTCCCACAGTATGGACCATCCATTAGGAGGTAAATTCACCCATTTCTGAATGCTTTTGCACAACCTCTAGTGTCTTTAATTTTTTTTTTAATTTTGCCCATAGTTTATAATTTCTATAAAATCTGTTCTGCTCTATCAGGCCCAAAACTTCTATTTCTGTCATAATTTGAAAGATTTATTGAATAGGAGTTCTGTGTAGCATATGTTATAGCAAAGTCCCTATCATATGGATTACTTGATTAAAAAATTGTGTGTATAAACCTATAACTTTAAAATGTAAAATGTTTCCAAAAGAAAAACAGATTTGTGAAAGAAAATAGTAGAAACAAATAATTCAGATTGAATTTCATGAAGTACTTCTTTGGGACACTTGTAGGATAAAGACTTGTCAGGTGATAGAGATGGAAAGAGATTTCTAAAAGTGGAGGAGAGGTCCATGTAAAGAATTTACTTCACATAGGAAACAGAAAGTGATCAGTAGTATATGAGTATGGTGAGAAAAAGAGAAATGACAAAAGCTAGGCAGGGATATGCCACTTAGGATTTTGGACAAATGCCTGTAAAAATATACTTATATGCCAAACACAAAGGGTGTGTAATGGCAGTGTGTGGTAGTGACATGATTTTGACTACAGTATGGAGTCATATACCCTGGCTAAATATGGAGGATGACTGGATTACATCAAGTGCAACTGATAAATGATATATTGTGGGGATCTGGTAAGTAATTAGATTCAAGATGTGTTTTTTGGAAAGAAGTGAAAAATTTTTTAAAACACTGCCTTTTTTTTTTTAATGTTATTTCATTATTTAAAATCAGTAACTCATTATAGATTTGGAAAAAAAACCTTTTCCAACAATGATTACCTTTTTATGTCCTTCATAAATGTCTTCATAAACATCTTTTAATTTGTTAAATAACATATGACACATAAAGTTATTTCTTAACAATTCAGTTATAAAAATAATTTTAGAGGTCATCTAGCACAATTCCCCCTCCAAATTAAAATCTCTGTACATATTTTTCAACTAATTGTCATTCCCTTTTAAAAACATGTCTAGCCCATTACTTTTCAAGAACCTATTTAAATCTGGAAAATTAAGCAACTTGGAAATTCTGACTTACAATGAAATGAAATCTGCCTCTTAATTTTTACTTAAAGTTAGACTTAATGAATTACAGATGAGTAATGTTTGTCTCACATTAAAGGACTTTCTAAAATCTTTAATTTGGGGCATATGGTTGAACAATGCTTAATATTATTTTCTTTTCTTAACATGAGAACTTAGATGATATTCTGAATTTCTAAGCATACTGTCACATCTCCTATTCCCACATAGTTTTCTTCACTTTTGATCCTTCCACACATAAAAGTTTATATATCATTAACTATTTCATTCATCTACTTCTTTACATACTTAATTTTAGTGTCTCTACAAGTCTCTACAAGTTATATCCCACCTCTGAAACAATGTAATGGGTGATAGTAAGATCATTAGATGACTTTATGTTTCTTGTTAGTGTCTGCTTTATGTTTCATTTTGGTTTGTGTTCTCTCTTGTTTTCTTTTATTTCAATCTTAATCCAAATGTTTTCCACTATCCTTCCTTTCATAAATTAATGTATTCTTACAAATACTTAGTTTATTAGATATGTTTATTTTGCACAGCCCTATCATTGCTAATACAGTAGTATATTCAATATTTTAGATATGTTCTGTCAGTATTTTTTCTTAGGATGTATATAGATCTCTCTCATTGCATGTAAAGACGATTTCCTATTTGCCTTCTCATTTATAAATGAAGGAAAGGTAGTTACTTAAAACTTTAAGATGATTGTTTCTGCTATTAATTCACTCAAAATCACTTCTTTTTAAACCCCTTTATAAATTGTGTAAATGTTTCCTCACTAGCCTTAATTTCCTCACAAACATGTGCATATACATATACATAATAACTAACATATTTCTGTATATTAAAATTTGAAAATCAAGCGTGGTGAACACTTTCCTTTCATAATTCTGCCCTCTTTGGTCATAACCATGAATAATCCAGTAGGGCATGATAAAAACACCAAGTAGGGTCCTTTATTTCCAACCTTTATACAAGAACAAATTAAGACTTTTCTTCTGAAGTCCTAATAAATGAGAACGATGTAGACATTAATGCACATCTTAGTATACAAATATACTAAATATAAATGATGCATAGAAGAGTCATCATAGAATCTTTGGATTGTTCTTACCAAGGAATTTGTTTCTGTTCAGCTGTGATGTAGGTTTTCCTTTTGTTTTCACGATCAGAAGTGTAGCTGACCTTCACCTTCATCTCCTATGCCTTTACGCTTCCACCCTCTACCCCCACTACCGCCGTTTCCAGGAAACTAGGGGTCTTGCCTCGCCCCCTGTCTGACTCTAGCCCCGGGGCCGGCTCAATGCCGAATGGGCAGTTCTTCAACGACATATGCTTTAAAGAATATCAATAAGCTAATGAATATTCTTCATGGGCCCTCTTATTCTGCCCTCGTTCTTGAACTTTATTTCTATTTGCACAAAAGTACTTAGACCGCATTGATGAATTCACACTGTTTATTTCACAATCAAGATTTTACTGCATGTTTGTTAGTGAGGTAAATGCTAATTGCTCAGTAACCTCTCTTCTGTGACCCATTCAACTATTCTTCCCTTCCCCACTTTGTAATGAAGTTAGTTCACATGCACTCATGGGGTCTCTGGCATGGTGGCTTAACAAAGGCAAGTACTTGTGTCAGTCATAACAGGAGGGCACACCTGGTTTTGTATCCTGTCTGACGGTCAGCATAATCATGCGACTGGCTTTGGACATTACATCGTGTGCAGCAGTGAGGGTCTCATTTCTGGGTAAAAGCTTTAATATACAGCACATTTCCTCTAGTGACAGTTCACACTGTAACTTGTACTGACATGGAGCCCCCGATGCTTAATTGTTTTTCTTTGGGAATATTTATTTCCCTTACGTTAAAAAAAGGAAAAGTATGGCTGAGGATTTAGCATAGTAGAATATGGACTATACACATTAAAAAAAAATCACAATGAGAATTTGGAAATATCACTTGGGATTTTTAATAGTGTTTGATTTGGGGGCGGGACTAAACAACTAGAGTATTAATCAACTATACTGGATTAATAACTATACTTTAGGGTCATCACGATACTACAATACCACAAGAGTTTTACAGGTCATGCTATTAGCCTTTCAAAAATCCATGCTCATTTTTTCCTTATTAAAAGAACCTTGATATTTACAGAGCAGTAGCATACCTAAATAGAATCTGTTTTTCCAAGTTTCTAGAAAACTATCCATGTAACATTTTAGGATAATCGTTTCGGTTATTAATTTACTAAAAAGCTCCCATTTTCAAACTAAATGAACACTCATTTAAATAGGACCCATTTAGAAGTTTAAGAGTTTCTCCGTTGATCATATTTTTACATGTAACATTTACAATGACATGTAGGCCTGGTGATTGACATAGGAGAGAAGTTGCTGGGTAGGACTTTTGGACAAGCTATTTAAAAGACAACAGGTCCAGCTGAACTCTCTCTTTCCCTCGTATGCTCTGCTCTTTGTCATTTGTCCTTTTTCTGGCTGCCTGCCTGGAGGACAGATGGGATGACCAGACGGGGACCAGCCAGATTACAACTGTGAGGGAAATAGTCATATGCTAAAAATGGCAGGGAAGGATGGATACGCCATCGTTGAACTATTTTTCCTTGTACTTAGTATTACAGTAGGAAAATAAACCCTTGATGCTGTTAATTAATTAAGTTCTTGGCATATTTATTACAATGCAGTCAAAAGCAATGACCAACTTACTAACAATTCTCTGTATAGTTTGTGAGAAAATAATCCAAGTTTTAAATCTATTAAACTAGTAATATATTTTAAAAGTAAATTTCTGAGATTAAAAATAAACAAAATTCTGTGCCTTTCACATCCCTTGAAGCAAGGAAAGCTTAATCACAGTAGGTTGTTTCAGTTTATAGCAAAGTTCTAGACTGCATATGAAATACAAACTATATATAATACATATTAGATATTTTAGTTTATGATACAAATTTGTCGGAGAGAATGCAGAATGATAATCATTCTGCAATAGAATGAAAACTGAATTGTGATACTGGATCTTCAGTTTGGCTGTTATTTAATTTTAGGTGAGGTGTTTAAAGTTTCCAACCTTCTGTGTCCTCATCTGTAAAATGGTAATAACAGTATTTATTTTATGGAGTTATTATCATGATTAATGACCTTAATTTACTAATGAATGCTCAGTAACTGATGTATGGTAATTATTTTTTTTCTATATATGATTTCAGGTATCATTAAAGAGAATATTTGCTAGAGAGCCCAGGTTTGTCCTGGCCATGGGAGATTAATTTGATTTTTGAAACCCTTTTAGCAACCTGATAATTCTTCAAAGTAGAAGATTCTTAGTTTTTCAACAGAGAATATTATAATCTATACTGAGAATGTACTACAAAAGAGTGGTAACTAAAACATGGAGTATGTTTCACCTAGAGAAATATTAACTCTAGAGCAATGTAGAGAAGGGAAATTGTTAAAGAAAAAGATAGAGGCTGTAAAGAAAACACCACTTACTTGAAAACAGAAATACTTTGCATGTTGCATATAGTCAATTGCCACTTAGAATCCATGCTTGACACCCTCCTAGAGTCTACAAGGTCTGGAAAATGAACAGTACATTTCTCAGATGCTCTCATTGGGCTCTTGATGTGTATTAATAAATGCTGTTGCATGGATCCACATAGGATATAAAACATGGAAATAAAACATAATAGAAGCCCTCTTACATTTATTTTTGTATACTTTGTTTGCAAGACAGTACAGATATGAGAATGTTCTACAGTATCACTGAAGTTTCCACCTAGTTTCATAGGTGTTTAGAGGCAATTGTATTAACAGCTGCAGTAATTCCATCTTTCATACTGATAAATAACAAATTTGGTGAACTTTTTAACTTGGATGTTTCCATGGTAGCTTTCCGATATCTTCTTAGTTGTGTCTCAGGTGGAAGCTCCTCTTGGTCAGTTTAAAGTTTGACCCAGAGTAAAAGTCTCCTTGAAACATAGCAACGAGTTTGTAAACACCACATTTCACCTTTTGGTTTGTAAACAACACCAAACATTTTGCTGTTTAAAACACCTAGAACAGTTTGGTTCACACCACTGAGCCCTGTGGGGGATAACCTGTGAACCAGGAAGCACTTCGAAATTCAATTATTATTTTTCTGAAAAATTAAGGGCTTTCTCGCTTGTCTTTTAACACTCCTCCTGTTTATTATCACCCTCTGACCACTATCCCATTAACATTAGTTTTGTTTAAAAAAATTAATAACGTTGTTTTTATACAGAATTGACACTTGAAAAGTTTCATATCTCTGCTCCTATACTCTTTATACTAACGTGCTGCCTCTATCTATAACAGTTTCTTTTTGTATAGTAAACAACTTTTTTTGACTCTAAAGAGACAAAAAATGGCGCACATTTTCTAGCCAATGAAAGCTGTTATGGATTAACTAAAGGTAAATTAGAAAGCTAAGGGGACTTTTATTGTAGATATCGCCCTTTGTGATGAGAAGATTCTATTGTATCAACAAAAAATATACACTGTTTTCTCTAAGATTCTACTTCCAAAATTGTTAATGATGTCTCAACCAAAAAATCAGGCTTTTCTTTTACATATTTATGTATATATGTGCTTTTCACTTTTGTTCACAGGTATCGATAGGTAAGAAGAGAGGAGGGAAAGGAGGAAGGAAGGAAGGGTGGAAGTAGAAACCCTGCTCAAAAGAAAGATGGGAATAGCGTACTTGCAATTACAGAAATAGAAATATTGAACTTGACATAATAACAAAACTGAGTATGAAGAAGTTATATATAACCAGCCCCCAAGCTTCCTCTCTCCCTTCCCACTGACATTCCTCTCCCAAATCACAGCAGGATAGGTCTATGTAACGGATGGATTAAGTAGAAGTGATAGTATGTCCCTTCTGAAGGCAGGTTATAAAACGTGTAGGGAGTTCTCTTTTGGACTATCTTGCTCTCATTCTCTCTCTTTCGTCACTGACTCTGGAGAGGCGTGCACCCTCGCCACATGAGCAACCCTAATGGAGGGGCCTATTTGGCAAAGAATTGAAGTCTCTTGGAGTCAGTCCTCTGAATGAATTTGGATTGCCTGGCCCCGTAAGGTAATTGTAGCCCTGACTGACAATTTGAGTGCAACTTAGGAGCCAGAACCACCCAGCTAAGCCATGCTTAGATTCCTGACCCTCAGAAGCTGCGTGAAATAATGGATGTGTGTTCCTAAATTTTGACGTAATTTTTTACACAACAGATACATAATACAATATATAAATATAAAATAGATATACTGATATATATGCATATACATATATTTACTTTTAATTTGGATGACTGTTGCTCATTAAAGTTAAGTATAATAATTTTAAGTAAACATTGATTTTGGTGCAGTATTAGAATAGACAGCCAAAATGTAGACTCCTATCACCATCTAGTGGGGATCTGAGCAACTTCTAGGCTTCTTCAATGTTTCCGTCTTTCAGGGAGAGCTATATTTGTAATATACACAAATATATTCCAGGCTCTTACATACAAGCTGTTTGGTATCAGCAAAGCATCTTGTTATTTATATAATATAGTTAGACAAACCACATACTTTAAAGAAAAAATATATTTACTAAAATATAAAATGTTTTAAAAATATTTTGCTATGCAATTTAAAGTTCAGTCCCTTAATTTTACGACAGCTACCTCCTAAAGCATTCGTAATAACAAAGTTATTTTCAACATGATTTTACTGTAAAGTGTATTGCATTTTTTACCCTAATTCTTATAAAAGTTTGATAAGCTGGCAATGGCTATGAGAAATGAAGAGTTTGTTCATTAACCAATCTACATTATTCTAAACAACTGTTAATTTATGGAATTTTTTCTATTGAGTAAATGTATGCCCTGTAGTATTTATAAATTACTAATAGAGAACTCTTCAACATAAAAATGTGAAGTTCACACTAACAGAACAATATTAGACAACTTTTTTACAAAACGTTCTGAAGATAATGAAATGGAAAAAATAAGTTATGGCTCCCATTATATTCCCTGCCTCAACTGTCTTAAGTAATACAAGACAGTTATCAGTTCTCACTCGGCATTTCATGAGGAACTCTTCTCCTTTACAGTAACACCTCTGGTGACTCCTAATAAACCTTTTTATTCCAAAATATCAAAGTACTATCAGTTTCTGTTTTTCCCTGCTTTACCCCATATTTCCTTTATTCTGTACATTGTTTACCACATTGTAAGTAAGTTAATGTGTTAAATACTGATATGAGTATCTCAGAAAGAACAAAGCAAGATGTAATTGCACAATGGAAAGATGATAGATAGATAGATAGATAGATAGACTACTTGCAAAAATAAGAATTAATATTCTAAAAGTAGTACTAAGTACAACTTAGGCATATTAAATTTATTCTTTTGTTAGACTGGCTTCTCCTACCTATAAATCTTTCTGTCTCAGTGGGCTAGTCATTATAGATAATTGGTTAGGTTGCCAGTTCCACGCTGAATAGAATAGTTATGTGTCACACAAAGCACTTTTTTATAGGCAGTATATTGAGACTTGCATAATTTAAGAAAAAGTGAATCTCATAAACACCTTGTATCCATTAGCACTTTTTATCCATGTATTTCCTGCTCAATACTTTGATGACTTACCCCCTTCTGTGTAGGTGACAGAAAAAGCTCTCTCATAAATGAGAATTTATTTTTATAAGCCAACACAACACCTTTGTTTTCCTATTTTTCTACTTTAATGCTGAAGATGAGATAGAGCTAGTGAAGTATGCACAGAAGTGTTGATTGAGAAGAAATTTATGAGAACCCAACTGGCATTACCTCACTGTTGACTTACATTTTCTGCCATCTTATAGGAATTGTGGCTGAATCTGTCAAAAAGAAATTAACAAAGATGCAGGGGTAATTTCTTAATGTACAGTTAATAAGCAATTTTCTTTGATGGCTATTTTATAAGTGTTGGATAATATAGGAAATACCCACAAAGGAAATTTCATTCTCCTGCTCATAATTAATTTTGACTTTGTTAGCAAACATTATCTTGCAATTATTCTGACCTTATAAACTTATATTTGAAAACCATAAAGAAAAAATATTGTAACTCAGTGGGGTTTTTTTTTTGCATTCTTCAGGAGCCACATGGGACAAATACAGTCATTTTTGATGTTCTGTTTTTCTAAAATTTCTTATTTTAAAATGAGATGTGAAGATAACTTACTACAATATTTTCTTACAAATTATATAAATAAGTACAAATTTATAAAAACAGAAATCAATAGTAATCACATCTACATATTCTATCAGTCATCATATTTAGTGACTCATATTAGCCAACAACCTTGGTACCTGTAATGCATGTTGGTAAATATGTACATCTAGTCTTTGAGTTTATTCTAATTGTTGTTATTGTGTTTTGTCACCTAAAGTGCTTTTAAAATAAAAATAATGGTAAAAATCAATGTTGATTAGAGAGGTCATAGATCAAATTTAATTTGTATTAATTACTAATTGGCCACTGTACCAGAGACAAACATCTACACAATGAATGCATGAGTATATCAAACACATACCTCAGTAATTACTTAGTACACAGTGAAGCTGCTGAGCTGAATATATTCCTCCAGAAAATGAAACTAGGTGTTCTGGAGAAACAGACTAAATTACAAAGATGGAGTTAAGAGAACCATTGAGACTATTAACACATGGGGGTATGGAAGACTTCCTGAGATCCTACAATGATGGCAAAAGAAAACATGCTGTAAGAGATGGAGGCAACAAGGAGGACAACTGCCAGGTATTCCCATTTGTAAAGCAGAAATGAAAGAAAGATGTCCTCAAAACAAGTCAATATATTCTAACTCACTTTGTGACTCCTGTACGGTAGAGATTTGTTAGGTGACTGAAAGGACTAGAAGGTACCATTGGAATCAGTTTATGGACTGAGTTCTGTGGCAATGTACTGATTTCTCGGCACCTGATAGTTCATTCATCTCTATTCATTCAATAATTACGCACTGAGCACTTTCCATATTCTGTGTACTGAGTATTCCACAGGGAACAAAGCAAACAAACATCTGCCCTCGTTGAGTCTCAATTCTAGTCTGGTATGGCTGCGTGCGGCAAGAGTTTTGTTTGTCAAGTATAATTAAATGTTTATCCTAAAGAGGTAATGAGGGAGGATTCCTCCATGGGGGTTCGGCTTAGGTGCAGTATCATTACACAAGTTCATTCCCGACTGGTGCTTGAAGATTTGCTTCCAGAGTCGGCTAGTTAATTAGTTGTAATACTTTATTCTACTTTGAGATTCCTGGTAACACAGCACTTTAGTGCTTGTCAATTTAGTTTGGGGACTCTGTCCTAAGTCATCTTCAGGCAGACTGCTCCCCAAATCAAGTCTGACAGTTTCCCTTAATGAATACCTCTGGGTTACTGTTCACTCTCATTTTCTCTTGGCAATGGCCATGATCTCAGAACAGCTGAACAATGATACTCAGTGAAAGAGAAGAATAACTTTCTTCCACAATCTTGGAAAGATGCCCTGATGGCCCATGTTACATGACAACCCCACCCTCAAAGTGGAAGAATCTTCTCATTGAGGAAGTGGGGAGAGATCCTATGCAAGTTTTGTTTAAATATACTCGGGTATAGAGTCCCCAGTTGTACAAATACTCTCTCATGTTTTTATTTCCCTTGACTTAATGACATGATAGGCACTCCTGTAAGTCTAAAGGTATAACGTCCAGAATCACCTAGGTAAGTGGCCCTTGTTCCTATTTCATAGTCCTAAGTTTAGGAATATTGACAATATTGCACTTTACCAGAGCACTGTGCTCCCAAAGACAGTGATAGTTCAGTAGTACTACAGCCAACCTTTCGTTTTCCAGCCCTACTCTCCCCAACCACCACTACTCCCCAACCACCACTACTACCACCATCTGGTGGGAATTTTGTGTTCTGGGAATTACTGCAAAGGACCAAACACCTTTCACCATGACTCAGATAAGATTCACTGTCCACTCTTTCTCATGACTTCCAGCAAACTCTCAGTGACTCCCTTGTTGCTGTGACAAAGCCAGAGACTGTTTCTCTTCTGCCTGAACTGGCCGGCAAGGTCAGACACAGACTGTCTCGCTATTGTTTGTCTGTCCAATGACTGCCTGAGATTAGAACTGGGTACAGAGATAAGCATTGCCTGAACAGATGACTGGGACTTCATCTTTCTGCAAAGCAATCCCAGTTCTAATCCACAAAACCTGTAACTTCTCTACTCCTCCCTATGATAAAGCCCAAAGTGAAGACGCTGTGAACTGGGGTGTTCTCCCTGTTGCAATAGCCTAAGTAAAATCCCGTTCTTTACTTGTTTGATTTTTGTCTTTGATAATATATCTAGACCAAGCTCCATTAGCCTAATTTGGATATTAGTTAATTGTTCAGTGTTAAATGTATTGTACACCAATGATCATATTTTTCCTTGCACAACTGCAAGAGCAATGAGGTTATACCAGATCCAGTGAAGCGGTCTATAACTCTTATCTGGGTAATAGTTATGTATTTACGGCTAGGCCTAATGACAGGAAGACAAATATATTTCCTTTATTGAAACATTATCACCAACAACTGTGATCCCTTTAGAATGTTACTAAACTCTCAACTGGGTATCCTAATGGTCCCAATTTCCTTCTACATCTCTCAAATAAACTGTCTCTGCTTAAAGAACTCATCTGTGCATGAATTTCACTTCAACTCATAACTACCAGGGATATTTGTCAATCCACTAGTTGAATCCCATTCTTGGGTATTATCTAGTGGGGAAATTTAAAATAGAGAATTGTCTCTTCGTTTCTGAAAATTCCATTAATAATTTATTTATCTGATCTTAAGCAGCCTAAGACTAAATGGAGTTCAAGCAGCAGAGATACAAAATTGCATGATTTTTCCTAACAGCAAAGGTTGGTGACCTGGAAATGGAATTTCTCTGCCTTCTGTTATATTTTCATCATAGCAAAAAGAAGTGAACAACACACTCTATCATGTTTATATTCAGTTTTCATCGGAGTCCACAGAGCGTCTGCCCCTCCTCTGTGTTAATCTCTGTGTTTACAGTTTCTGGGAGACGATAGGAAAGGTTTAAGGTGCTCCATACCTACAAAGGACCGACAAATTTCCCCCACATACTGCCTCCACATTTTCCTCAAGTATTTGCTACTTATTACCACACTTCCTATAAGTGTGGTTGTGAGAGTGAACTGAGAAAAGTGTCAGTAGATTCTGTATAGAAATTACCTGGCACATAGTACCTTCCCAGGAAATGTTAATTTCATTCCTACGACTACCTTTTCAGTCCCTGACTTTAATTTGAAAGCAGAATAACATCTTTGCTGTCATCAGCTTTATTTTACCTACACTTTCTAATGTTCCATGTAGTATCTGTCTGTTTTCCTCCACTTTACTGTTCTCAAAATATAAAAGGTCATTTAATATTAATAAATTATATCCATAGGGCAAAGGGAAAGACATTTACTTTGAGTTATTAGCTTATGTTTATCCAAGTCACATTCAGATGCAGTCCTTTCTACAAGTCATTGACATTTCTAGACAAATGAGGTAACACATTTCAGTGAATACAGGGAAAGTCAATTCACCAGAGGCTAGAGCAAAGGATTATGGGGAAATTCATTTTCCTTGCCTGTTGCCCTTCATTAACAAAAATGAGGAACTGAGATCATTAAAAGGCTGGGTGAGAATTAAAGAGGAATATAACAATGTTACCAATAAAGCAAGTCCTGAAGAATAATAATAGGATAAATAATGTAATACTCAATAGGCCTATTTCTGCTAATCCCCTTTAAAGCACAAATCTTAGTGCTGAGAATTCTAGCAAGATATTTGGCAGGAAAGCTACTGATTGATATTTTAGCTGACATGCCTTTTGAATTCAGCCTTTTACTTGACTTATATTTTTAAAAACATGCTGGGGAAACATGGCCAGATACATATTCTTTCTCAGAGAGTAAACTCAAGACAAAGGGTTTATCAGAATACTTTACAACCACTCTATCCTAAATACTATAATCCTGTAATGTCAACACACAGGGATAAGGGACTTGTGAATAAAATATTTTGTTTCTTCAAATCATAAGAGAATAATTTGACTTGTGTCATTTGGTTGAGAACTTTCCTAGCAAATTGCAAATCACTCACTCTGTAATATTCTACCCAAGTCTATACATAAAAAGGATAAAAGAATTGAAAGCTTCAGTATTGTCCCGAACCACAGAGCCTAGTGAATTCCTCCTAGTAGGTCAGTTTACAATAATTGGACTTGAGTGACAGATTTAGAGAGCTCTACATAAATTGACAGACTTATTTTAGCATAGTTTTTAGTGCATGATAATTAGTGTTAGTCTTCAATATGATTATTGGTGTACAACCAGTAAATAATTATCATATTCTGCACATGTTGCATATTTTCTGTCCTTCATATTTAAGCATGGCATAAAGTGATATTTCTACTCAAATTCCCCAGCACTAATAAATGTGTCTACAGAGTCTGGAAATAAAGGTAATCCTTGAAAAAGAAACAAATAAGAAGCAGCATAATAATAAATGAAATTAGGTATTTTTTGAAGTTACTATATGAATGCTTGTAAATGTGTTATTGAGTAGTTTAACAAGCAAAAGTACTGTCATCATTCTATTTTGTGTTTGGGTGTGATGAGAACACTTAAGATCTACCCTCTTAGGAAACTTCAAATACACAGCAAAGTAGGTTAACATTGCTGTAAATTAAATCTCCAGAATATATTCATCTTGCATGACTGAAATGTTGTACCACCTGACCAACATCTCCCCATTTTCCATGCCTCTCAGGCCCCATCAACCACCAATCTACTCTCTACTACTGTAAGTTTGGGTATTTAAGATTCCAAATATAAATTAGATCAAGTGGTATTTATCTTTCTGTGCCTGCTTATGTCATTTAGCATAATGTCTCCTGGGTTCTTCCAAGTTATTGCAAATGGCAGGTTTTCCTTCTTTTTCAAGGCTTTTTTTAAAGCTGAATTATGTTCCACAGTGTATGTGTGTGTGTGTGTGTGTGTGTGTGTGTGTGTGTGTGTGTGTGTGTGTGTTCTTCTTTACCCACTCATCTGTCAGTGGACATTTAGGTTGTTTCCATACCTTGGCTCTTGTGAGTAATGCTGCAAAGAGTAGGAGTGCAGATATCTCTTTGAGATAGTCATTTCATTTCCTTTGGATATATACCCAAAAGTGGGATGGCTGGATCATATGGTAATTCTATTTTTATTTTTTGAGAAACATCCATTCAAAACTGATACTGGCTACAGTTTACATTCCTACTAACAGTGCACAAGGGTTCCCTTTTCTCCATATCCTTACACTTCTCATCTCTTGTCTTTCTTGTAATAGCCATTCTAACAGGTGTGACGTGGTGTCTCATTGTGGTTTTGATATGGGTTTCCCTGATGATTAGTGAATCTGAGCACCTTTTCATACACTTGTTGGTTACTTGTATGTTTGAGAAATGTCTATTCAGGCCCTTTGTACATTTTCCAGATGGGTTGTATTTTTGCTGTTGAGTTGTATTCATTCTTTTTATATTTTGGATTTTAACTGCTTATCAGATCTATGGTATGCAGATATTTTTCCCATTTCATAGGTCATGTTTTCACTTAGTTGATTATTTTCTTTGCTGTGCAGAAGCTTTTTAGCTGATGTAATTCCACTTATTTTTGCTTTGGTTGCTGGTGCTTTTGGATCCAAAAAGCATTGCCAAGGAACTTTTCCCTTCTTTTCTTTTAGTAGTTTTTATATCTTATGTTTCATATTTTATGTCTGTAATCCATTTTGAGTATATTTTTTATATGGTGTGAGATAAGCATCCAGTTTCATTCATATGCATGTGGATACCCAGTAGACACTTCTTTCCCTGCTGTGTGTTTCTGGCACCCTTGTTGAAGATAAGTTGAATACAGATGCCTGGATTTATTTCTGGGCTCTATTCTGTCTCCTTGGCCTATATGTCTGTTTTATGTTAGAACCATACTATCTTTCTGACTGTGGTTTTGTATATATTTTGAAGCGTGATGCCCCCATTGTTTGTTTTCTTGCTTTGACTAGTTGTGGCCTTTTGTAGTTACATATGAATTTTATGATTGTTTTTTCTATTTTTGTAAAGAATGCCATTGAGATTACAATAGTAATTGTACTAAGTCTGTAGATCACTGTGGGTAGTTTGGACACTATAACAATATTAATTCTTCTAATCCACAAACATGAGATGTCTTCCTATTATTTGCAACTTCTTCAATTTCCTTCATCAATATTTATACATACAATTTTCAGTGTACAAGTTTTCACATATTTGATAAAGTTTATTTCTATTTTGTTCGTTTTGTTGCTATTGTGAATAGGTTAGTTACTTGTGTATGGAAACACAAATTATTTTTGTATGTTGATTTTGTATGTGGAAACTACTGAATGCATTTATTAGTTTTAACAGTTCTTTGACAAGAGTCTAGGATTTTCTACATATATGATCATTAAGGTTCTACATGTATGAGTCTTTAAGGTTTCTACATATAAGATCATGTCATCTGGAAACAGACAATTTTACTTCTTCCTTTCAGATTTGGATGCCTTTTATTTGTTTTACTTGTCTAATCACTCCGACTAGGACTTCCAAAACTATGTTGAATAGAGGTGGCAAGAGTGGGCATCTTTGACTTGTACCAAATCTTAAAGGAAAAACTTTTAGTTTTTCCCATTGATTAGTTGTGTGCTTTTCATATATGGCCTTTATTGTATTGAGTTAAGTTCCTTCTATACTTCTTTTGTTAAGAGTT